>CM053255.1:303368-365868 GCA_028583405.1 Pogonophryne albipinna | reverse complement strand
TAGCATCCTTTAGCTCCTCGCCAGTCTCGGTGTCACTGGGAGACGGCGGCTGTATCTGTTGAGTCTTTATTTACTCCTGCTTTCATTCACTCTCAATATCACTGGACTAACGTCGCCATCAGCAGCCTCTCAACGTGTGCAATTCAGCATTAATATCTTTATTTACACTAGTACATAGACAACAATAATTCTACATGTGTCATTGTTACGTGCTGTACTAATCATACATTTTTACTTTTACATTTGTTTATTTAAACTTTAACTTCTTGTGCTTTTATAGCTATTTCTATTTTATTATAATCTTTCTATTGAACATTTTTAATTTCTCTTTCTATTTTTATATACTTAATTTAATGTAATTTTAATCTTTTTATTGAACATTTGTATTTATTGTTATCTTAATTTTTTTTTGCACATTTTAGATTTTTTGTTTAACAAATATTTCGATATATTTTATTTGTTTTAAAACGAGCAACTCCCACAAAACCCAATTATATTATTTTTATAAACAACTTTTGCTTTCTTTTATTGTTAACATTATATTGAGCGTACGTAGTTGAAATGAAGCCTGTGTAACTGTAGACATCTAAAGGCCCGGACACACCAAGCCGATTTCGGCCATCGATAGATGTCTGGCCGTGGATGAGCGTCCTGTCGCCCCCCTCTCAGATCGGTGTGTCCCGAACCGTCGTGTCTTTTCGGCCGTGCCAAGTAGGGCTGCGCGATTTGGGGAAATAATCTAATTGCGATTTTTCTGACAGATATTGCGATTCGATTTGCGATATTTGTTTTTAAGCGACCCGACGGAAGTTTATTGTAAAATGCGGCCATATCTCCGGCTAGGAAGGTCGTATCAACGTGCTCCCGTCTCTAGCACCCCCGCAGCCCGAGCTACGAGTGAAAGAACTAAACTTACATGAAACTCCCGTTGGGTTGCTTTAAAGCCAAGCTTCAGTTTAAGATTCACCCTGTAATAGAAACATGTGATGGAGCATTACTAACCTGACCCAGATGGTTCACCAAACCATCTAAAGCTCCATTGGAAGCCATTTGGAAAGGGCAGGCACTTTCAGAAGCACTTGGCAGGTGATTGGATCAATCTGTCAATCACATTCTATCATGGGCCACTTCTGATTGGTTAACAATGGCTGGTACATGTGGAGCACAGCACTTCTGATTGGTGTGGATGACTGACACACAAGAAGAAATACAAAATATTATAATATATATAATCGCATATAATGATGCGATTTTGATAATCGCATCATTTAAAATCGCGATTTCAATTTAAAATCGATTAATCGTTCAGCCCTAGTGCCAAGTTGAATCGGGGGTGGAAGGTGTCGGCAAAATAAATCACTCTGATTGGCTGTTCAGCATAGCGAATCAGTCCATGAGAAGCGAGGTATGCAAACAAACAATTAAGAAGGCGCACACACAGACTGCTATTATTTTTCATTTTCATCTATCTGCTTCCACAAGCAACAGTACAAGGGCTGACACCGCCAGTACCGCACTACACAAGTTTTCGATGGACGAGAGTGAAAATGGAACGCACACGCTATTTGTTGTTTGTATATATCACGCAGTCGGTCTTCCGGTTGTTGCCTCTTTTGAATGACGAATACACACTACCGCCTCCTGCTGGTAAGGAGAGTTATTGCCACTCACGCATGCACAGTTCGTACGTGCTCCTTGGCCGTCGGCTGAAGTCTTTGCGGTGTGTTCCAGTGCGACTGTTGGCCAAGACGCAGGAGACGTGAGGCGACACAACAGTCGTGTTCCGTCAGGACGTGTTCTTTGGTGTCAGCTTGGTGTGTCTGGGCCTTTACAAGTGCTATTGGCATCAGACCTATATTTAATGACAGTTTGAGTGTCTCTCACTCAAATGAAGCCCAAATATTAGGCAGCTCCATCTCTGGCTGAACTCCACACAGCAGTTTCCACCTCGTTTCAATAGCTTAAATGTAAGACCTGTTGTATAACCATTTATCTAATGGTCTGCCAGAGAGGGATCAAGAGGTTGATTTGGGGACATGAAATCCTGTTGTGTCGAACTCTTTAATCATCCTGAAATGTGCACATGCTGACTTCTATCACTTAACATAACCATGAATGGGAGTGATTTCAAATAGGACGTTATTTAATATTCTTTTATTGCCAATTCTTACTTTAACTTCTTGTGTGATTACTTTCTTCAGCTCCTCTTCACTCATCAATATAACTGTGTTACAACACACACTTCTGCTTTGATAAAGGTACACAAATAGCATTTATTAGATTAAATAAAGCCCACATTGTCCAATTCCTCCAATATATTTAGTAATCAGTTGTCACAGCTGTCTGGCGGAGAGCGTCACTGTGACTCATGCTGGACCAGAATCCCCTCTGATTCGCAGCACTGAGTCATTCTCCAACGTTTTGTTCTCTAAAATATCAGTTCATTAAATTGAATTAATGAAGTTCGCAAAGGTTCCCTCGACTAAATCCAATGGAATTTTCCCAAAAATAATCTCTTTGTCAAACAAACGTTTATGATACTTACACGTTTAGTTCAGCAGGATAATCTCCACATATTAACACCACTTTATGATTTCTGAAGTAAAAAGCTAACGTTGGGCTATAAAGAAACTACAGCACGGTCACATGACTTCACTTCACCATCGCTAAGCTAAAGGTGGCTAATGTTGGGCTATAAAGGAACTACAGCACGGTCACATGACTTCACGTCACCACCGCTAAGCTAAAGGTGGCTAATGTTGGGCTATAGGAACTACAGCACGGTCACATGACTTCAGGTCACCATCGCTAAGCTAAAGGTGGCTAATGTTGGGCTATAAAGGAACTACAGCACGGTCACATGACTTCAGGTCACCATCGCTAAGCTAAAGGTGGCTAATGTTGGGCTATAAAGGAACTACAGTACGGTCACATGACTTCACTTCACCACCGCTAAGCTAAAGGAGGCTAATGTTGGGCTATAAAGGAACTACAGCACGGTCACATGACTTCACGTCACCACCGCTAAGCTAAAGGTGGCTAATGTTGGGCTATAAAAAAACTACAGCACAGTCACATGACTTCAGGTCACCATCGCTAAGCTAAAGGTGGCTAATGTTGGGCTATAAAGGAACTACAGTACGGTCACATGACCTCACGTCACCACCGCTAAGCTAAAGGTGGCTAATGTTGGGCTATAGGAACTACAGCACGGTCACATGACTTCACTTCACCACCGCTAAGCTAAAGGTGGCTAATGTTGGGCTATAAAGGAACTACAGCACGGTCACATGACTTCAGGTCACCATCGCTAAGCTAAAGGTGGCTAATGTTGGGCTATAAAGGAACTACAGTACGGTCACATGACCTCACGTCACCACCGCTAAGCTAAAGGTGGCTAATGTTGGGCTATAGGAACTACAGCACGGTCACATGACTTCACGTCACCACCGCTAAGCTAAAGGAGGCTAATGTTGGGCTATAAAGGAACTACAGCACGGTCACATGACTTAATATCTGAGTTTTAGGACCAGTTCCTACACCACTCTGTATTTTCTTATAAGCTATCTGCTCTCACATCGAGGTGTCTGTGCTTTCCTGTACATATTGTGCTTGTTTGTCTTTATCAGTTACTGGCACACGGTTTTAACCACCATCCTGTTTTATCTTTTCACACAGTTTCTAGTTAAACTGCTTTCCAGTAATCTGAACATGGAGGCGGATTTGTTGTTTTGAGTCTTACTTTAGTGGATACAGAAATAAGATTTTAAAGCACTGAAGCGTGGGTTTATATGTAAAACATCTTGCAGTACAAATGTGCAGGGAGTGGGCCCGTGATGCATTTGCATAATGCAGACGAGTTAAGTTTCACTGATATCTCCCATCACGCATAGACAGAAAGGGGAAGTCGCCACTCGTGAGAAAGAGATCTTTTTCTAAATCTAGCTGTAAGATTTAGAGGGTTTTTTGTGCATTTTCTCACATCAGAACATTCACTTTAGACGTTGAATCCACATATTTATATATCATCACAGTACACAGTATTTAAGTATATTGTATGATGTATTCATGGAGGTGTTTTAGACTATTTTCGTTGTCAAATCTACACTGTTGCTATTGTTTATTTGACAGTTAAAGCTTTAGTATCACCACTTGACATACTCGGTGTCCTCTTGAGGTGGAAAACAGTTATCACTTTGACGTCCTTAGTAGTAATATTTGTCCTTGGGAGATCACGACTGTAAATGGTCTCTGTGGGACTATTAAAGGTATTCTGATTGAGGTCATTTATAGAAGTGAGAAATCCATTGTTGGAGATGGTTTCAGACGCATGAGAACTTTGTTTCGCTTGACCTTTTGGTGCAGCGTTTCAACAGAAAGGCAACCGACAGATAATTCATCGTCATCATCACCGCAGTTTCCCTTCTCAAAAACATAGAAGCACGTCACGTGTAAGGACGTATCATCCCGTCACGTGTAAGGACGTATCATCCCGTCACGTGTAAGGACGTATCATCCCGCCACATCTACAGTCGGTGGTAAACTCCCACACACTTTTATATTGAAATGATCAGAATACTATAATTATCCTGTGAGAAATTAGGCTTTGTCGGAATAATATCGACATTTCTATGAATGTGCATAAGAAGGTATCCATGTGCAATAACAATTAATCATTGAAAATATATATACAATCATAAGAAAAAAAGTAAAAAAAAAAAAATAATCTAATAATTTTTTTACATAAACGTTAAAATGTTCAATAAAAAAGACAAATATGTAATGAAATTAAATATAATACACATATTTTAAACCTAAGAAGTTGGAGTAAAATGTCCAATTAGGAATAGTGAAATCATCTGTTTTTTAAAATGCTACGCTGAGTCATTTTCTGTGTCAGATCTAGAGGAAAGCTATGGAGGCCTTAGCAGAGTGTGGCCATTGCCCTGAGCACTGTGCACTTGTTCTCATTTCCTCCTTAAATAAATAAAGATTAACAGCCCTGCTGGCGGACAGAATTAGCTCCTATCATCAGATCTTTGAACTCCCAGATCCGCCTTTCAGATCGTTCGTTATGAGACGTCTGTGTGAGCCGTGCTGCTGTGGATCCTACAGAGCAGCCACTAATGAAATACTACGCCATCAAACGCCAATTTAAAGCCAACCCAGGAATCGAATGAGAGCTCTGCCGATAGATTACCGATGGAGCCGAGGCCTTTGAGGAACATTAAGACGCTCGTAGGCTAATGTCGGCTCACAAAGAGAAGATGTAAATCTTTATTATACTGTTAAATGTAATATTTAGCAGAGGTGGGAAGGAGTGGAGTACAAATACTTCTTTACTGTACTTTCTGGTATCAGTACTTTACTCCACTACTTATTTTTCTGACGACTTTTTACTTTGACTTCTTACATGTTGAACTCAAATACCTGAACTTTCTACTTCTTACATGTTGAACACAAATATCTGTACTTTCTACTTCTTACATGTTGAACACAAATACCTGTACTTTCTACTTCTTACATGTTGAACACAAATACCTGTACTTTCTACTTCTTACATGTTGAACACAAATACCTGTACTTTCTACTTCTTACATGTTGAACTCAAATACCTGTACTTTCTACTTCTTACATGTTGAACACAAATACCTGTACTTTCTACTTCTTACATGTTGAACACAAATACCTGTACTTTCTACTTCTTACATGTTGAACTCAAATACCTGTACTTTCTACTTCTTACATGTTGAACTCTAATCCCTGTACTTTCTACTTCTTACATGTTGAACACAAATACCTGTACTTTCTACTTCTTACATGTTGAACACAAATACCTGTACTTTCTACTTCTTACATGTTGAACCCAAATACCTGTACTTTCTACTTCTTACATGTTGAACTCAAATACCTGTACTTTCTACTTCTTACACTTTGAACACAAATACCTGTACTTTCTACTTCTTACATGTTGAACTCAAATACCTGTACTTTCTACTTCTTACATGTTGAATCCAAATACCTGTACTTTCTACTTCTTACATGTTGAACTCTAATCCCTGTACTTTCTACTTCTTACATGTTGAACTCAAATACCTGTACTTTCTACTTCTTACATGTTGAACTCAAATACCTGTACTTTCTACTTCTTACATGTTGAACTCTAATCCCTGTACTTTCTACTTCTTACATGTTGAACACAAATACCTGTACTTTCTACTTCTTACATGTTGAACCCAAATACCTGTACTTTCTACTTCTTACATGTTGAACTCAAATACCTGTACTTTCTACTTCTTACATGTTGAACTCAAATACCTGTACTTTCTACTTCTTACATGTTGAACTCTAATCCCTGTACTTTCTACTTCTTACATGTTGAACACAAATACCTGTACTTTCTACTTCTTACATGTTGAACACAAATACCTGTACTTTCTACTTCTTACATGTTGAACCCAAATACCTGTACTTTCTACTTCTTACATGTTGAACTCAAATACCTGTACTTTCTACTTCTTACATGTTGAATCCAAATACCTGTACTTTCTACTTCTTACATGTTGAACACAAATACCTGTACTTTCTACTTCTTACATGTTGAACACAAATACCTGTACTTTCTACTTCTTACATGTTGAACTCAAATACCTGTACTTTCTACTTCTTACATGTTGAACTCTAATCCCTGTACTTTCTACTTCTTACATGTTGAACACAAATACCTGTACTTTCTACTTCTTACATGTTGAACTCAAATACCTGTACTTTCTACTTCTTACATGTTGAATCCAAATACCTGTACTTTCTACTTCTTACATGTTGAACTCTAATCCCTGTACTTTCTACTTCTTACATGTTGAACTCAAATACCTGTACTTTCTACTTCTTACATGTTGAACTCAAATACCTGTACTTTCTACTTCTTACATGTTGAACACAAATACCTGTACTTTCTACTTCTTACATGTTGAACCCAAATACCTGTACTTTCTACTTCTTACATGTTGAACTCAAATACCTGTACTTTCTACTTCTTACACTTTGAACACAAATACCTGTACTTTCTACTTCTTACATGTTGAACTCAAATACCTGTACTTTCTACTTCTTACATGTTGAATCCAAATACCTGTACTTTCTACTTCTTACATGTTGAACTCTAATCCCTGTACTTTCTACTTCTTACATGTTGAACTCAAATACCTGTACTTTCTACTTCTTACATGTTGAACCCAAATACCTGTACTTTCTACTTCTCACATGTTGAACCCAAATACCTGTACTTTCTACTTCTTACATGTTGAACACAAATACCTGTACTTTCTACTTCTTACATGTTGAACTCAAATACCTGTACTTTCTACTTCTTACATGTTGAACTCAAATACCTGTACTTTCTACTTCTTACATGTTGAACTCAAATACCTGTACTTTCTACTTCTTACATGTTGAACACAAATACCTGTACTTTCTACTTCTTACATGTTGAACTCAAATACCTGTACTTTCTACTTCTTACATGTTGAACACAAATACCTGTACTTTCTACTTCTTACATGTTGAACCCAAATACCTGTACTTTCTACTTCTTACATGTTGAACCCAAATACCTGAACTTTCTACTTCTCTCATTTTCCAAACAGCTGGTTCCTTTAGTCTGAATGTGTGTTTGGTGGCGTGATCATTATTCTTTAGAGTCACTGCGTGCCTATTGATTTGAACACGATCCGTGTATCCATCATTTCCTGGTCTTCTCTAAAGAAGAGGGACCAATGGAAACGTTGTCATGTTGCCGTTGTTCAGCATGGAAACATTCATTAGCTAACAATGACATTATTGTTCTATTAATATAGAGGGAGGTCAGGTACTCTTTAAAGCAGCTGCTAGTTATGGGTACTTTTCACTGAAGTACACTTCAAAGCCTCTTTACTTTCACTTGAGTAAAGAAGTTTAGTCAGTACTTCTACTTTCACCAGAGTATTTTTAAACATGAGTATCTGTACTTCTACTTGAGTAAAGGATGTGTACTTTTGCCATCTCTGATATTTAGTCACTGAGAGTGCAACAACTAAATAAAACAAACACTGAGACTTAATAAAGAGGTTTTCATTGTCCAGATAATACCACTCAAATGTGACAGAAGGATAAAAGTTTATAAACTATTGGGATGCATGATTTTAACTATTAATAATAATCCTAAATACCAATTATATTGACTGATATAAGGAAATATGAGGGATGATAATTGTCATTGTCCATGAAAATAATAATATAGATGTAATTATTTTAAATTATTTGTACCAAACAAATATGTTTTCCTGAATCTTTAAAATACTTTTCCATAGTTTAATGGATACTTTATGATTTTAACACATATGTACCCTCTTATAAATACTTTGCTTGCAGCGATTTGGATATTGCACTAGTCCATATCTCAATTTCTATACTATACAAAAAAATATTGCACATTTCTGATGCTTATATTATCAAGTGGTTTTCTCCCTACAGATATTTCACACTCGAACATATCATTTTTCCGGAGTATGTTCAGTGACTTAGCTTTTTTGTTTTAACTGAATAAGACTCATATCTTCCCAAAACAAAAAGTTATTTTCCCGTAAGAGAGACACACCACCCTCCTGCTGCCCCAAACCTTCTGTTTTCATATCAAATTCGACCGGGAATCAGAGGTAAAGTTGTCTTTCCCAACATGAGTGTGTCCTTGTGTCTGCACATGCTTCACTTAATGCATCAGCCCGAGTGTTTTCACATCCTGTTTCACGTGTCTTCCAACACCCACAGCTTCCTGTGTCTCCTCAGCAAACTCTGCAGTGTGCATCCACTGCGCCAAGAGCACAAGTCTCTCACTACGAGACAAAATAACTGAAAGTGAAATGATTTCGCCTCATCCTGAACCCTTTGAAGGCTGCACAGCGAGGCAACATTTTACTGAAAATCTGATATCTCGCACTAAGTGAATTAAAGAGGCCCTATTCTGCTTTTTGGGGTTTTCCCTTCCCTGTCGCGTGTTATAAAGGTTTGTGTGCAAAGTAAGGGTGGGAGTCACCAGGCTCCCCACGATACGATACTGTCATGATACTTAAGCCGTGTGTGTGTGTGTGTGTGTGTGTGTGTGTGTGTGTGTGTGTGTGTGTGTGTGTGTGTGTGTGTGTGTGTGTGTGTGTGTGTGTGTGTGTGTGTGTGTGTGTGTGTGTGTGTGTGTGTGTGTGTGTGTGTGTGTGTGTGTGTGTGTGTGTGTGTGTGTGTGTGTGTGTGTGTGTGTGTGTGTGTGTGTGTGTGTGTGTGTGTGTGTGTGTGTGTGTGTGTGTGTGTGTGTGTGTGTGTGTGTGTGTGTGTGTGTGTGTGTGTGTGTGTGTGTGTGTGTGTGTGTGTGTGTGTGTGTGTGTGTGTGTGTGTGTGTGTGTGTGTGGTAAAAATACAAAACACCGCCGCATCTTCCAAGGACCATGCCAGGGGGGGTGTCCCGGCAGGGAGACGTTAAGAGATGGTATCCATAAGGGACGTCACAATTCAAGTGACGTGACGTGGTTTGTGTCTTAATTCGTTTATATACTATATTATAAGTTTGCTAACTATTTGCAGTTCACTTGTTTAATGGTAAAGTTATGCTTAGATGTATTTGTTGTGTTGTGTCTTTGTGTAGTTCTTACGTTGGTTTTTGGAGTTTTCAATAAATTAGAAGTCACCAGTCAAGTGTACGACCATCTTACGGAGGGATATGCTACAGATTATATCATAAAATATTGATACTTGGCGTCCGTGTATCGATACAATATCGCCACGCAAAGTATCGCGATACTATGCTGCATCGATTATTCCCCCCACCCCTACTGCAAAGGCTAAAATCTCTTAGTTTATCTCCCAAAAAGGGCCAATACTTTCAACCCTTTCTTTTGTTGCCCCCCCACATTCACCCAGATGAATGCTTCCCTCGTGGCCTATTAGTGCTTCTCTGACCTCTGAGGAGAGGAAGAGTCGTATCCTTAAATGTCTTGAAAATCCAAGCCTCACTCCACAGACTCATAAGCCGTCATTAGCTCCAATCCTAAAATCTAAATCCCTCAATTTGATTTTTCCTTTCTGATCGCTGAAAGCCAGCAGCATATTTCTTTCTCTGGCGTCTGTGTGAAGCAGCCGTTCAGCTGACTGTGGATCTGAAGCCTCAATAAATTACTGCTATGTTGCTCATTGTGCAGTCTTCAGAGATTCACCCTTCCTCATACTGCCAGGGGCCTTTGAGGATCTCACTGGTGTTCTGTTCACATTAGCATAAGAGCAGACTATTTTATAATTAAGGGCTGGATCTCTGGAGAGAGAGCTTAGATAAGTACATTTCCCTGACTCACTTCTTTCTCTTGTCTAATTCTAAGAAAAACTTTTTTAAAGACTTTGCTGCGTGGTCTTGCCTTAAGATACATAGCCCACAAGGAATATAGGTTTTAAGGCAGTCTTTAAACACACACTAAGAAATTAGTCGTTTAGGATAAAGTAGTACATAATTTCTGTCATCCTTTTGCATTTAAATGTGATATAACTGTAATTGCTTTGCTAACATCGGTTCGTTGTAGGTTAGCAGATCATCAATCAATGTAAACATACTTCATTTCTGTATATTTATATTGCGTTCTCAATCAATATAGCGATAGATGTATATTTGTAACTGTTATGTGTATATTTACTGGTAATATTTATTTTCTATTTGGTTCTAATCCAATGGAATCACAACCTGTATTTCTTAAGTTTTTCATTATTAATAGTTACTAAAAACACGAGCTAACATTGTATTTTCAAATGGAAACCCCTTTTCTTCTCGTGTTGCCGCTACCATCATGCTGCTGTTCACAAAGCCAATGGAAGGCGATGTTGAAACTGCAAATATTGCTTTAGCTTAGTAATGTAGGAGAGTGTGTTTGCATGAACCTCTTCCTGCCTTTCTCCTGTTTCAATGTTGTAACAGTTATTTGCCAAGCGACTTGCCACTCATAAGGTCTAATAGCTGCCCAACTATGCATGGTTTAATAAGCATGCTGCTGAAGCTGAAACTCGCTCCATTGAGTTGACAATCTCTATTGATATCTGAGGCCTTGATTGCTCACAGCTTGTTAGAGCAGTACATTGTGCTCAGGGACAGTTTGTTTAGAGCTTATGCAAAGAGTCGCAGCAGTAGAGTAACCATAGAGAGGTGCAGGGAGGAAGGTAGCATCTCCCTGGTTCCCTCCACAAAAATCCAATGGTATTTTTCCCTTGGATTACTGCAGAATATCATCTCTGTGTCAAACAAACGTTTATGATACTTACACGTTTAGTTCAGCAGGATAATCTCCACATGTTAACACCACTTTATGATTTCTGAAGTAAAAAGCTAATGTTGGGCTATAAAGGAACTACAGCACGTTCACATGACTTCACGTCACCACCGCTAAGCTAAAGGAGGCTAATGTTGAGCTATAAAGGAACTACAACATGGTCACATGACTTCACGTCACCACCGCTAAGCTAAAGGAGGCTAATGTTGAGCTATAAAGGAACTACAACATGGTCACATGACTTCACGTCACCACCGCTAAGCTAAAGGTGGCTAATGTTGGGCTATAAAGGAACTACAGCACGGTCACATGACTTCACGTCACCACCGCTAAGCTAAAGGAGGCTAATGTTGGGCTATAAAGGAACTACAACACGTTCACATGACTTCACGTCACCACCGCTAAGCAAAAGGTGGCTAATGTTGGGCTTTAAAGGAACTACAGCACAGTCACATGACTTCACGTCACCACCGCTAAGCTAAAGGAGGCTAATGTTGAGCTATAAAGGAACTACAACACGTTCACATGACTTCACGTCACCACCGCTAAGCAAAAGGTGGCTAATGTTGGGCTTTAAAGGAACTACAGCACGTTCACATGACTTCACGTCACCACAGCTAAGCTAAAGGAGACTAAAGTTGGGCTATAACGGAACTACAGCACGTTCACATGACTTCACGTCACCACCGCTAAGCTAAAGGAGGCTAACGTTGGGCTATAAAGGAACTACAGCACGGTCACATGACTTCACGTCACCACCGCTAAGCTAAAGGAGGCTAACGTTGGGCTATAAAGGAACTACAGCACGGTCACATGACTTCACGTCACCACCGCTAAGCTAAAGGTGGATAATGTTGGGCTATAAAGGAACTACAGCACGGTCACATGACTTCACGTCACCACCGCTAAGCTAAAGGAGGCTAACGTTGGGCTATAAAGGAACTACAGCACGGTCACATGACTTCACGTCACCACCGCTAAGCTAAAGGAGGCTAACGTTGGGCTATAAAGGAACTACAGCACGGTCACATGACTTCACGTCACCACCGCTAAGCTAAAGGTGGATAATGTTGGGCTATAAAGGAACTACAGCACGGTCACATGACTTCACCTCACCACCGCTAAGCTAAAGGTGGCTAATGTTGGGCTATAAAGGAACTACAGCACGGTCACATGACTTCACCTCACCACCACTAAGCTAAAGGTGGCTAATGTTGGGCGTGATGACGTTTAGTCGTCTCATTAAGACACTTGTTAGTAACCTCCGTTTTTATATTCACCAGTGGGGTATTTACTGACATAATTTATGTCATAGAACCAAAAATCTCTTCAGCTTGTGTTAACCACAGACCTTATTTCAGGATAACAACCAAAAGCATGTTCAGAAAAACTTCCAGACAAGTAAACAGGAAGTGGTTAAAATGCTGACTCTTTCAGTATTTAAGACTCATTCCTGCACCCCTCTATAAGGAACAGTATAGCACACACATTATTTTTAACTCTGTGTTTAGCTACAGACAGTATAAATAGTTCACTCTTTATATAGATTCAGACCATCCTTTGTGTTTGTATCCGTCTCTGGTAAAGCCACATGATATTTTTTTCCTAAATAATGCCCTTAAAGAACCTCTCGGTTTATAGCTCAATGTTAAAGCTCATTGCACACAAAGACCAGCGGGTTCAGACTCTGAGGAAATGCATATCATTTGAATACGGCATGGTGGAAACTCTCTGTACTGAACATGTGAAGTTAGGACATGAGGATGACTTTAAAGGTCCCCTATTATACTGTTTGTCATCAATATATCACAGGTCTCAGATATATACAGAGCCTGTCTCTGATTGGCTGAAACACCAAACAGATCATTGCAGCATTACCCATAATCCCCTCTGTTTCAGCCCTGTTTCCAAAGTGCTGATTCTCTGTCTGTTACTTTAGATGAAAATAAGGAGCCCCTCCCCACGCCCCTCTGAGAGAGATTTGGTTAGAAAGAACTCAATGGTGCTCTAGGTGGAGATTCAGGTGATAAGGGGGGGGTGGTACCTTGGTTGCTGATTGGCTAATGGTTACACAAGACAAAACATCGTTATGACATCATAAAGTGGCCAAAATCTGATCAGCTCATTTTCAGACAGGTTTTTATAGAAATGGATCAAAAAGAGAGAGAATCTTTGTTCCTGAAACTTTCAGAGTCTCTTTCCACAGAGGGGACACATGTTGATGTAGAAGAGACATGAAGAAGAGGGGACACATGTTGATGTAGAAGAGACATGGAGAAGAGGGGACACATGTTGATGTAGAAGAGACATGAAGAAGAGGGGACACATGTTGATGTAGAAGAGACATGAAGAAGAGGGGACACATGTTGATGTAGAAGAGACATGAAGAAGAGGGGACACATGTTGATGTAGAAGAGACATGAAGAAGAGGGGACACATGTTGATGTAGAAGAGACATGAAGAAGAGGGGACACATGTTGATGTAGAAGAGACATGAAGAAGAGGGGACACATGTTGATGTAGAAGAGACATGAAGAAGAGGGGACACATGTTGATGTAGAAGAGACATGAAGAAGAGGGGACATATGTTGATGTAGAAGAGACATGAAGAAGAGGGGACACATGTTGATGTAGAAGAGACGTGAAGAAGAGGGGACACATGTTGATGAAGAAGAGGGGACACATGTTGATGTAGAAGAGACATGGAGAAGAGGGGACACATGTTGATGTAGAAGAGACATGAAGAAGAGGGGACACATGTTGATGTAGAAGAGACATGAAGAAGAGGATTTAGCTTAATAGGTGACCTTTAAAACGTTGAACTTCCCCCCCCTTCACATCCGACAGTCTGACTCAATCACCACATTAAAGTCAAACCCACCTGTTCAGATCAGCCTACTCACTGTAGTGCTACATTTCCCCTGTTTCCTACATGCTCACTGTTACTGTCCTTTTTGTACTGTTTCAAACCTTTCTTTATATAATTTTATGAATTGAAAGGTGTCCTTGGGTGCTTTTAACGGCGCCTGTTAAATAAAATGTATTATTATAACCTAATCAAAGTCATTTTCAAGACATCTCCTTTTGACTTATGGGTCAAAGAGTTGATTCAGACATCTCTATTTAATTTCACAGCTTATTATTTGGAGCCTCAGTGGTCTTTATGAACACTTCTTCAAACCCTCTGAATCCTAAAAAACAACATCTCCCTTCTTTTTTGATCACTTCCCATGGACAGAAATGTCTTAATCAACGACTATCATAGTAGTGCTTGATCTAAATGATGTCAAAATAGCATAATATTGAGCAGAACATTTGAGTTTGAAGGCTAAATAAATGTTGATTAAGTATTGTACAGCTTCAGAGATATCCTACCCTACAAACCTCTTAAAACACACCTACTAAACAAATTGGCGCAGATATTCCTAAAAGAGAATCAGACCATGACCGCTTCACTTCCCCTCTCACCATACCCACACCACTTCAAAATATAAGCCCGATAGAGTGTGGGAAAGTTTACTGGGTTTCTGTTTCCTTACAGAAAGCACATGTATTTCAAAATAAAAGACAAGCATTAAGACAGCCACTGCTTTCAATACCTATTTAACGCTGGCATTATGGATCCAGTCACTCACTCAGTCAATATTTCCACAATAACTTTCTAGTTTTATTAGGGCTGCTCAATTAATCGTATTTTAATCGCGATTACGATTATGGCTTGCAACGATTACGAAAACAACGTAAAACGATGAAAAGGCAACTTCTTTCTCTTTCAGTGGATTGATGGGCTCTCACAGAAAGGCATTTAGCGAGCCAGCCGCCACAGACGGAGGACAGTCCACAGAAACGCTCGCTTGGAGAAAGAGAGATGCCCTCATTTTATGTAATTTTCCCCGGAGGAGTTTTCCTAAGCTGATAACAAGGAGTGTGATTCTTCAAAGTGCTCCTCTGTCTTCTTCTCCTCCGTCACTACTCCTCTTCTCTTGCCTCGTTCTTCTGCTCTTCCTCTCGGTAGTGTTGAGTCAGAGAGCTGTAATTAGATTTCTCTCCTTCTCACCTCACATCGCTCCCTCCCAGCGTTTCCGCCAGGGGGGCGTCTTGCCGTCATTGGACGCCCTTATTCAGCTCGAACGCCCTGAACTCGTGCCGAGGGCGAGAAGATCGAGTTTTTATCGCTTGAAATGACGAAAAGGAAAAAGGACAAGGACGTCCCTCTGTTGGAGGGGCAAAGGAGTCTGGTGGGATTCTTTTCGCCGCCTGCAAAGCGTGTTCCTGTGACGGAAAGTGTACTGTCGGCGAGCCTTGACGGGAGGGGGGCTAGTGGAGCACGCGCGTGAACTACGAGCGCCGGAGCCTCGCAGCGGCGAAACTGAGGCTCCGTGGTAAACTGTGGTAACATGAAGAGACGCTTGGGAGCCGGTTCTTCTTAGTGAGGCTAACTAAAAAGAGCTGGAATTCCCATCACTAATACGTAAAGAGATGTATCTATATCTTACATTTTGAACCCAAATACCTGTACTTTCTACTTCTTACATTTTGAACCCAAATACCTGAACTTTCTACTTCTTACATTTTGAACCCAAATACCTGAACTTTCTACTTCTTACATATTGAACACAAATACCTGAACTTTCTACTTCTCATATGTTGAACCCAAATACCTGTACTTTCTACTTCTCATATGTTGAACCCAAATACCTGTACTTTCTACTTCTTACATGTTGAACACAAATACCTGTACTTTCTACTTCTTACATTTTGAACCCAAATACCTGTACTTTCTACTTCTTACATGTTGAACACAAATACCTGTACTTTCTACTTCTTACATGTTGAACACAAATACCTGTACTTTCTACTTCTTACATGTTGAACACAAATACCTGAACTTTCTACTTATTACATGTTGAACACAAATACCTGTACTTTCTACTTCTTACATGTTGAACCCAAATACCTGTACTTTCTACTTCTTACATGTTGAACCCAAATACCTGTACTTTCTACTTCTTACACTTTGAACCCAAATACCTGTACTTTCTACTTCTTACATGTTGAACCCAAATACCTGTACTTTCTACTTCTTACACTTTGAACCCAAATACCTGTACTTTCTACTTATTACATGTTGAACCCAAATACCTGTACTTTCTACTTATTACATGTTGAACCCAAATACCTGTACTTTCTACTTCTTACATGTTGAACACAAATACCTGTACTTTCTACTTCTTACATGTTGAACACAAATACCTATACTTTCTACTTCTTACATGTTGAACTCAAATACCTGTACTTTCTACTTCTTACATGTTGAACCCAAATACCTGTACTTTCTACTTCTTACATGTTGAACTCAAATACCTGTACTTTCTACTTCTCACATGTTGAACCCAAATACCTGTACTTTCTACTTCTTACATGTTGAACTCAAATACCTGAACTTTCTACTTCTCTCATTTTCCAAACAGCTGGTTCCTTTAGTCTGAATGTGTGTTTGGTGGCGTGATCATTATTCTTTAGAGTCATTGCGTGCCTATTGATTTGAACACGATCCGTGTATCCATCATTTCCTGGTCTTCTCTAAAGAAGAGGGACCAATGGAAACGTTGTCATGTTGCCGTTGTTCAGCATGGAAACATTCATTAGCTAACAATGACATTATTGTTCTATTAATATAAAGGGAGGTCAGGTACTCTTTAAAACAGCTGCTAGTTATGGGTACTTTTTACTGAAGTACATTTCAAAGCCTCTTTACTTTTACTTGAGTAAAGAAGTTTAGTCAGTACTTTTAAACACGAGTATCTGTACTTCTACTCGAGTAAAGGATGTGTGTACTTTTGCCATCTCTGATGAGCGAAAACTATTCCAGACACTGATCAGTTTGAAGGAATACTTCACTGACAATTACCATTTCAATGACTAGGGATGTCCCGATCACATTTTTTTGCTCCCGATCCGATTCCGATCATTTGATTTTGACAATCTGCCGATACCGATTTTTCCCGATCCGATCTTTATGCAATGCATTAAGAGAAAAAAAAGGTAACAGATAACGGCTGGTCATCCAACGCGATGAATTCAGCCATCTTGGCTGTTATTTGTTTGGCCTTTTCACTGTTCTGGGGCAGTTTCTCTTTACTTTTAAAAGTCTCTGAAAGTGTCGGTTGTTTCAGTGCCGTTACCTGAGTGGCCGCTGTGTACTCGTCCTGTTGTTGTTGGTGTTTGTTTCTCAGGTGGCGTATTAGATTGGTCGTGTTGAACATAGCTCTGTTCTTTCCACCACGCGGAACCTCCGCCTTGCAAACATTGCATCTGGCTGTTACACTGCCTTCGCTTTCAATTTTATAATACTTCCAAACTCCTGACATTTTCTCTGTCCCGAGTCACCAGCTGGACGTAGCCTCTCGTTAGCTTACTGCTACTATTAGACACTGCGCCCACTCTGTTGCCAGCTATGAGAGAAATAAGCAACCAGGTCTGAAAACAAGCCCAAAAGAAGCAACACATACATGATGTTGTGTCATTTCAAACCAAAACTAAGGCCTCAGGATGACTTTAAGACATGAACATGGTCATTTTTGTTTTGTAACATTAAATAAAATTAAAAAAAAAAAAAAAAAAAAAAATCCCGATCCCCGATTTTTTTTCTCCCGATCTTATGAAAATCACGTGATCGGCTCCGATCCCCGATCACGTGATCGGATCGGGACATCTCTATCAATGACTGACCCTGTGTTAATTGATATTTGTCTTCACTATCAACAACGAATCAAAGCAAAGTAGAGAAGAATCTTTTATTATTGTATTTTATAAGTCATTTGAGTAGCAATTAACACCTGCAGTCTAATCCAACTCCTCTTAGTCCAATCATATGCTTGCTACTTCCCAAACCCATCCATTTTCACAAAAAAATGAGTATTTAAAACACTTTTTTGCAGTTACTTTCACGCTTGCAGGCACGCTACCCATCTCTCAAGTCCCGAGTTTATTAAATATTCAAGTCTGGGCAAAAATGCATGTTTTTGTGAAGTAAAAATTACAAATTTAGAGATATTTTGACTGATATTATTTACGGAAATGGTAGGGTTGATTGTCTTTGAATAATTATTCAAATTTTCATTGAAAAAGGAAATAATTATGATATGTTTCAGGGGGAAATATTCCTTCTTCTGGTTCCTCTCGTGTTTGGGGGGTTAATCTCTCCAACAACAGCTGGTGATCCTCACGTTGGCATCAGATAATTCCTCACGCTATAGCAGTTGTTCCTAAATGCACACACTTGCCTAAGCTCTCACATCTGTTAAGCACTGCTGATTTTTTTTCTTTTTTTAAAGCACGAGTCAATAGAGGGTTTTGCCAAAATAAACTGCTCCGAGTGTTCAAGCTGAGACAAACAACCTCGTGACGTAAGAGCTTCCTCCCCCGAGTCAAATTGATGTTGAGAGGAGAAACAAGAGGCTAAAATGATCCTTCCTTATCAATTATCACCCTCCCTGTTTATAGAGTAGAACCCAGATAGTTTGCCCGGTGGCTTCAGATTTGTTTCCATATTTTCTTCAGGCGTTACAGCACTGGTTCCATCCCCATTGGATCACTGGTTCCATCCCCATTGGAGCACTGGTTCCATCCCCATTGGAGCACATTGGAGCACAGGTTCCATCCCCATTGGAGCACATTGGAGCACAGGTTCCATCCCCATTGGAGCACATTGGAGCTCTGGTTCCATCCCCATTGGAGCTCTGGTTCCATCCCCATTGGAGCTCTGGTTCCATCCTCATTGGAGCTCTGGTTCCATCCTCATTGGAGCACTGGTTCCATCCCCATTGGAGCACTGGTTCCATCCCCATTGGAGCACTGGTTCCATCCCCATTGGAGCACTGGTTCCATCCCCATTTGAGCACTGGTTCCATCCCCATTTGTGCACTGTTTCCATCCCCATTTGAGCACTGGTTCCATCCCCATTGGAGCACTGGTTCCATCCCCATTGGAGCACATTGGAGCACTGGTTCCATCCCCATTGGAGCACATTGGAGCACAGGTTCCATCCCCATTGGAGCACTGGTTCCATCCCCATTGGAGCACTGGTTCCAGCCCCATTGGAGCACTACCATCCCCATTGGAGCATTGGTTCCAGCCCCATTGGAGCACATTGGAACACTGGTTCTAGCCCCATTGCAGTCAGCATGTCGTTGTGACCCTGGGCAAGACACTTAATTTAGCTTTGGATAAAAGCGTCTAACAAGTGACATTTAATGTAAGATGACATCTTGTGAAGTTTGAGAATTACCTGTGTTTGGGAGTTGGTGGATTTGAAGCTGCAGTGAAGCATTGTGGGATTATTTGCAAAACTATACAGATTAAACTAGCGCTTTAAGAAACACTTTGCTTGTTAATCTGGTGATTTTTATTTATACAAAATGGTGAAAAATTATGATTTTGTTTTTCCCAAATCCCAAGATGATGTCCTCAAATGTCTTTTTTAATTCCACAACTCAAAGCTAATCAGTTTACTTTCATACAGGAGTAAAGTAATTGGGATGTATTAAGTAAACATTTCTCAAGCATGTAAAGGAAAATTATAAATATGTTTTGAAATGAATCGAATATTCGCAGCTCTTGATTCAACACAACGTCTTTAGAGTTTGGACAAAGACAGTAGATATAGTTCATGATATATATTGGGATATTCTTCCTAGTAAATGTATGTTTCTTGACACCAGTATAGAGGTACACTTAAATTAAATAAAAATATTGAAGACTTGTTTATCTGTAATTAGTACAGTGCTGTGTTTGTAACTTCCATTACCTAAGATATGCCCTTATTCACTCAAAACAGCAAACGTAAGAACAACGCAAATTGAGACGCTTAAAACCTCTTTGTGTTTATATCCCTTTCTAAAGCCACATGATTCCATTACACTTTTCAATAAATAACGAACTAAGGTTTTTATTTTACCGCCCGTTGTGACTTTAATGCCACAACAAAGCCACGTTCAGCCTCTTTATCCGGGGTCTCTAACGTTTATCCCCTGAGAGAGGTGTTATAATAATGCTGCTCTATACGGGAGGCTCCTCATGTGCTAATGACCTCCAGCATTATTTTAATTACAAGAGTGTTACAAGCCCTTCATTTACTGGAATCCAATGTAATCTCTTTCTCAGTCTTTCTGCACTCATCGCCTCCTGCTCCAAGGCTGCCGCCCCCCCGCTGGGAGCAAAGCAGGTCAAACTCATTTTGACGGCTTTTTGTTCTTTTTCTAAAGCTGTTTTTTTGCCAAACAAAGCAAAATGTTGACTTGTGTGTCTCTTCACACATAACCCATCACACGCCTACAACTGATGGCATTTCATCTGCTCCGTATCTGTCACACAGGGTGGAACAGCTGATCATCTTTAGACAATCCAGGGTGTTTAGAAATCATTTATTACACCAATAATACAAATGTAGTGTTTTAAATTCAGACTTATTAATGTGCTTCTTGGCAATTGTGTTTTTGAACCATTGAGATTTTGTACAGATGATCAAATGATGTTATTTATTTGATTGGTGAGCTGTCAGTGGGTTTGTTTGATTGATAAAGGATAGTTGTTTCCTCCTGCTTCCTGATTTAATCTGCTCCGTATCTGTCACACAGGGTGGAACAGCTGATCATCTTTAGACAATTCAGGGTGTTTAGAAATCATTTATTACACCAATGGAGTTGTGCAGGAATGAGTCCTAAAACGAGTCAGCATTTTAGCACTTCTGGGTTTCGCTAGTCTTGAAGTCAATCGTTTGTTTTTTTGAAAAACACTAAAATAAAAACCATGATATATTATTATTATTATCTTAAATATAAAAACTTGACCCATGGTCCCTCCATACTGTCCCAGATAGTGAACTGTTAAGGTACAAATACCAGGGGCCTCATTTATAAACGGTGCGAACGCTCAAAAGATGACGTACGCCCGTTTCTAAGCAATGTTTGCGATTTATAAAAAACTAACTTGACGGGAAAACGTGCGGTCCTCCACGCAAACTCTAACCCATGCGTACGCACTAAGCACAACAACGGGAGAGACGAGAAACTGCGACACCGTTGGCAGAAGGAAGAATGGAGAGAAATATGTGGAAATAATACCATAAATAAAATGTTACCTCATTTATCATATATGAAGAATTCATTTTCAAACATTGATTGAAGCCAATCTTAAAATGATTAAACAAACGCCTGTTTGAGACTCCTCAGTGCACACACACATAACTTGGAGAAATAAATATACGGATATGTTATTTAAAACCACCTCGAATATGTTGTGTTAAAGTTATGACATGTATTCTCATAAATGATGCAGAAGGACAGAATTACGTCTTTTCGATCTACAGTTTCAGGGCCAGAAATAGGATTGATCTGATCATCAATTGCTAGATTTTTGTTTTTTGAAAGAGTTGGTAATCCTTCTTTTATGTTGAAGGCAGTTTTGGTGATTGTTATATATTGGAGGCAGGTGGTGTTGGGATTAGACCACCTGTATAGGCGCATATTTCTTACCAGGGAAAGCACAGGGTGAAACAAGCGTGCCATAGGAAAGGCTAAAGGGCAAGAGTACATAGGAAAGGCTAAAGGGCAAGAGTACATAGGAAAGGCTAAAGGGCAAGAGTACATAGGAAACTGTTAAATTGTACTTTGTTTATAAGAAATAAATGTACTGAAGGATATTCTTGCCTGGACTTGCATCATTCCCTGAGGGTGATTTCCAACGCAGGGATCATTGTTGCTTTATTATTCTCATTTTCATTGTAAAATATATACAAATGATTTAGTTTGTTTAATTAAGTCTGTAGAAAACCATTTGTAGGTCTGGATATCTCCACAGCTCCACATTTATTCACCACAACGTCTCAGTGGCAGTTATATTTCAGTTTTATGTGTTCAGTTTCGTTCCGCTACAGATGTTATCACGGTGCAAATAGACAGCAGAAAGGGCTCCATCAGTTTCAGTAACTTGGTGGCAGTGTTTGTTCCGGGAGGTTCTGATAAAGCTCGTCTCTCTTTCTCTCTGAATGACCTCGCTCGCTCAGATTAACTCGACCCCTCCTCAGTAATCCCTGCTGCTGCTGCTGATGATGATGATGATGATGTATTGCAATCCCATGCAGACATGTGCTTTATTTATCATCTTGTTGTTTCTGACCCCCACCATCTCCATCTCGTGCCAGGCGATGCTTACTAAGTCTGTCCTTCGTGCACCTTATGCAACCAGGACTTTCTTTCATTCACATACTTAAGGTTTATACAAAGGATTGTCTTTGTGGCATTCAAGTTTAGAGGGTAAGGATTTGGATTTAATCTTCTTGTCTTTACGTCTGAATCAAACCAAAATCTATATTTGTTCGGCATTGGTATAAATGGTAAAAAATAACGATGGAATCACCTCATAAGCCCACGAAAAGATGATGATAACTTCTGTCCTTTTAGGCATGATTTCTGATCATGCTAGGGCTGAGCATGTTATCAGAATCACAAAAAGCACTATTTGTTAAATGCAGCCAAAATTTCTATTAACTTAATGTCCTCTGTTTTTTTACATCTGTAGCCCAAAACCACCACCACCGCAAAAAGGTTAATAAATAACGTTTGTGTCACTGAAAACCCTCATGTCCATTTTCTGTACATCTTTATGACGTCATTATTTGGACTTCTTAAAAGCAAAATAAAGCACATGACCATTTGAATGTGTTTTTCATTCAAAAGGAGAATAATGATGCAAAAATGATCAATCCGTCTTCTATTCCGAATTGTATTGCAATAGCAAAATCTGTCAGGAATAATCGCAATTCATAATTTTTTCCAAATAGTGCAGCCTACTGCAGGGGTAGACATTAAGGGTAAACACCTGTCACCGGCCCGGAGCCTTCGTCCAAACATCGACTCTAATAATGAAGAGAATTAACACATTTTTTTGCAATAGTAATTTATGCGCAAACTTATACATTACTACTTGTACTGCAACATTTGAATCATCAGTTCTTCCTCATTTTCCTCAATTGTTCATATTTGGTTTATTAAAATAATTATATTGTTAAAGAAGGGAGACATTTCTGCTGTGAGTATTATTATTTTTATAATACACGTTCTGCCTTCCTGTCATCAGGAGTTAGAAATGTAATGGCTTTGTAATAGATTAGATTAGAACCTTCATTATCCTAAACTGGGACATTTCCCTAAAGCAAATACCTTTATGTTTTCTACTCTTCACTTACTTGGCGTTGATGTACAGAGCCGACAGAAGACCTTGTTTATATCATCCTATTGATGCCAACTCCATCGATCAAGCTGGCTGAAACTTCCCCTCCCTCTTCTTCTCATGCTCCCCGTCACTCTCCTTTAACTCCTCCAGTGACTTTCTTTTATTTGAAGACTGTTTTTTGCCCGGCGCTTGGCCGGTTACCGCTGGTTTTAAAAACATTTTGGCGAATGGTTAGGTGGCTCGAAAGTCTGTAATAAACGAGCGCTCCAGCACGGGAGACTGCGCTCTACTCCGCAGCAAACAGCTGTTTGCTTTTCATCCAACAACGACAACCGCCTCACGAAACGCTATGTTGTAGCGTTAATAAACAAAACACTTTAACAAAATTGCTTGTCAAAATACTAATACCACAGGACAATGTGATTTTATGTCTTACTGATTTTTTTTAAAGCAATATTTTTAGTGGCCCGGCGGGCAAGTGGAAAGTACGTTATGCTGGCCCGGGGGTCTAAATAGTGCCTCCGGGCCAGCGGGCCATTTATAACGTCGAGCCCTGTCATGAAAAAGTACTTGATTATACGCACGACTCCTGACTAGTGTTGCACGGTGTAACGATACTTGAAAGGTACCGCGATACCCTGCCGTTAAAAACGTTATGATTCCTCCGTTTCATTAGTATCGGTACTTTAAGAATGACGGGGAAAAGTACTCCGGTGAGAAAGCGCCGTTTTAATAAGATCCGTGTGTGTTCAGCGCTCTGCTTCCACTCCCTGCACTGCAGCAGTGCCTGCAGTCCCGCCCCTCTCAAGCACGCTCTAAGTCCCGCCCCTCTCAAGCACGCTCTAAGTCCCTCCCCTCTCAAGCACGCTCTAAGTCCCTCCCCTCTCAAGCACGCTCTAAGTCCCTCCCCTCTCAAGCACGCTCTAAGTCCCTCCCCTCTCAAGCACGCTCAAAGTCCCTCCCCTCTCAAGCACGCTCTAAGTCCCTCCCCTCTCGTGCACGCTCTAAGTCCCTCCCCTCTCAAGCACGCTCTAAGTCCCTCCCCTCTCAAGCACGCTCTAAGTCCCTCCCCTCTCAAGCACGCTCTAAGTCCCTCCCCTCTCAAGCACGCTCTAAGTCCCTCCCCTCTCGTGCACGCTCTAAGTCCCTCCCCTCTCAAGCATACTCTAAGTGCCTCCCCCCTCTCGTGCACGCTCTAAGTCCCTCCCCTCTCAAGCATACTCTAAGTGCCTCCCCTCTCTCGTGCACGCTCTAAGTCCCTCCCCTCTCAAGCAGGCTCTAAGTCCCTCCCCTCTCAAGCACTCTCTAAGTCCCTCCCCTCTCGTGCACGCTCTAAGTCCCTCCCCTCTCAAGCATACTCTAAGTGCCTCCCCCCTCTCGTGCACGCTCTAAGTCCCTCCCCTCTCAAGCATACTCTAAGTGCCTCCCCTCTCTCGTGCACGCTCTAAGTCCCTCCCCTCTCAAGCAGGCTCTAAGTCCCTCCCCTCTCAAGCACGCTCTAAGTGCCTCCCCTCTCTCGTGCACGTGCTAGCTGCCAGAGCATGTGAGAAAACGAGAAGCATGGCTGCAAGTGGGAGTGTTACGCCGCTGCGCCTCGGCTTGTTGACAAAAAAGACGCCAGAAGCGGAAAACAAAAAAGTTGTTTATTGATGATGCTTGATTATATTTAATACAAATTCTAGTCATTTATTTAATTTATTGTTCTCATTGTTTAAAAGTTTGTGTTATGGTTCTGGTGTGAAATAAAGCACAATTACATTTAAGACTGTTTCCCTTTTTTTAAGAAAAGTATCGAAAAAGAATCGGTATCGCAATTCTTGACTTGGTATCGAAACCAAAATGTTGGTTTCGTGACAACACGACTCCTGACATTTCCCTGTGTTTGATTTTTAGATTTGCTGTTGTAATTTATTGTCTGCTATTGTAAAGAGTTTTTTATTGCATCTGCAGCACTTTGGCTCGACCAAAAATCGTTTTTAAAATGTGCTATATAAATGAAACTTGATTTGATTTATAATGATAGAGTTGCTACCCTGACTTTTCATTAGATTATGTAATAAATGAAAGATGAATCCTCTGAAAAAGAGATTTGCTTAGGGTTGATGCAAAGACGAAATATCTTTTGCAAATAAGATTAATGCCGTTGATGGATTTAAAGACATTATTGTATAACTTCCCAGTATGACCGAGAGATACTGAACTCTGAGTGGAGGTCTTTTTTGTGAATGCTATAATATTTGAGCGTGTGATAAAGCGGGACAGGGGGAGGATGCGTCTAACGTGGCAGCTGTGGACGAGATAATCCTCTCAAATAGAAACTCCTAAAACTATTGTGGCTCAATCAGATTAAAGAGACACAAAGATCTTGGTAGAGAGGGAGGGATAGAGAGAGATGTTGGATTATAACAGAGACAGAGTTCAGTTCAGACAATGCTGCGGTTGTCTGCTCACTGTATGGTTTCCAATAAAAAAAAACTGCAAGCCAACCGAATATTTCATTTCTGCTTTTCCTCACGGGCTGCCATCCTTTGGGGTTTCAGAGCTGAAGCATTTCAGTTCAAATGTCACTCCGGAGGCAAGCCGAGCGTTCACTTTATTTGATACATTTTCTTTCAAAGCATACAATCTAATTCCCTTTCAATATCCAGGCTTTATCTTTCTAAATGGGTTCAGCAAACGTCTCCTAAATGCTATAAAGATAATAACCTAGAGGGGGGGGAAATGGGATAGAAAGGGTAGGAACTGCTGTTTGTTTTGAAAGGTTTTAGTGTTTCATATTCAGACGTATTAATGTGCTTCTTTGCTTCCTGACAGTAAAAGGTAAATTGTGTTTTTCAACCCTTCAGATGTTGTACAGATTATCAAAGGATGTTATATATTTCATGTTAAGCTAAAGTGTCAGAGGGCAAATGTAGGTTTGGTTTGACAGATATAGGATAGTTTGTTCTTCCTGTTTCCAGTCTGAATGACAAAGTAAGCTACATCTGCGTGCATTTGCATATAATGGAAACACATGACATTCATCTTCTCATGTTACTCTTCACTAGAAAACTAATAAGCATATCTCTCAAAAGGTTCAGCTATTCCTCAAATGGTTACAAATCAAGATTATTCAAGAGTAGTATTCGAAGAGTCTTCATCTGGAGAATAAAAGAGAATAATTGACTATTAACAAGTGCCAAACTATTCCAAACTAGTTGCTCCAATATTCTTTAAACATATTTCCAGCTTCCCTTAGACCCGCCCACCTGGAACCCGGTAATCTTGAAATAAGTGCAATTTTCCCATATTTTAAGCAAACTTCAACAGACTCTTCCTAGAGAGTAGATCAGAAAATGTTTTACCCCTGATGAGGGTTGCAAAATTCCGGGAATTTTCAAAGATGGAAACTTTCCACAGGAATAAACTGGGAATTTTCAAAATTGAAGGTTGGCTCTTAGGGGACTCAAATATAGTTGGGGAAAGTATATTTTAGCATAATCTTGACTAAAACAAACAGATGCCATTCAAGTACACTTGAATATCCATGCCATAGCACACTGCTTACTGCATGCTATTGAGACCACACAAAGGTTCGCAACAGGCTCACAAATGTGAGAGTGGAAAAACTGGTTGGCGTTCGGGCAAACCTAAGGTTCTCTGAGCCGGACACAGAGCCATCCTCAACCAGGCTGGACAGTGAAGAGGAAGAGTTGGATGTTGATGGCCCAGGAAGAGCCCATTGACTGAAAGGGTTTAGCCAAAATGCAGAGGATTGCTTGAAGGAAGGTTTGCATGTTTAATGGGACTTTGTGGAGGGAGAAGGGCTCTTTTCATTTAACGTTTTTAATGGGACTTTGTGGGGATTTTTGGATGGGGGGTGCATTTTTGTTCATTTTTTAATGAGTGGGGTTCATGGGGGATGAGTAACATTTAACTCAACAATCCTGTTTTCGTTCTTCAATGAAACAAATAATTGTTCAATAAAATAATTAAAACTTGTTCTGTTCTGTTGAAATTATGTTTTTTTGTTTAATTTTGCATAGAATATTTCCAAAATTCCGCAGCTTAACTTCCCATGGAAACTTTCCGGAAATGTACCAGAAACTTTCCGCCCCTTTGCAACCCTACCCCTGATGAATAGCATGTCAAATTGTATGTTGAATTCTCTCTAGCAAACTCTCTCTGTGAATAGATGGAAACACTGTGATTCTTGGAGGGAATTGGAGTGACGCTAAAATGTTAAGGGATAGTTGATAGCTCAAACAATGAAGATCAAGGTCAAATAAGAACAATTTTTGACGATTCACATGTAATAAACAAATTCAGACTGCTTGCATAATGGTTGCTTCCATTTTCACAACACTTGGTACACACTGCTCTTTACAGTACATACTGTATTTAAAATTGGCTTTCAAATGAGGAAATAAGCCGTGTTGAATCATGTCAACTGTGTTTTAATCGGAATTTCACAAACTTGACAATGGCCCATTGAACGCTGCTTGCATGAAGCTTGAATTTTCTTTGATTTAACACTTAATGAATCACCTTGAACCCTCTGAGACGCACGGGGCCGTATACGATCCCAAATATCACGTTGTGTTCAAAGCGTCATAACTTCTCAGCTGTTTGAGCCAGAGACATGCCGTGTTGTTCCTCTTGAACTACAGAAACGGAAATAAACAACGGCAATACAAATATGTGATGCAATGATAATAAATGTGTGCAATTTTCTGTGTTGAATGTTTCTTTCAATGTTATGGTTAGCAGTTCTTTTTAATGAAATAAGTACAAAAATCAAGCTCCGTTTTTTTTTTAATGGCCAAATATCCCCTATTATTAGGCATCTCCCGATCACCTTTTTTTGCCCCCGATCCGATTCCGATCATTTGATTTTGACAATCTGCCGATACCGATTTTTCCCGATCCGATCTTTATGCAATGCATTAAGAAGAAAAAAAAGGTAACAGATAACGGCTGGTCATCCAACGCGATGAATTCAGCCATCTTGGCTGTTATTTTTTGGGCCTTTTCACTGTTCTGTGGCAGTTTGTCTTTCCTTTTAAAAGTCTCCGCCTTGCAAACATTGCATCTGGCTGTTACACTGCCTTCACTTTCAATTTTATAATACTTCCAAACTCCTGACATTTTCTGTGTCCCGACTCCCGAGTCACCAGCTGAACGTAGCCTCTCGTTAGCTTACTGCTACTATTACCTCATTCACACCAACGGTGTTTCAGGGCCGGTTCGGAGCTGGAGCTTGAAAAGCACTGGGTTTTCCTGTTCACACCGCAGCGGAGCAGCCTCTTAGCTCCGGAATCCGGTTCGTTTCAAGCACCAAAAAATTGTCCGGCCAGAGCAAAAGCACCACATACGTCACGCTTACGTCGAGGCGGGGGCAGAGACAGATCAACTCCTGAACAACAACAAAAAGCCCGCGTTTTATCCAGTTTGTACACAACGATGGAGAAACTTAACAAGAGTTTCAGTATTTCTGCCATAGTCTGTATATATAAAGGTTTCTGCTCATGGTGAAGCAACGCGTCTGCGTGTTAAGGTGGAACCTGAGCATTCACGTTGATCACCTCATTATAAATCTATAAAACTATAAATATTAAACTTTACTTCACGTGTTCATTTGAGAACAGCTGTTACATACCTGGGTGAAGGTTACAGTTCATTTAAATGAAAGATACAACATTACTCCACACTCATGGTTCAGTCCACCTTAAGAAATAAGACCGACCTCGGAAGCAGTTGTGTTTTAAAAAAACCTTTATTGACACGAGTACACTTTTTTTATAAGAATATAGTCTAACTCTAAACCACAGAAATGACTCCGGAAAAGCTGCAGAGAGAGCCATAAGAAACGAATGCAACGGATTTCATCTGCGCGGTTTGGCTTTATGAAGCAGGCACGCAAACGGTTACATCATGACGCAAACGATGATGCAACGACGCATTACCAGTCGGACTCTGGGCGGTGTGAAAAGAGCCGGAGCTAAACCGAAGAACTGGTTCTGAACCTGAAAAGCTCTAGCACGGAGCTTGAACCGGAGTTGCGTTGGTGTGAATGAGGTATCTTAGACACTGCGCCCACTCTGTTGCCAGCTTTGAGAGAAATAAGCAACCAGTTCTGAAAACAAGCCCAAAAGAAGCAACACATACATGATGTTGTGTCATTTTAAACCAAAACTAAGGCCTCAGGATGACTTTAAGACGTGAACATGGTCATTTTTGTTTTGTAACATTAAATAAAATAATAAAAATATTTTATAAAAAAAAAAAAATATCCCGATCCCCGATTTTTTTTTTCCGATCTTTTGAAAATCGCGTGATCGGATCGGGACATCTCTACCTATTATAGTGTATATAAGTCTCTAATGAGTGACATGTATCATTAGCTGAGGTTGTGCTGGTTTCTGGGATGTGTACAACTTGATTATACTGTAAAGAAATGACCATTTATAAGGCAAAACACAAAAATATACAAAAACGGAAATGTCCTATGTGGGTCTCAGAGGGTTAATCACAAGTTAGTGACCAACGTTCTGCTGTGTTTGAAACCTTCAGTGTGCTGCACCACAGATGTAGTAAAGATATTGTGAGATAAGAGGGCTCTCAACGTGCTGGAGGAGCAGCATGTGGGTTTTTTCTTCACCGCGGCGCCCCGACACACCATGCTCTGTGGTCGGAAAACCTACTAATGGATGTCAGTGGTGCTGGGTGGACGCTATCGGAGAAACGCATCCCTCAGCTGACATATTTGTAGGCGGTGATGGATGTTTCTCTCTCTGCATTCGATTACATTTAGTCAATCAGTTGCTCCACGCATTGACAGTCTCTTTCCTTTTCCATTCACATTATCACTACTACAATTGTCTGTTTTAAAGGTTGTCTATTATACTGTTTTTCATCAATATATCACAGGTCTCAGATATATACAGAACCTGTCTCTGATTGGCTGAAACACCAAACAGATCATTGCAGCATTACCCATAATCCCCTCTGTTTCAGCCCTGTTTCCAAAGTGCTGATTCTCTGTCTGTTACTTTAGATGAAAATAAGGAGCCCCTCCCCACGCCCCTCTGAGAGACATTTGGTTACAAAGAACTCAATGGTGCTCTAGGAGATTCAGGTGTTAAGGGGGGGGGGCTTGGCTGGTGATTGGCTAATGGTTACACAAGACAAAACATCAAACAAGATTAAGATAAGATGTATTTTATTGATCCCAAATTGGGAAATATTTGCATTTCAGCAGCGTAAAAAACAACAAAACAAGGCATTGCATATAAGTAGAAATGAAAGAGTAGAAATTAACAATACTAGAATTTAAACATCTCAAAATAGAATTAAAACGGCTTTAAAAAGTAGAAAATATACAGTAGACCATGAAGATAAAACATCTATAAACTCTGACAATAAAACTCTATTGAAGGGCTTTAGACACAATATGAAGCAGGATATTATTAATTAGAATTTAGGGAATTGAATTATTAAATATATTAATATACTATTAAATATACATGTCAAATGTCCAGTTATCCAAAGAGAAGCTATGGAGCAGAGAGACATCACGACACCTGATTACAAACACTGGCTTCATTTAATAATAGCCTGGAAAATTCACTTAAGCATTTTAGTAATTCATATAATCTCAGGCGTTCGGTGTATCTCAGCACCAGCTGGGGCTATTTTCAGCTTTGGTTGTCCCAGAGATTCTGCTTCTAAACAATGATAACATGCACTGCCAGGACTCGAGACCCGGGGTTTCAAACTAAATGTAATCTCGGGCCACATTAGCATCATGAGGCGCTTTCACACCAAGTACTTTTCCCCGGAAATCTTTAGTTCCCGGAACTATCTAGCAGATCGCGTTCACACCGGAATAAGTTCCCTGAGGGAGGATTGGGCAAATGAAGCCACCTGACGTCACTTCGCCTTCTTCTGCTTTGGGTTTACTGGCAGGCCGCAAACAACTTCACGGCGTATACTGCCGCCCGAAGTCCCCGGCCGGAAGTCCCCGGAGTTGGGGAAGGCTTCCGAGTAAATCGCCAGAAACGCCGACACCTCCTCATCTCCACCGCTCCCATGTTTTTTGTTGTTTTGCCATAAGTTATTCTCTCTCCGTTGGTGCGCTGGGCTAATGCTAATTAGGGCTGCTCAATTAATCGTATTTTAATCGCGATTACGATTATGGCTTGCAACGATTACGAAAACAACGTAATCGAAATAAAAAGATTTTTTTTTTTTTTTTTTTTTAATTATACTTAAAGTTTAGGGTAGTCAACTGTTAAAAACATACTGTTCAAATGTTTTTTCTCCAATTAATTGATGTTTTCAAAGTAAATGGATAATCGTTTTTAATAATCGTGATATCAATTATTGACCCAGTGGAGTGAGTGGAATATGTTGAATATGTTTTACCAAAATGTTGCCTATATGTTAAGGAGTTTTCAGGTTGTGACCGTGCACTGCAACATGTTTGTTGATCTTGTTTATTGGTATTTATTATTTTGATATTATTTATTTAAATGTAGACATGAATGTATAATTTATTTTATTTTATTTTGTATTGGTTTTTCAGTTGATTACCCTGAACGTATAATTCAACAGTTAAAAAGTTCAAATTATTATTTGTATTTGTTTTAAAGTACAATAAATGGATGTTTTCAAAGTCAATGAATAATCGCATTTAATAATCGCAATTACAATTATTGACCCAAATAATAGAGATTATGATTTTTGCCATAATCGAGCAGCCCTAATGCTAATAATGCTAATTTGAGGAAATAAAATCGCGGCTTCACAAAACTTTTCGGAGTTTTACGCGGCATGGTTTGCAATTCGCCCCAGCCAATCAGAAATTGGAACCTTTTTCTCCCTGGGAAAGTAACTCCTCTCTAGCAGGGACTGAAAAGTGGGGAAAAGGTTCCCGAAAAAAAGTTCTAGTTCCAGATCTTTTTGGTGTGAGCGCAAAATCCCAGGAACAGAACTGGGAAAAGTACTCCGGTGTGAAAGCGCCTATAGTTGCACTCAAAGGGCCAGTTTTATCTATAAGACTATATAAAAATACATATATAAATATTTAATATATAAAATAATGTATTATATCACATTATTGCCTCTGCATTGGATTATTATCGGATAGGGTAATAACTTCATAATTAACTACGTCTGAAAGCTGAAGTCTAGGGCAATAATTGCAAGTCTCTTCAGTGAGAATGTCACAAAATGATTTAAAAAGAAAAACCACATTCTGTAGAAAAAGTCAAAATCGGAAAAAAGAAGTGACATTTGAAAAAAAGGCACATTCTAAGAAAAAGGCAGATTCTAAGAAAAAGGCACATTCTAAGAATAAATCAATATTTTTGAAGAAAGTCAAAGTCTGAGAAAAAAGGCAAATTTGAGATGCATTGTGGGACATGCAGTTTATGGACAACATGCTTCTGTAAATCGGCATGTAACCGTATAATGAACATATTATATTCTTTGAAAGCTCTTGTGGGGCCGCATTAAAATGAGGTCACGGGCCGGATTTGGCCCCCGGGCCGTGAGTTTGACCCCCCTGCTCTAGACTAAACACTGGGAGACGTATGAGTCCTCAGTAAAATAAGAGGACACTGACTTTATAGAGGAAAAAAAAAAAAGTCAATAATTTAGTTTTTGTGAGAAGGGGTGGGATTAATTTTGATTCGAATGTGTAAAACAATAATACAAAAATGTAACATGAGAACGATTATACAATGTAATCAGTGTCAAATTGATATACACAAATATTACTGATTCTAAATTATATATCTACTTAATTACACATCTGAAAAGGGGTGGGAAGAAATGTACACTTATTTAATCCTACCACTTCTATTATTGTTTTACACGTTCGAAATAAATCAAATAGAAATATATTTATATAATTATTCTCTATGGTGTAAAAATAAATACTATTAAAACAAATCTTGAATACATTGTAAGCCCTTCTTTAAAAGTAGGCTACACATCATAAAAATACACAGGCCTACTGTACTGTAGCCTAGTCTTATTTAATGTTATGTATTTATTTGAACAAGGACCATGCATACAAATACATCTCAGAAAATATTTTTTTTATTGTATAGCTAATTTCCATCTGCAGTCTTTAGGCAGGCATCAACACACACTAACATTGCATCATCTCTATCACACAAACAAGTATAAAACAGCTTAAAGTACAGGTCAAGAAAATATAATATTACAATACGTTTCAATTGGAAAACTCAGATTACAGTGTAATTAATGTTAGCTGGGCTGGATGCTTGATATCCATTGTTTTGCACCATGAGAGAAAGAGTGAAAGTGATATGATAACATGTGTTTTTCTTATGTTTCTTTACCATGTTATCTAATTTACATGCTGTCTAAATTAAATTAACTAAATTAAATCATTAGGAAACATTGCAGACTATTTCCTGCTCGCTACTCAAAACACCTTAGGGGCTTTTTTTAATAGTTTCTGCTTATACAGAAGCTATGATTAATTGAGGAAATTCTTAGAAAATGCAACGATTCTAAGAATGTTTTCATCAATTCTTCAGAAGCAGCTTCTCTTTGAACTTGATGAAACCGCCCCAAGAGAAGCTGTGGTGTTACGTATTTATGTTCTTATTTAACAGACTGTGTGTGCTAAAACGCGTGATCAGCCCAATTCTCCGTACCGTCGGCTTGTAAAACTCACCAGTTAAGATCATTGCATATGTTGGGAAAGTGCTGTCAGAATAGGACCTCCAAATGTTGTGGTTTAACCCGGACCCCCTGTAGACGCTCTGTGTGCCGGTGTTAAGCCCTGTCTGTTGTTGGCAGAAAGTAAAAAGGGGGTCATTTGGAGTTCAGAGCATCTATTAGACACGTTAGTAGGACCCTTTAACACATGAGGTGTTTACGGTAGGGCTGTCAGTGTGAGCGTTAATCACAGTAATAACATGTGATTATTCATTATTAATAACAAGTTTAAAATACTATTTTTTCATTTTTGGGGGAGATTAATCACATGCATGCATGGTGTTGTAACTGTTGAGAGTTTTGGGCATTCTTTTGACAATGTTCTGACATTCAGCTGAAGACAGAGAGATGTTGTGATTCCCTTCCGGATAGTATGTACTGCTTATACTTGTATCGTAGTATTCATTCATCGTAGTATTCATACAGCGATCACCCTCTGTATAATGTGTACTACTTGTACTCGTATGGTAGTATTCATACAGCGATCACCCTCTGTATAATGTGTACTACTTATACTCGTAGGGTAGTATTCATACAGCGATCACCCTCTGTATAATGTGTACTACTTATACTCGTAGGGTAGTATTCATACAGCGATCACCCTCTGTATAATGTGTACTACTTATACTCGTAGGGTAGTATTCATACAGCGATCACCCTCTGTATAATGTGTACTACTTATACTCGTAGGGTAGTATTCATACAGCGATCACCCTCTGTATAATGTGTACTACTTATACTCGTAGGGTAGTATTCATACAGCGATCACCCTCTGTATAATGTGTACTACTTATACTCGTAGGGTAGTATTCATACAGTGATCACCCTCTGTATAATGTGTACTACTTGTACTCGTAGGGTAGTATTCAGACAGCGATCACCCTCTGTATAATGTGTGCTACTTGTACTCGTAGGGTAGTATTCAGACAGCGATCACCCTCTGTATAATGTGTGCTACTTGTACTCGTATGGTGGTATTCATACAGTGATCACCCTCTGTATAATGTGTACTACTTATACTCGTAGGGTAGTATTCAGACAGCGATCACCCTCTGTATAATGTGTGCTACTTGTACTCGTATGGTGGTATTCAGACAGCGATCACCCTCTGTATAATGTGTACTACTTATACTCGTGGGGTAGTATTCATACAGTGATCACCCTCTGTATAATGTGTACTACTTATACTCGTAAGGTAGTATTCATACAGTGATCACCCTCTGTATAATGTGTGCTACTTGTACTCGTAGGGTAGTATTCAGACAGCGATCACCCTCTGTATAATGTGTGCTACTTGTACTCGTAGGGTAGTATTCATACAGCGATCACCCTCTGTATAATGTGTACTACTTATACTCGTAGGGTAGTATTCATACAGCGATCACCCTCTGTATAATGTGTACTACTTGTACTTGTATGGTAGTATTCATACAGTGATCACCCTCTGTATAATGTGTACTACTTATACTCGTAGGGTAGTATTCAGACAGCGATCACCCTCTGTATAATGTGTACTACTTGTACTCGTATGGTAGTATTCATACAGTGATCACCCTCTGTATAATGTGTGCTACTTGTACTCGTAGGGTAGTATTCAGACAGCGATCACCCTCTGTATAATGTGTACTACTTATACTCTTAAGGTAGTATTCATACAGTGATCACCCTCTGTATAATGTGTGCTACTTGTACTCGTAGTGTAGTATTCAGACAGCGATCACCCTCTGTATAATGTGTACTACTTATACTCTTAAGGTAGTATTCATACAGCGATCACCCTCTGTATAATGTGTACTACTTATACTCGTAGGGTAGTATTCAGACAGCGATCACCCTCTGTATAATGTGTGCTACTTGTACTCGTAGGGTAGTATTCAGACAGCGATCACCCTCTGTATAATGTGTACTACTTATACTCTTAAGGTAGTATTCATACAGTGATCACCCTCTGTATAATGTGTGCTACTTGTACTCGTAGGGTAGTATTCATACAGTGATCACCCTCTGTATAATTTGTACTACTTATACTCGTAGGGTAGTATTCATACAGTGATCACCCTCTGTATAATGTGTACTACTTATACTCTTAAGGTAGTATTCATACAGTGATCACCCTCTGTATAATGTGTGCTACTTGTACTCGTAGGGTAGTATTCAGACAGCGATCACCCTCTGTATAATGTGTGCTACACCGGGTGTATTCTCTCTGCTGCTATCACACTGTGAGCCCCATCTGTTCCTACAGTGGTGACCCTCTCTGCTCTCTTGCAACCTATAGAAACTAGCCCATGTTTTAGCACAATCCTTCATGTTTTCACCACTTTCTTTTGCCTTTTCTCTGCCATGCAATCCCTGGTAAACATCAGCGCTAGCTCAAATCACTTCTGTGCCTCAGTCCTAACAGAAGCAGTGTCATGTCTGTAGTCTCTCAGTCTTGATATCCCTCACATGCAGTCGACCACAAGCTGACAATGCCGGAGCAAATGTGAGCAGAGAGCTGTGTGTCCGCCGGCCTGAAAGCCTCACAGTGTTAGATCAGTGTGTCTTTGTAGCAGCGAGCTCTTAAAGGTCTGTTTGGTGTGTCAACACACACACACACACACACACACACACACACACACACACCCCGAGGCTCAGGCTCTTTGTGTGAGGCTTGGCTCTGACACTGCCACATTGACATCAGTCAGGATTCCTTTAAGTGTGTTCATAGAGCGTTTATTCTTTTGAAATAACATATTAATTTGTAAGTTTGCAAATTACAAATTAATATATCATATCCCAATTACTTGTATATAGACTCTTCTTGCACTCTTTCTACTCTATTTTATTGTATTTACTTGTACTATGTTATCTGTTTTATTGTGTTGCACTGTTGGAGGAGCCTGTGACCTCAGATTTTCATTGACATATCAACGTCAACTTTATTGTCAATCTTTCAGTTTGTGTGTACAGACGGAGAGATCGACAATCCCGAATACAAAAATACAAATATGTATATCCTATATATACACGATCAACAGACCCACTGTGGCTTTGTACAAACGACAATAAAAACCTTGAAAATCTTGAAATTCGTCCAGCAGCGGGTACATTTACAGATTTACAGCCCTAAACACACACTCTCCATCCCTTTAAGTCCACTGTGTTACACTTACACACAGCCCCCCCCCCCGCCTCCTGATTATTTCAACCTGCTTATGTTTTTGGTCCACGGCCACTCCTTGATCCGGTAATGCTGGTCTTGTGCTGGGTTAGCAGCTGGGGGGGGTGGTGGTGTGTGACAGCTGGCATTCTGCAGGCTCACTGGAGCAAATGCACCCCGGACACTCACACTGCAGCGGGGCCGAGCTGGACAGCTGTCCTGGGCTGGGTTAGTGGGGAATTATGAATTTGAGAGGAGAGGAAGAAGAAAAATTGGTTGAGTTTTGAATTCAACGAGACATTTCTGTCTGCAAAAACTCAGTAATTCTGCCTTAAGGATCGCATGCATGCCTCAGCCAATTTTTTTTGTTTCCTTTTGAATTATGCAGATGAGTTGCGATCAAAGACGGTGAATGGAATTGCTTTTAACCAACCTGAGTTAAAGTGAGTCACCCTTCAGGCTCTGTCTGTCTGAGTGGAGGAGAGCGGGGAGATTAATGTCCTTTTTTTCAAGCTGATGAAACAACACACGAGAGCTTGGTTTTTTTGTGACACGTGTACCACATCCTGTTTCTGTTCTGTTATGTATTTGTTGGTCAGAAGTTGGGCTCTTATTGGCTTTGAGTGTGAGTTTTGCAAAGTCACTCGGATGGAGAATGCATGACTGAGCTGTCTCTGTGTTGCTCAGTTTTCCTCTGAAATGTGTAAATATCTAGATAAGGGTTGGGCAATGCAATGTTGAAATCCTCCAATATTCCACCGTCAGCCCAACAACCGGTGAAGGTTGACATATTTTCACTTGTCTGTATTTGTGTGAGTGCTCCGGATAGCGTGCAAACACACTTCATATGATATACGCAGATTCACACTGTTTCAACAAGTTATAACCAATTCTTTGTTGGTCAGCGCATCAAGTTACACTGCACACATTTCGCTTAGTGGTGGTGACGTGAAGTCATGTGACCGTGCTGTAGTTCCTTTATAGCCCAACATTAGCCGCCTTTAGCTTAGCGGTGGTGACATGAAGTAATGTGATCGTGCTGTAGTTCCTTTTATAGCCCAACATTAGCCGCCTTTAGCTTAGCGGTGGTGACATGAAGTCATGTGATCGTGCTGTAGTTCCTTTTATAGCCCAACATTAGCCGCCTTTAGCTTAGCGGTGGTGCCGTGAAGTCATGTGACCGTGCTGTAGTTCCTTTATAGCCCAACATTAACCACCTTTAGCTTAGCGGTGGTGACGTGAAGTCATGTGACCGTACTGTAGTTCCTTTATAGCCCAACATTAGCCTCCTTTAGCTTAGCGGTGGTGACTTGAAGTCATGTGACCGTGCTGTAGTTCCTTTATAGCAGGGGTCGGCAACCTTTTTGATATGAAGTGCCATTTAGGAGGGGTTGAGGAGCTTGACGCTCGTCAACTATCAGCAGGAGGGCGGGGGAGCCTCGCTGCGGGGAAGCAGTGTGTGGACCTGTCAGCGCAACTTACATAATGCCGAATTTAACAAACACATTTAAATAATTGGTTAAAAGGCATAATAATAAGGACGATCGTCCGTTCTGTGATTCTCCAGAACACACATGTTATGATATTAGGGTCATGCAGAGTGAGATGAGATCGCTGTCCCTTTGAGAGAGAGAGAGAGAGAGAGAGAGAGAGGTGTGGCTTGTGCATGTGTGTTTGTGGATGGTAGAGCGACAGTGAGGGAACGTGTGTATGTTTCTGGAAGTGAAACGAGGAAGCAGAAAAACAGAGGTCTGTGATGTATTTTGTGAAACAGAAGAACAGCTAAATAAATGCAACGGCCTCCCAAGAAGAGCTCGCCTCTCTCCAGTCATTTAAGCTAAAGTGGGTTATTGAACCTGAAGCTTGTTGCTTCTGCCCTCCTCGACTACGGTCTGGGAGCCGACAGGAAAGTTCAACACACAGATGGCCAGTCCGCCCCTTTGTAGCATATTATTTCGATGAGCAGATCGCCACTGGACTTTCAACTAAAGACACAGCCCGTAAACACTGCGGCATGTGTACAGCTCCTTATGGGTACTGCAATTAGTGAAGTGCTTTCCTCTCGTGGTGAAACGATCAGCACTGCGGAGGAAAGCGGCAGAAAGTCGCCTGGAGATAAAGAGAGCGGGGCTGCGTTGCGTGCATGGCTTTCTTCTGCAGGTAACGGGGAGACGCGCTCTGGCGGCGGTCTCGTTCAGGATCCGAAAATACAATTTAAATATTTTGCACACTTATTCCACTTATTCCTAGTGTGCCACTGGTTACGGTGCTGGGGTTGCCGACCCCTGCTTTATAGCCTAATGTTAGATTTTCACTTCATGGAAATTGAAACAAATGGTCATAAATGTTTGTTTGCCACAGTGATAATGTTATGCCATTTTCTAAAATCCAATTGTAAAATTCCATTTGCTTTTTGTGGAGGGAACCCTTGCGATGCGGGTCGGCCTACAAAAATAATCAAAAATGTAATTAAGAATGAAACAACACTCATGGGCCTTTTTTAGCTGCTGCAGCCTGAAGGTTAATTTCTCTCTGCTCCTCCCATCTCACATTAACACTCATAATTAGACAAAGTGGTGCTTGCAAATGAACGTGGACACACACACCGATGCACTATCACACACACTTTCAGACATGAATCCCTCACAGCTGTCCGTCACTGCTAAATGAGGCTCCACAGCTAAAGGCTCTTGTCAAACACAGGCTCAAAATGGCCTCTTCTTAATTATAATCTTCTCAAGCGTTTCAAATTGTTTTTGTTTGATTTTAGATGCCTGCTGTTCTATCATCTCTCAATATTTACCAGGCAGTTGTTAACATGCACGCTCTGCAGTGACAGGAAATGAAAGGAAGTGGCTTGGAGCTAAATGTAGGAGGTTGATTGCTGCCCATTGTTGACACTTTATGGCACTAACCTGAACTCTTTCTCTGTCTTCAGGTATTAAATGAAGAGTGTGATCAGAACTGGTACAAGGCGGAGCTAAACGGAAAAGACGGCTTCATTCCCAAGAATTACATAGAGATGAAAGCCCATCCGTAAGTATTATAACACGTTTTTTAAGTGTGTACTTTAATGAGAATATGTGCTATATACTGTACAGGGGGTTTTCTAGAAAGATATAGTATGAGTACTGTGTCTCTGATCTTGTTTTATTTATATCGCGAGAACATGACGCCCGTATACAAGATGACGCCGGAGACGTGATGTCGAGCTCCGTAAAAACAAAGCTGTCTCTGCCGTCGGATACATAACGTTACTTTTTTAAAGTTTACAGGTCCAAGAAGTAGTCCGTCTGAGGCAAAGGCACAATAACGAATTTTGTAAAATAATATTGTTCATTTTCTTTTACTGTTCATTCCCTTGACCTATCAGGCAAAATGCACTTTTTGATGTCTTTTATACATAAAGGTGTGTCCCCGGTGTGTCGGGGAACTCACGCAGCGTCAGAGAATAAAACCCTCTCTCTTTTCCTCCGTACCCAAATCTCTAAAAACGGGGAACAACGGAGCTGATCCAGATTTGCGTCCGATATGACGTAATATCTGAAATGTGGACCCACGGCCCAATCAGAAACGTTGCTATCAGAAACAATGCCCGACTGTTTTGGACGTAATATGGTCTTTGTTTACATTAGCATCGCTAACACTCAGAGCTAACCTGTACTGGAGAGCATGTGTGTGAAGAAGCAGGAAGTAAAAAGGAACTCACCTTGTGGTATAACCGGCAAGAGAGAAAGCCTTTGAGCTCCAAACTGTTTCAGAGAGAATCCTTGATAATCCATGATATGGCGTTTCATCACGGCAGCATTTAGTTTAGACAGTAGCTGCCGGGTCCCGCATAAGCTCCGCCCCCTCCTAAAGCTTTATACCCCAAATCAGCACTTTTGAAACAGGAAGTGAGATAGAGGGATATGAGGCATGGCTAGAATGGGTGATCTTTTTGGTATTTTGAGCAAAACACTTCATAGACATGTTTTTTATATATTTTTATATATCTGACACCTATCATGCTATTGCCTAAAAATAGCATGATCGGTCGGTCCACTTTAATTGTATTTCAATAGTATTTGTTTCCCTAGCAAGAAAGGGGAGAAAAAATAAACAGAAAATCATCGGGCACATTTTTAACCACCAGTATCAGCTTAGAAATGTGGCATTAATGCAGTCCTAATTATTATAATAAAGAAATCAAATAAGATAAGATATACTACTACCTAACCCTTTTTTCGTTGCAGCAGCATGTAAAACAATAGTTAGAAATAATAAAAGAGTAGAAAATGAACAATTATACGATACAAACATCCCAAATTAGCAGATAAAAGAGTGACAATATAAAAGTTGAAATAAAACACTTAACGGGCTAAATTACAGCTTACACAAAATAAAAATGGGATATTATTTACAGTGAGATGTTATAAGTCCAGTAAACACAACAACCACCGCTGTATGACTCATTTCATTGTATTTACTGTTTCATCATGAGGCTCTCCTTCTGTCTCGTGTCATAAATCCAGCGCCCCATTCACCTTGACCTCCTCTGTGATGCATTCGGACACTTTGTGTGTGTGTGTCTCTCTCTCTCTCTCTCTCTCTCTCTCTCTCTCTCTCTCTCTCTCTCTCTCTCTCTCTCTCTCTCTGGACCTGCGCTCAGTGCCAGATTCGCTCTTCATTAATGTGCTGCAGGCCTCTTACGCTTAATTGAATATTGACCTTGTTGCATTATGGCTCCGGTGCGATCAGATGTACCTCTTATTTTTTTGCAGTGGGGGATGTCATCATGGCGGTCTATTTCTTTACTACTTGCTTTATTGTCTTCCCTTTGTGCCGGTGTAACGACAATACTCAAAGGCTGACGGCCTTTATTACGGTTATGGGGAATCAATATTAATCTGTAACACTTAGTCTTTAATGACCACTAGAGGTGTTCCAACTCATTGATGCATGCTAGGTTTTTCTACAAAATAATACACATACAGAATGAGAAATCCTTTATTTGTCGCACAGCGGGAAGACTTACAGTTTATATAAAAGGCTAAATATAATAAGTAGGCTTAACATATTAAATATAACGTCAAGCACAGGTTAATCCAGGGGTGTCAAACTCAAATGCACAGTGGGCCAAAATTAAAAAATCGTTACTAGTCGAGGGCCGGACTGGTTCAATGTTTATTGCAGAACTTATTGAATGAACTTATTGCACATATTAAACCTGGAACTAACAAAGCTTAAATTATTGCCTATAAAAACAACATGAAACATGAAATAATCAGTTGCATTCATTTCTTATGGCTCTATCTGCAGCTTTTCCAGAGTCATTTCTTATGATTACTTTTTCCCACAGGCCAACAACAGCTTCAACAAAACTATTTCCCTCAAAGAGAAAACCAAACATGCCCTGTTGTCGTGAGAGAGAAAGTGCAGAAGGAAACATCCATTAAACTCAGTGTTCTGCTCTGTGATGCTAGTTCAGATACTTGGCATCTCATCTTGGGTGCAAGGTCATCAATGTTTGGGCTCAGGCTCTGAGCTGAGGAGACCCTCAGGATGGAGTGAAGGTGTGCGTGCAATATACCGGCGGGCCAGATCTAATAGTAGTTAGAAATTATCCTGCGGGCCGAAATTAAATCCACCACGGGCCTGATTTGGCCCCCGGGCCTTGAGTTTGACACATGTGAGATAAACCTTCATGTGGTTTAATCAAATCAAATCAAAGAAGTTACATACAGTAATAAATAAGTAGCAGTATTATAAATAATTACGGTAAAGTACTGAAAAATGTCAATAGCATTCAGCTAAAAAGTATTTATTTGATACAGAATGTTAAAATGATCATATCGTTATAAAAATGACTTGCTTTTTTTTTAAATCATATTAACATATGCAGAACCGGAATCGTTATAATTAAAACGAGACCAAACCGTATACGTCATGAAGTCTATTAATGTGGGTTGTATATTTTTATACAACCCACATTAATAGACTTCATGACGTATACGGTTTGGTTTCGTTTTAATTATAACTATTCCGGTTCTGCTTTTTGATTCCGATTATTTTCGGGTCTTGACTGTCTGTAAAACTTATTTTCATTTAACAAAATTACAAAAACAACATACTGACTTCCCTCTGCCTGTGAGAGCTAGCAAATTTAATTTAATATGATTTGACAACAGTGGAATATTTAAATGTTAGCCTATCCCAACCAATTTCGTCATCAAACATCATGGAAGATGTTTGCCAGCAGATCTCACTGCCCTTTTCCATTTAATGATGATTAATATTTCCCTCTCACCAGGGGGTCAGGGATAGTTTTACTTCCTGTCTATCATCACAACCACATCAAAGAGAGCAGGAAAGGCTGTGCCATTTCTCAGACTGCATGAGAACGACCTGGCATTTCTAACCAACAGAAGATCTTCTGGGCTTCACAGCAGGGTGTCAGTTTGAATGTGTAGAATATATTTCTTCAACTCATAATAAGGTCATTGACTGTGTGTGTTCCCCCACCAACAACTGCTTGTCTCTTTCCATGTTGTAGTATTAGTAGAAAGTCCCACAATCCTTTGCTTTAACCCAAAAACATCCTTAGAGTGGTGCAGTGATTATTTATTTTTGTAAGCAAACTTGAAAGGGAAGCTAATTGGATGTAGGATGATTTCTGTTTTTTTCAGTAAGATATTCTCCACAAGTTAACAGCACTCTATGATTTTTGAAGTTAAAAGCTAATGTTGGGCTATAAAGGAACTACAGCACGGTCACATGACTTCACGTCACCACCGCTAAGCTAAAGGTGGCTAATGTTGGGCTATAAAGGAACTACAGCACGGTCACATGACTTCACATCACCACCGCTAAGCTAAAGGTGGCTAATGTTGGGCTATAAAGGAACTACAGCACGGTCACATGACTTCACGTCACCACCGCTAAGCTAAAGGGGGCTAATGTTGGGCTATAAAGGAACTACAGCACGGTCACATGACTTCACGTCCGCTAAGCTAAAGGCGGCTAATGTTGGGCTATAAAGGAACTACAGCACGGTCACATGACTTCACGTCCGCTAAGCTAAAGGCGGCTAATGTTGGGCGTGATGAAGTTTAGTCGTCTCATTTAGACCCTTGTTAACCACAGACCTTATTTCGGGCTGAAATCTAAAAAAAACGTTCAGAAAACCATTGACTTCCGAGACAACCTGTAAGTGCTAAACGCTGACTCGTTTCCAGGTTTTAGGACTTATTTCTGCACCACTCTATTTTGTGCATGTTAACGTGGAAGCAGATTTTCCACAGAATAAGCAGAAGCATTATTGTGGTCTGCTAATGGAAGCTCAAACCTTTCAATACCTGCACATATTTCTGTGAGGCTCTTATTGTGAAATATGCAGCGGGCCAAGTTAGCACTAAGGCTGGATCCCACAAGAACCACAAATCAGACTGCAGTGAGCGAGAGGCCGTCCATCGTCTCATGGCGCTCGCCTTAATGGGCTCCGGGTGAAAGTGTTACCACATCCTGGGACGTGAAGAAAAGATGACCATGCATCTGCTTCATGCAACTATTAACAGGCTATGACTGTAATATCCTTTAACCTGTCACGATAACATTTGTATAAACTGATGCAGGGATGACATATTTATGTAGTGGATCCTGAAGGCAGCATCTCCCTGGTTCCTTCCACAAAAAGCCAAAGGGATTTTTACACTGGATTTTGAATCTGTGATTTACAAACGTTTACATTACATAGACAACCGCTAAGCTAAAGGAGGCTAATGTTAGGCTATAAAGCAGGGGTGGGGAACCTCCGGCCCCCGGGCCGTATACGGCCCGCGAGACAATTTGATACGGCCCTCTAGGTAACTCACGCAAAAAAGAAAAAAAATTAAGAAATCTAGACCGCAAAAGAATTAAACAAGCGAGTGCCTGTTTTTTCTGGCCAAGCTCAGGGTCCTTGAACACAACACGAGCCTAACGTGGTATATGTCTCGTCCGACAGGGGTTTAGAGCTGCCGGAGAGCACCAGGACGTCGCTCCGGGCCGGGACATCACAAATGTCAGTACCCATAAGGAGCCGTACACATGCCGCAGTTTCTGCGTGGCTGTGTCTTTAGTTGAAAGCCCAGTGGCGATCTGTTCATCTGTCATTCTGATCATACAGTCAATAACTTTGTTGTTATTAGCATCTGGTTAGCTAGCTATGCTAACGAATATAAGAAGCTTTTTCTCCAACCAGTGAGGTAAAGGCACATCTTTATATGATCATTATAGTTATACAAAAAATAAGAGAATAAAGTAAACGGGTATAAAATACTATATGACAGTAAAAAAAAGTTGTTATTAATAAACAAGAATACAGTTTGAAAGGTTTGTAAAATATCCATAAAGAAAAAGTAAATCTGCTTACAGTTCTGTTTCATCTGGATGTTGAGAGATGTTCCATAGATTTCCTAATGTTGCTCTCAAAGTGCACCAGATTGATGCTTTTAGCTTCAACATTTAAAAAAAAAAAATCTTAAATCATATTCACATGGAAAGGAAACTAAATTGCACACATCTTGTGTCCATATCTTTCTGTTTTGGTGGTCATGCCACAATCGTGCACACGCGAGTCATGGTAAAATATCTGGATTGAGAGGTTGCTTTTTCTTTGCACAGCATGAAAGAAAGGCCAAATGAATGGGCTGTGATTTTAGTATTTTTAAGCAGACGTCAATAATTTGTACTGCCCTCGGAGGATGTTGAAAAAATTGAAATGGCCCTTGAGAGGAAAAAGGTTCCCCACCCCTGCTACAATGGAACTACAGCACGGTCACATGACTTCACGTCACCACCGCTAAGCTAAAGGAGGCTAATGTTGGGTTATAAAGGAACTACAGCACGGTCACATGACTTCACATCACCACTGCTAAGCTAAAGGAGGCTAATGTTGGGCTATAAAGGAACTACAGCACGGTCACATGACTTCATGTCACCACCGCTAAGCTAAAGGAGGCTAATGTTGGGCTATAAAGCAACTACAGCACGGTCACATGACTTCTCGTCACCACCGCTAAGCTAAAGGAGGCTAATGTTGGGCTATAAAGGAACTACAGCACGGTCACATGACTTCACGTCACCACCGCTAAGCTAAAGGAGGCTAATGTTGGGCTATAAAGGAACTACAGCACGGTCACATGACTTCACGTCACCACCGCTAAGCTAAAGGAGGCTAATGTTGGGCTATAAAGGAACTACAGCACGGTCACATGACTTCACGTCACCACCGCTAAGCTAAAGGAGGCTAATGTTGGGCTATAAAGGAACTACAGCACGGTCACATGACTTCACGTCACCACCGCTAAGCTAAAGGTGGCTAATGTTGGGCTATAAAGGAACTACAGCACGGTCACATGACTTCACATCACCACCGCTAAGCTAAAGGTGGCTAATGTTCGGCATGTTGACAATTAATCATCTCATTTAGACGCTTGTTAGTGAACGCTGTTTTTAAAACCCATAACAGCTTCCGACATTCACCAGTAATTTATTTTGTAGAATAAATCATTTAAAAATCTTAAGCTTCTATTAACCAATGACTTTATTTTGAAGACTCATCAAATATTTATTCGAAAAAAACATCAAGAAGCGCAAAACGGTGCTAAGATTCTGTATCATTTCATAGTTAAGGAATCATTCCTGCATCTCTCTTGTTGGAGCTATTTATGTTGATTGTTGGCGTATGATATGATTTTTATCACTATAAATAAATAAATCAATTTTGAAAATAAATAAATACATGTTCAAATAAGTAAAGAAACCAAGTCGAATTTGTCAAATGTATTGAACTGGTGATCACAGTTTGAACAGTTGACAGCTATAGGCCTACAGCTTTCATGCTTAAAACATAACTTGGTTTTTAAATGAAAGAGGGATCAAACACGAACAACATAACGGGTTAGGGTAACGTAACCCGTGACAACAGAGATCAACAACCTATAACAGGGCTATGCACAGAATGCAGCTATTCAATACTCATTCTTGTTTGAGAATATGAGCAGGTCTACTCAGGGGAGAGGCGGGTGCGGAGGTGATTCACAATCAGGCCAGCTGTAGAGAAGACTCTCTCAGCTGGAATGTGGGCATAAGATGAGGTTTGAGTCTGCGTGGTCTGCGAGTAGGGAGGGGCAGCAGCCATATCGTTAGCTAGAACTAGCTAGGTCTGATGGATTTGGACATAAACGCGAGTGAAGTATAACCGGACGCGAGAGAGATCAGCACCTGCAGCTCTGCCCGCTGTGAGGGACCGGTGAGCGGAGCAGAACACACCTTTAGACCTAACACACTTAGATATGGCACTGTCGTATACATTGAATTATTCCATTTGATAATATGTAATCAACTTGGGCACCCCTCCCAAAAAAAAAAGTATTCATAACTCATATTCTCATACCTGAATAATTTCGATTAATCGTTCCCATCCCTATTCCAGACCTGTCTTTCTGCTATAGAATAATAAATGCTACTCTGATGCGATATCCTGTGTGGATTAGATTTTTTGTGCAATAGTTAATTGCCTTGTTTCCGGGTAGAATATATAGATTCACTGAGAGAGAAATAGCTGTGGTCACAGTGATGAAGTGGCCAGTGTGGTGACAGCTGAAAGTCCCTCACACTGCGAGACAAAATACAGTATGGTGTCTTTTCTGTTTGTAAACAGATCTGTTTCCCCGCTGCACAGTAATTGTGTTTTTGTGGCTAATAGTCTGAGGATTAGAGTGGTGGAGCAGCTTGGAGCATGGATGCTTTCAATAATTGTGGGAGAGGCTCTTAACGATTAGGGTGGCATCGGAAATCCTGGATCGTTTTGTCAATTTCAACTAGACTTTATAAAGAAGTATCTAGACTCTGTGCAGAAGCGTTTTAAAAAGTACAACCATAGCTGCCCTCCAAATAACTTGTTTAGGGGTTAGTAAATTGGTTCTATAATAAGGATGAGTTAATGTGTGTAAGTATACATAATCAAACACCATTTTTTAACACTTAAAATGACACTATCTGTTTTTGACTCTATAACGGTGTGTTACCAATGCATGCATGGTGATATTTTTATTGTATTGTAATTAGGGCTGTCAAACGATTACAAATTTTAATCAGATTAATCACAGCTTAAAAATTTATTAATCATGATTAATCACCATTCGAACTATGTCCAAAATATGCAATTTCTTTATGTATATTGTGGGAATGGAAAGATAAATGAAAGAAGGCGGATATATCCATTTAACATACAGTATCTATGTTTATTATAACATTTTTCTGCGTGTCAAAATGAAAGACAACCCACACACCTATCAATCATCAAACCGTGGGGTCTTAATTCATTACGTGTTGATTTCTATCAACAGGGGAGTACTTCAGGAAAGTCGACAGAGGGGGGGGGCGGCGGCGGCGGCTAGTGGAGTACTTCGTGACCACAGAGTGCGAACGTTGTGATCAGCTGTTTTAGCGCAGTTCTCCAGTGAAGGGGGGGGGAAGTCTCCCTCCGCAGCCGGTTGGCGTAGTTTTGGCACAATTCCGTTGTACAGACCGACGTTAACAGCAGCCCTGTCTGTGCACACGGAGACCGACTCTGTCGTCCGGTGATCTAACCGCCTTCTGGAAAAGCTTCACAAGTATGACACAAGTTTCAGATTACGCACATAACCTGCGTACCAGTTATGTGCACCCCTGTACTACAGCAAAAGTATTCTCCGTCGGGACTTCCTGCAACAACACCGACATTATCAAAGATGTTCTATTGAGAAGACGATCACTACGTGACAAAAGTTTTCAAAACCGTTTCTGGTCTTCGGTATTTCCAGACAAGTGGCTTCTGAAATCAATCTTACTAACTGCTGTCTGTGCAATTTACTCCGCGCGAGTTGGCGGACTTTATTTAGCTTACTTTAACATCATTTTTCATGGTGGGGCTAAGCCATTTCTTGGTATGGGTGTAGCCTACCCCAGCCATACCCTGGCGCTGCCACTGGTGGCACGTATGGGGCGGGCCATTCTGCACATGCGTTAAAATATTTAACGCAATTAATTCAAAAAATTAATTACCGCCGTTAACGCGATAATTTTGACAGCACTATTTGTAATATATTTGTTCCTATTATTCCTATTCCTAAATCCCATATTTAATGCTGATTCCGTTATGTTCATTGGCCACGGTTTATCATTGATTGTTTTTCTGTTTTTGGAAGCAAAGGATATTCACACTGTCTCCATAGCATTGTGTAACTTCGGACGGTTAGACAAGCCGTTTAAATTACAATCCACGCTGATTTCTGAAACCATTTATCCTCAGGTTATAACGGACGATCTGTGAATGCCCTCTGCTGCTTCCTTTGCGTCACTAATTGCTCCGATATCACTTTGATCAAACCAGGAAAGCGAATCACTTCATTATTGATTTCCACCTGCGTGTAAAGGAACCGACATTTCATCTTTTTGGATGACTGTTCTTTTGAATAATTTACAGCAGTAAATAGCTTTCACTGGGTCCATCTCCCCCCCCCCCCCTCTCCCCCCTCCCTCTCCCCGCCCTCCCTCTCCATCTCCATCACTTACTCCCTCCGTCAGGGATTTCTCAACGTTTCCATATTTGCAGCATGAATGCAGCAAATAAGTGATCTACCACTGTCTGACTTAAAGGTCACCTATTATGCAAAATCCACTTGTTCATGTCTCTTCTACATCAACATGTGTCCCCTCTTCTTCATGTCTCTTCTACATCAACATGTGTCCCCTCTTCTTCATGTCTCTTCTACATCAACATGTGTCCCCTCTTCTTCATGTGTCCCCTCTTCTCCATGTCTCTTCTACATCAACATGTGTCCCCTCTTCTCCATGCCTCTTCTTCATCAACATGTGTCCCCTCTTCTCCATGTCTCTTCTACATCAACATGTGTCCCCTCTTCTTCATGTCTCTTCTACATCAACATGTGTCCCCTCTTCTCCATGTCTCTTCTACATCAACATGTGTCCCCTCTTCTTCATGTCTCTTCTACATCAACATGTGTCCCCTCTCTTCATGTCTCTTCTACATCAACATGTGTCCCCTCTTCTTCATGTCTCTTCTACATCAACATGTGTCCCCTCTTCTTCATGTCTCTTCTTCATCAACATGTGTCCCCTCTTCTTCATGTCTCTTCTTCATCAACATGTGTCCCCTCTTCTTCATGTCTCTTCTACATCAACATGTGTCCCCTCTGTGGAAAGAGACTCTGAAAGTTTCAGGAACAAAGATTCTCTCTCTTTTTGATCCATTTCTATAAAAACCTGTCTGAAAATGAGCTGATCAGATTTTGGCCACTTTATGATGTCATAACGATGTTATGTCTTGTGTAACCATTAGCCAATCAACAACCAAGGTAACCCCCCCCCCCCCCCCCCCCCTTATCACCTAAATCTCCTCCTAGAGCACCATTGAGTTCTTTGTAACCAAATGTCTCTCAGAGGGGCGTGGGGAGGGGCTCCTTATTTTCATCTAAAGTAACAGACAGAGAATCAGCACTTTGGAAACAGGGCTGAAACAGAGGGGATTATGGGTAATGCTGCAATGATCTGTTTGGTGTTTCAGCGAATCAGAGACAGTCTCTGGATATATCTGAGACCTGTGATATATTGATGAAACACAGTATATTAGGGGACCTTTAAAGAAACAAAAAACGTATTAAATGTCATTTGTATGGCTTCTACATTCGTATACGTTGAAACCATAGGTTGAAACACAGATGCTCCCTGGTGCTCATTTGAATTTTAGGGACATCAAATTTGTTTTTGTTTTGACTTCGTCACGATTATGAGATAATGAGTAATCTATTTCCTGAAGTACGGATGAAAGTCTAGCTCCGTAGGAACCGGCTGGTGTAACTTTATTATCACTTCCTGGTGTGAACTGTGGGCAAACTGAAGGTCATTTTTATTAAAATATTCAAAATGTGTGTGTGTGTTTAATGTGTGGTTGCACGGTAATGTGTGGTTGCACGTAATGTGTGTGTGGTTTTCATAGTCATTGATAACCTACTGGCCGCGCTGCTTTCACTGCCACACACCCTCAAGTGCAATCTGATTCTAAATATAGGATCATGCTAATAATTACATTCAAATTCAAAGGTTTTATCGTCATAAGCTCAAAGCTTCAGTGTAGAAATGACAATGAAATTCCTCCAACAATGCAACATATAATAAAATACAAAGTAGTGCAAGAAGTCTATTTAAATGTAAATAGATATCTGCTAAATCATTAACTACAACTGTACAGACACACATTAACTCTTGTGCCTCATTCGGGACATTTCTGTTTTTTTATTTTTAATATATCGATAACTTAAGCTGTAATAAAATCAATGTCGTTGCTAATCATTGACATATCCTAGAGACTGTAAAGGCATTTAGTAAACATGAAATAAATACATTCGAGTTGTTAAAAGTTCACAAACAGATAACAGATGATGAAGAAAGCTCGTTTGAAGCCTCCACGTAAATAATATTAAAATTCACAAGTTTTATAAGAAATTAATTTTATTTTTAGAACGACACTATTCTGTTGTGTTTTAATAGCATTTATCCAGTCTGAGGGAGATGAAAGGGGTCTGCTTTGTGTCAGCCTATCAGATGCTTCATCAGACGCTCACCTGTACCTGTTTTCTCCTCCCCCCCCCCCCCCCCCCCCACATCCTCCAGGTGGTTTTTCGGGAAGATCCCTCGAGCCAAAGCAGAAGAGATGCTGAACAAACAGAGGCACGACGGGGCCTTCCTCATCAGAGAGAGCGAGAGCGCACCGGGAGACTTTTCTCTCTCTGTGAAGTGAGGATCACACACACACACACACACACACACACACACTGGCCTGTCATTAACAGTTCACACTAACCTCCCAGGCTCCACGCGCACACACACACACACACACAGACAGACAGCAGGTTGTTTACGTGAATAAAAACATGCTTTATGCACTTTTTGATGCATTTGTAAGGATGTACATATGTATAAGATGATATATACACACACGCACGCTCGCTCGCTCACTCTCTCTCTCACATGCACACACTCACTCACTCGCTCGCTCACTCTCTCTCTCTCACATGCACACACTCACTCACTCGCTCGCTCACTCTCTCTCTCTCACATGCACACTCTCTCTCTCTCACACACACACACACATGCTGTTTTCTATACGTACGATGTTCCTCTATGCTTACCTCAGTGTGCAGTCTCCTCTCCAGAGATGGTTCATGTGTTTCCATACTTGGTGTTTCTGACTCATCGTCACAGAGCAGAGACTCTGTGCTGCCCTCTGCTGTCGGGGAGGGAAGAGCAGCTCACACCCTTTACGTTCACTAAAACCACTACTTTAAATTACTCCATAACGAGTAAAAGCTCTATCAGAAACATGCAGAGCTAACACCAGAGCTAACACCAGAGCTAACACCAGAGCTAACACCAGAGCTAACACCAGAGCTAACACCAGAGCTAACACATGAGCTAACACATGAGCTAACACAACGGCTAACACATGAGCTAACACAACGACTAACACCAGAGCTAACACCAGAGCTAACACATGAGCTAACACCAGAGCTAACACATGAGCTAACATAAGCATAAACAATAAACAAACAATACTAACCACCCCCTTCCTTTCTCAGGTAATAAACTGAGTGACACGTAGCTTTTTGATAAATAAAAACACTTAATATTAACAGTAGTCAATAAAAAACAACAATAAAACAGTCGAATAAACATAGAATAATAATCACTATTACTGAACTAATACATAGAATAGTTCGTGTTGTGATTCGTTAATGTGGAGCCAACTTTCGATTATTTGTGTACTTCTAAGTGTATTACGTGCATACGCTTTAGCCTATCCAAACCATACGTATATGCAACACCACAATAACTCCATTCAGATATGTTTACATAATTAGCCTTTACCTAATATTGTGCTTTTTGCAATTTAGATTAGATTTGGATTCAGCCTTACTCATAATTATACTGAGGTGCAGGATTTAGTTACTTTCCATCACTGCCTGCCTCACTTCCTCTGCAGGTCACATGTCAAGTGGGAGATATGGATAATAATTACTGTCTGGATTCCTGTTAGTCACAGCGTCTGAGTTCAATATCATCTCATCGATTCATTTGACTAATAACTGCAGTCGCTCCACACTGCGAACAAAAAAGGGAGTGTGTGTGAGGATCATTATCATCGGTGCACTCGGCTACACCTGGTGTGTGTGTGAGGGCTGCACCATCTGCAAAAAAAGAACAGATTGTGATTATTTGTGACTGATGTTTCAATTGCAATATGGTTCGCGTTATTGGAGGGATGATCATTTTTTAAATATAGATAATGCACTAGTCTATGTTGCAATTTGAATAACATTTTGGTTATTTTTGCAGCCCTAATCGTCTTTAAAACTCTACGAAAAACAATGCCTTTAGCTGCCTCAAACTGCAGCTGTCTGCAGGGGATTATTAAAAGAGATTACCGGATGATAGAAGTGCAGGAAGTGAGAAACAGAGAGGATCCAAAAAGAACGCTTCCTCTTTCAAATGTTAAGACACTTACTAATAATATAACATGCTGTACCAAGAAAAGAGAGGGTGAACAAACTGTTGTTCTTGTTGGAGAAGTAAGTCTGGAGATCTCACTTATCAGACATGTGTCATCCATTTGTTAAGCAAGATTAACGTCTGAGTGATCCACTTCCTGTTATTCAAATCTTTGATGACTAAAGAAAGGTGCAGTGATGAAGTGTTTTTGTTGTCTGACCTTGAAGGCAGCATCTCCATGGTTCCCTCCACAAAAATAAATGGGATTTTTCCATGTGGTTTTGAATGTTGGGCTATAAAGGAACTACAGCATGGTCACATGACTTCACGTCACCACCGCTAAGCTAAAGGAGGCTAATGTTGGGCTATAAAGGAACTACAGCACGGTCACATGACTTCACGTCACCACCGCTAAGCTAAAGGTGGCTAATGTTGGGCTATAAAGGAACTACAGCACGGTCACATGACTTCACGTCACCACCACTAAGCTAAAGGTGGCTAATGTTGGGCTATAAAGGAACTACAGCACGGTCACATGACTTCACGTCACCACCGCTAAGCTAAAGGTCGCTAATGTTGGGCTATAAAGGAACTACAGCCCGGTCACATGACTTCACGTCACCACCGCTAAGCTAAAGGTGGCTAATGTTGGGCTATAAAGGAACTACAGCACGGTCACATGACTTCACGTCACCACCGCTAAGCTAAAGGAGGCTAATGTTGGGCTATAAAGGAACTACAGCACGGTCACATGACTTCACCACCGCTAAGCTAAAGGTGGCTAATGTTGGGCTATAAAGGAACTACAGCCCGGTCACATGACTTCACGTCACCACCGCTAAGCTAAAGGCGGCTAATGTTGGGCTATAAAGGAACTGCAGCACGGTCACATGACTTCACGTCACCACCGCTAAGCTAAAGGTGGTTAATGTTGGGCTATAAAGGAACTACAGCACGGTCACATGACTTCACCACCGCTAAGCTAAAGGTGGCTAATGTTGGGCGTGATGACGTGTAGTTGTCTCATTTACACTTGTTTTTAAATTCACCAGTGGGGTATTTTATGACTGGAACAAAATGTTAAAATCTCTTCAGCTTGTGTTAACCACAGACTTTATTTCAGGATATCCAAAATCACATTCAGAAAAAGCTTCCAGACGAGGGAACAAGACGTGCTTAAAAGCTGCCTTCTGGAGTTTAGGACTCATTCCTGTCAGAAATTGAACTTTAGCTGATGATGGGTTTCCTCTCTGTTCCTCCTGCAGGTTTGGAAACGACGTCCAGCACTTCAAGGTCCTCCGTGACGGAGCGGGGAAGTACTTCCTGTGGGTGGTGAAGTTTAACTCTCTCAACGAGCTGGTGGATTATCATCGCTCCACCTCGGTCTCTCGCAACCAACAAATCTTCCTGCGAGACATCGAGCAGGCTCCCCAGGTGAGAACGACTCCTAAAACTCAAATCACAAACTAAGTAACCAGTCGGATTATTGACTTACTTCACTATCAGCAGCCAAACCCTTTCTTTGTCACAGCGAGAATCACCTCAGATAAAACTAATATCAGAAAGGAAAGAGTAACCGCTACTCGAACCCACAGTGTTATTCTCCATTAGTTCAAACTCACACTGCTCACAACCAATTGGTCAAATGTCTTTTTCAATTATCCCATTAAATGCTAAACCGAGAATCGTTATATCCAGACTTCAGCAATCATATTTTGCAATACTTTTGGCCTAAAAGTGCTTTATAGTGACTTAGTTTATAAGTGACTGTTTTTTTGTCTGTTTTTTTTATTCTAAAGTGACCTTGGGTCCCCTGAAAGGCGCTATATAAATTTAAGTCATTATTATTATTATTTATACATGAGAGCAACGCATACCGGTGCTGTCCCTCTATGCTAGGGCCACGCTCCTTTTTGGGGGAAAACACTCGTCATTTGAACGGCGGTAAATACAACTTCTGATTTTTCTATCTACAAGGGCCGCTTTCACACCAAGTACTTTGCCGCACTTAGTTCCCAGCACTTAGTTCCCAGCACTTAATTCCCAGCACTTAGTTCCCAGCACTTAATTCCCAGCACTTAGTTCCCAGCACTTAGTTCCCAGCTCTTAGTACCCAGCACTTAGTTCCCAGCACTTAGTACCCAGCACTTAATTCCCAGCACTTAGTACCCAGCACTTAGTTCCCAGCACTTAGTTCCCAGCACTTAGTTCCCTGCACTTAATTCCCAGCACTTAGTACCCAGCACTTAATTCCCAGCACTTAGTTCCCAGCACTTAGTTCCCAGCACTTAGTTCCCCCATGGAACTAAAGAGCAGATCGCGTTCACACCGGAATAAGTCCCTGAGGGAGGATTGGGCAAATGAAGCCGCTGACGTCACTTCTTCTTCTTCTGCTTTGGGTTTACTGGCAGGCCTCAAACAACTTCACGGCGTATACTGCCACCCGGAGTCCCCGGCCGGAAGTCCCCGGAGTTGGGGACTGGCTTCAGTAGAAGCTGCTGGGACTCCCAGCAGCTTCTACTGAAGCCTTCCGAGTAAATCGCCAGAACGCCGACACCTCCTCATCTCCACCGCTCCCATTTTTTATTTTGTGTTGCCATAAGTTAGTTTCTCTGCGTTGGTGCGCGGGGCTAATGCTAATGCTAATAATGCTAATGCCAGCAAATACAATGGAGGCTTCAAAAAACTTTTCCGAGTTTTACGGGGCGTGGTTTGCAATCCGCCCAGCCAATCAGAAATTTGAACTTTTTTCTCCCCAGGAAAGTACCACCTCTCTAGCAGGGACTGAAAGGGGGGGAAAAGTTCTCATGAACTAAGTTCTCTTTTTGGTGTGAACGCAAAATCCCAGGAACTATTTGAACTAAACGGTGAAAGTACGGGGAAAAGTACTCCGGTGTGAAAGCGCCTAAGGAGCCCGGTTACAATGGCCAGTCAGGCAAACAATTAAATTCAATCTTTGGAAATCTGGCTGGATATCTGGTTAAATCAGAATTAATAGGCGATCGATGTCCGTTCATTCTGCCGGTGGACGAGGTGTGATACCCTGACATCTATATCTACCTCATTGAATCTCCAGGTAGTTTTTAAAGCCACATTATTTAGCTGTTTCTAATAGTCTGTCCATCTTAGGTTACTGTAAACTATAAATATATTGCTAACGTCAACATGTTAAACAGGGGGTTTAACGAGTTAACTAATGATAGCACCTAGGGTCCCTGTGAATATTCTGAAGCCACAGAGCTCTAGTTCTACTGTCCTTTTTTCTTGGAGGAAGTACAGAGAGACGTAACTGTGGATACATTTAATGTTTGAGGTTCAAATACACGACACAGCAGCTTTTTGGCATCATTAAACTATAGCTTTCCGCTTTGCACCGATGCTTTGTTTTCCCCCGAAGGTGACGTTAGCGTTGCTCTCATTTATTTACCGTTAAAACCGTGATATTATTAATGTTTCACTCTAGCATTCTGTCATTAATAAGGTCTCCAGCAACTGTTTTCTTAGTTCAGTTGTTTGGAGGAAAGCTGAGGATGTAACCCGCCGTCTCTCTTCTCTATAATAAAACAAATTGAGTCTCAAATCAGAATTCATCTCTGAGTTTGAGGAGTAAACGACAGCAGTGAGGCTACGCTGAAGAGCTCACAGCGAGTACCTTTAGTCACCTTTTAAAAAAACACACATCAAGAGGAAAAGTGGACGCAGGAAGTCAGCGGCTGTGAAGCTGGTTTTCTGTGAGCTGAAGAGGAAGAGGAGAGGAAGTGAGAAACCACAGTGTCCCCTCTTCTCCATGTCTCTCCTACATCAACATGTGTCCCCTCTTCTTCATGTCTCTTCTACATCAACATGTGTCCCCTCTTCTTCATGTCTCTTCTACATCAACATGTGTCCCCTCTTCTTCATGTCTCTTCTACATCAACATGTGTCCCCTCTTCTTCATGTCTCTTCTACATCAACATGTATCCCCTCTTCTCCATGTCTCTTCTACATCAACATGTGTCCCCTCTTCTCCATGTCTCTTCTACATCAACATGTGTCCCCTCTTCTTCATGTCTCTTCTACATCAACATGTGTCCCCTCTTCTTCATGTCTCTTCTCCATCAACATGTGTCCCCTCTTCTTCATGTCTCCTCTACATCAACATGTGTCCCCTCTTCTCCATGTCTCTTCTACATCAACATGTGTCTCCTCTTCTTCATGTCTCTTCTACATCAACATGTGTCCCCTCTTCTTCATGTCTCTTCTACATCAACATGTGTCCCCTCTACTTCATGTCTCTTCTACATCAACATGTGTCCCCTCTTCTTCATGTCTCTTCTACATCAACATGTATCCCCTCTTCTCCATGTCTCTTCTACATCAACATGTGTCCCCTCTTCTCCATGTCTCTTCTACATCAACATGTGTCCCCTCTTCTTCATGTCTCCTCTACATCACCATGTGTCCCCTCTTCCTCATGTCTCTTCTACATCAACATGTGTCCCCTCTACTTCATGTCTCTTCTACATCAACATGTGTCCCCTCTTCTTCATGTCTCTTCTACATCAACATGTATCCCCTCTTCTCCATGTCTCTTCTACATCAACATGTGTCCCCTCTTCTCCATGTCTCTTCTACATCAACATGTGTCCCCTCTTCTTCATGTCTCTTCTACATCAACATGTGTCCCCTCTTCTTCATGTCTCTTCTCCATCAACATGTGTCCCCTCTTCTTCATGTCTCTTCTACATCAACATGTGTCCCCTCTTCTTCATGTCTCTTCTACATCAACATGTGTCCCTCTTCTCCATGTCTCTTCTACATCAACATGTGTCCCCTCTTCTCCATGTCTCTTCTACATCAACATGTGTCCCCTCTTCTTCATGTCTCTTCTCCATCAACATGTGTCCCCTCTTCTTCATGTCTCTTCTACATCAACATGTGTCCCCTCTTCTTCATGTCTCTTCTACATCAACATGTGTCCCTCTTCTCCATGTCTCTTCTACATCAACATGTGTCCCCTCTGTGGAAAGAGACTCTGAAAGTTTCAGGAACAAAGATTCTCTCTCTTTTTGATCCATTTCTATAAAAACCTGTCTGAAAATGAGCTGATCAGATTTTGGCCACTTGATGATGTCATAACGATGTGTTGTCTTGTGTAACCATTAGCCAATCAGCAACCAAGGTAACCCCCCCCCCCCCCCTTATCACCGGAACCTCCTCCTAGAGCTCCATTGAGTTCTTTGTAACCAAATGTCTCTCAGAGGGGCATGGGGAGGGGCTCCTTATTTTCCTCTAAAGTAACAGACAGAGAATCAGCACTTTGGAAACAGGGCTGAAACAGAGGGGATTATGGGTAATGCTGCAATGATCTGTTTGGTGTTTCAGCCAATCAGAGACAGGCTCTGGATATATCTGAGACCTGTGATGTATTGATGACAAACAGTAGAATAGGGGACCTTTAAGAATATCGCAGAGTTACTATCATTTAGATTTATCTTAATTTTATTGCTCATTTTTACTTAAACTTCATATATTTATTATCTTTTATTGGACATTTTATTTTTAACTCATGTTCTCTTTATTTTGTATTTTTCTCTTTATAGTGCCGTCTTAATTTGACTTCTAACATTTATATAAATACTTTTATTTATTATTTTTTTGTGTGTTTAAATATTTGAACATGAATACAAATATTCATGCACGCGTGCGTGAACAAACTGCCCCGCCCCCTCGCACACAGGCGGGGGAGAGATCGAAAATACATCATAGACGCATTCTGTAGTCTTATTGCATATTAGAAACGAGTTGGCGACACCAAGACTGCGATAATACATGACATATCTTTTTTAAATGTCTCCTGTACCGATAAAAAGACCGATAACGTTGGAGCTTAACGGCGCGTAAAAGACACGTGATGACGTCACCAACGAATCGACGACTGAATTAGTTGGCCACTAATTTGGTGATCGATTAAGTCGATTAGTTGTTGCACCCCTAGTCTGAATGATCCTGATACCATAGCTAACCCTCCTCTCTCTCCCCCAGCACCCCACGTACGTGCAGGCTCTCTTTGACTTCGACCCTCAGGAGGAAGGAGAGCTGGGCTTCAGACGCGGAGACTTCATCCAGGTGCTCGACAACTCAGACCCCAACTGGTGGAAGGGGGGCTGCCACGGCCAGACGGGCATGTTCCCCCGCAACTACGTCACGCCCGTCAACAGGAACATGTAGAACAGTCAGACCATGTTAACAACAACAACAACAGCATCATTTTGATCTCATCCCATCAAACCCTCCTCCTCCTCCTGAGGCGACAACATGGAGGATGGATCGGAGGGGAAACGTCCTCTGTCCTTAACTTCTTAACATTCTGCCTTTTGTCTTTTGTGTTCCTCTCTTCTTTGCCGCATGTTGTTTTTAATCACCCCTTAAAGGAAAAAAACCTGTTTTAAAAGAAAAGAAAAAAAGCTTAAAAATGTAAAAAATAAAGAAATGGTTTTAAAAAAAAATGTACAAAGAAGATGCAATCGACTGGGCGACGGGTTGATCGTTGGCACGTGAGCATTGTACATCGGCCTCTCGGCTGTATAAATAAATCAACTATAGAGAGAATCCATTTTTTAAGAATATATATTATATATTTGTATGTGTTTGTCTGTTTTACCTCTCATCACAAATTGTATTTTTTTCCATTTTTGTAAATTATGTTCCGTCTGGATCCGCCCGAGCAGCTCTAGGGGAGTGCTGAGTCGTCTTTTTGTTTTTCTGAATATGTCTGGGGGCTCTCGGATAGAAACAGCATGATGTGTAAAAGGGGTCGTCAATTCCATTTTGAATGAACTTGTCTATAACGCATACCGGAGGAGAGACTGTCCGGCCAGCAGAGGAGCCATGAATGCTGCGAAGAAGAAGAAGAAGAGCTGTCGTATTATACAAAGTGTAAAAAAAATCAATTTCAGAAGTATTTATTGCAGCCATTTTGATTTCCGGGGGTCAGTGAATGTAGCTCCGCAGACACGAGGGCAGCGGTCGGAGAACTGAACCAAACTATACATCATGCAAGGGATTCAAAATAAAGAAAAGAGTGTGTGTACATTGAACACACTTTAATGACATGCATGCGTCTCCTCCTTGTTATACCTGCACGTAGCAAAGAGGCGGAGCTCCTTCGGATAATCACCAATCAGACAGGAAACTGAGAGATTGTCTTTGATGCTAAAAGTTGAGGAATCAGCTTCTTGTTTTGTTTTGTCTCGCACTTTGTTGATTTCTGGTCCAGTGTGTGTGTGTGTGTGTACCGTGTTTTCTCTCTGGATAGTGCCTTTCTCTCTGGTGTCTCAGTGTCTCCGACCTGCTACTTTGAGCCCCCCCCCCTCCCAGATAAACAGTGTATATAATAAATCAACATTCACCCCCCCCCCCACACACACCTTCTCCATCAGCCCGCCTCCGCCACCTTTACCCCCACCAACATGGAACTCTTCTTATTTAAGTGTCTCTCGCCTTGTCTTACCTAATGAACCTGTTTTTTGTTTTTTGGCTCTTTTTTATTTTGCATTTGTTTTTTTGTTTTTTCAATTAATAAAATGCAATTATTAAAAAATGAGATTTTGTTTTGTGTCGTCTCTGCTTCGAATTCCCTGGACTCTGAGACTTCGTTTGAACTTCTCTACTATTTTTTTTTGTCTTTTAACCAGTGATGTAATTATGGCTGGAAGTCAATAGTTTTCTGAATGTGTTTTTGGTTGCTAGCCTACAATAAGGTCTGTGGTTAACACAAGCTGAAGAGATTTGAATGTTTAAGTGGCAGAGAAACTCCCGCTGGACGGAACACAGGTATTTTAGCTTTTGTAGACCATTGACATGCACTAAAACCAACAGGAGAGGGAAACCCCCTAGAAAGCAGAATAGGGACTCTTTAAAGCCACATTTTGACGGCCATACCTTTTTCCACCCCTGAGTCTTGACTGTATGTTTATGTATGAATTGCAGACCATTTACATGCACTAAAACCAACAGAACACACTACAGGATCCCTACATAGGGTCCCTTTAATAACAGTTTAAACATTAATTTCAAAGTCCTTTTTGACCTCTTAGCCTTAGAGGATGTTCTCCATCCAGACAGGGTGTAATGATGTTGCTTGTGTGTGTTTACATCCCATCATCTAAATATCATCAGCAGTGGTGTTGCATAAATATATATATTTTTTAAATCTCGCAGACACCAGCAGTCAGTCAGAGTCAAAATAACTATTTTTCCCACAGAGGGGATATTTAAAAATGTTAACAGCAGAAAAGAGCCAAAGACAGCTTATATCCTGCATTATATTTGTATTGTATTTGTTACTGGACATTTTTATTTCCACATGTGTAAATACTAGGGCTGTCAAACGATTACACATTTTAAAAAGATTAATCACCATTCGAACTATGTCCAAAATATGCCATTTCTTTATGTATATTGTTGTGGGAATGGAAAGATAAATGAAAGAAGGCGGATATAT
>CM053255.1:295868-298368 GCA_028583405.1 Pogonophryne albipinna | reverse complement strand
CATCCATCTATCTATATATCCATCCATCTATCCATCCATCTATCCATCCATCTATCCATCCATCTATCTGTCCATCTATCCATCCATCCATCCATCTATCCATCTATCTTTCCATCCATCCATCCATCCATCTATCCATCCATCTATCTATCCATCCATCCATCCATCTATCCATCTATCCATCCATCTATCCATCCATCTATCCATCTATCTATCCATCCATCTATCCATCCATCCATCTATCCATCTATCTATCTATCCATCCATCCATCTATCCATCCATCCATCCATCCATCCATCCATCTATCCATCCATCTATCCATCCATCCATCCATCTATCCATCTATCTATCCATCCATCTATCCATCCATCTATCCATCCATCCATCTATCTATCTATCTATCCATCCATCTATCCATCTATCTATCTATCTATCCATCCATCTATCTGTCCATCTATCTATCCATCCATCTATCCATCTATCTTTCCATCCATCCATCTATCCATCTATCCATCCATCTATCCATCCATCTATCTATCCATCTATCTATCCATTCATCTATCCATCCATCCATCTATCCATCCATCCATCCATCCATCAATCAATCAATGTTTATTTATATAGCCCAATATCACAAATGTTACATTTGTCTCAGTGGACTTCACAGTTTGTACAGAATATCAGTATGACAATACGACACCCTCTGTCCTTAGACCCTCTGTCCTTAGACCCTCTGTCCTCAGACCCTCTGTCCTTAGACCCTCTGTCCTTAGACCCTCACATCGTACGAGGAAAAACTTCCGGAGAAAACCCACAGTTTTAAAGGGAAAATGGGAGAAACCTCAGGGAGAGCAACAGAGGAGGGATCCCTCTCCCAGGACGGACAGACGTGCAATAGATGCCGTGTGTAAATTGAAAAGATAATACATTTGCAACATAGGTAGTCCAAATGTTTGGAAATGCATGTGTGTATAATAGGAAGATGAATCCAAGAGGATATCCATCCAGGACCTATGATCCAGGACCACAGCCACGACTCAAGATCCAGGGCTCGCGATGCAGGACACAGGACCGCAGGATCATCCATGACTCCGGATCCCAGCATATATAGACACCAAAAAGAAAGAAATTTGGGGAAGCTGGGTTAATCGGAACATGAGAGTACACAGGTATAGACAGAGAGAAGGAAGAAGTAAGATGTCCCCCGACAAACTAAGCCTATATCAGCAAAACTAGGGGCTGAATCTAATCAGCCCTAACTATAAGCTTTATCAAAAAGGAAGGTCTTAAGCGCACTCTTAAAAACGGATAGGGTGTCTGCCGCCCGAACACAAACTGGAAGCTGATTCCACAAATGTGGAGCTTGATAAGAAAAGGCTCTGGCTCCCATTGTACTTTTAGAGACTCTAGGAACAACCAACAACCCTGCATTCTTGGAACGCAATGCCCTAGTAGGACAGTAGGGTATAATGAGTTCTTTAAGGTAAGATGGCGCCTGCCCATTAAGGGCTTTGTAGGCGAGAAGAAGAATTTTAAATTCTATCCTGTGTTCTATAGGGAGCCAGTGTAAGGCAGCAAGAACAGGAGTAATGTGGTCCCTTTTCCTAACTCTGGTTAGTACACGAGCTGCAGCATTTTGAATCAGCTGAAGCCACTTGACTGACTTCTTGGTACACCCTGATAATAAAGAGTTACAATAATCCAGCATTGAATTAACAAATGCATGGACTAGTTTCTCTGCATCGTTTGGGGGCAAGATATGCCTGATTTTTGCAATGTTACGTAGATGGAAGTAGGCGGTCCTTGAAATGGATTTTATGTGGGCGTTAAAGGATAAATCCTGATCAAATATAACACCAAGATTCCTTACAGTCTCACTGGAGGCCAAATTAATGCCATCCATAGTTAGTATATCTTTAGATAGTTTGTTTCGTAGATTCTTCGGGCCAAGTACAATAACTTCAGTTTTGGTCGTTGTGATGCCCCTGTGGGTTCATCAGTAGAGAGGAGGTGGCTGTGCTGTGGTGATTGGTGATTGCAGTAACTCAGGGCACCTGGGTCTGGTGTCCTGCAGCTATTTAACGCCTCTCTGCTCCTCTCTGTTCTCTCTCTGCTTCTCCCTGCAGGCACACCGGTTTTGTTGAGTATGATAGGAGTTTATTCAGTTGCTTTACTTTGTGCACTTCAACACTCTCACACACATACATGTCCATACAATCCTCACCCTGCATTTACATTACTGATACCACTGACTTCCACACCTCATACTTTACTGGTTTTGACTTGTTTGTCTTAAATAAACACCATTACCTACCCGTTGATATGTTGTGTCTCCTTTTTGTTGTGGCCTTTTGAGCCAGGTCGCAACAGTCGTGTTTAACATCAAAAAGTTTAAGGTCATCCACGTTTTTAAGTCCTTGAGGCAGTCTTGAATTTTATTTAGATGATTAATTTCATCAGGCTTGATTGATAAATATAGTTGAGTATCATCCGCATAAC
>CM053255.1:198368-288368 GCA_028583405.1 Pogonophryne albipinna | reverse complement strand
TTCGTTGTCGGCAGGATTCGAACCTGCGCGGGAAGATCCCAATGGATTTCTAGTCCATCGCCTTAACCACTCGGCCACGACAACTGATGAACTTCACTATATGCTAACATTATTTATACATCATTATGCATAATTCATATTCATATATTGTAAGCCATATCAATTACATAATTTATGTGTATAATAATGACAATTGTACTAGCAGTAATTGGGATGGAAAACTACAAATACAGTTACTTTAAATGTTTATGATTGTGTCACACATACCCTATAATCAATATTTGGACATTTATATTATGAGCCATGTTAAAGTGTTTGCTATAGTTTTATCTGTAGCCTACAGGAAGTCATTACAATGCTACTGTACATAGTTTGCTGTTTGAATAATATTTAACATGCAAAATACATGATTAACTGATTAAAAACTGTACTGGTTATTCAACCAAACGGCTAAATAGTTAAACACTCCTTAAGTCACGTGCGAGGTAATTCATCAATGATATAAGATTTTAATATAAAAATACATTTCTTTGTGTTTAAATGTACAAAGTGCAACTACTTCGCACACTTTATAATGTATAAAGTAGGTTGGTCTATTATAGTGTATTCTAACTTATTATGTATAATAACTGTTGACATATATATTGTCTATTTATGTTTATTTGTATAGATGTGTGTCATTTACATTGGGAACACTGAGGATATACTTACTACCGTCTGAAAGGGCTGATTTAGCCCCCAAGACTATTTCAAAGCATACATTTTTATTTAAACCATTCATGAAAAGGGGGAATGCACTAAGACATATTAAAAAGGTGTTCAGAAATGTGTATTTACACTTTAAGAAACCATAAAAGGCCAAATAATATAAAATACATTAATGTGCATTGATATGAGCTAAAAAAACAAACAAAAATAAACCTAGCTGAGTATAAAATGACCTACAATCATGTCTATACTGATCAGTAACTTGACAAATGTTTTTTTTCATATTCATATTTTCTTGATTCTCCCTATTTTGGATATTATCTACTCTGACCTCAAACTGAATGCCTAAAATTGCATTGCTTAAAATGGTAAAACACTGTTTAAACACCTTTTCTCCCTCTATGTATGTTTCATTTTACATGTACCCCCTCGTTGACCTCATATCTATCATTAAGATGTAGTAAATGAAACTAATGTGAGTGAATCCTCATGTCGCTCATTGTTGCCACTGAGGAGAAACCACGTGACTCGTGTAGTGAGCGCCTCCTGTTTGTTCAGAGAGAAGAGAGGAGAAGAAAGATGGCGGCTCTATAGGAGAACCGAGGGCTCACATTCTCAGCTTCAAACACCCGTAAACAAACCCTCCAACCCGGGGAGTGAAAACAACACCGTCCGAACCCCACAGGGACTCATCTGCAGTGGAACTAATTGGAGGCAAATTCCTGCAAAAATAGGAGTAATTATTTCACCATGAGAGGGAAAAGAGGCAGGCCGCCCAAACCTCTCCAAGCGGAGGATTCTTCCCCGGCTGCAACGCGAGGTTTGCGGCCGCGGAGGAACATAAAGCCCCGGGTGCGAAGTGACGACCACAGCGGGGATGAGGAGGCAGTAAGCCCCGCAAGAGAGAGCACTAAGCGGCGGAGAGGAGGAGGCAGGTTGGGGGGGTCGGGGACGACAACACGGGGCCGGGGAAGAGGGGGCAGAAGTCGGGGACGAGGAGGGAGGCGAACCCCGGTCTGCAAAACCGTGGTGTACGACGACCATGAAAGTGATGAAGACGACGATGCTGTGAGTCTGAGATCCGAAGAGGAGGAGGTGGAGGAGCCCCAGTCTGAGGAAGATGAGGCCCTGAAAGAGGAGTCTGACTGCCTGGAGGAAGAGGAGGAAGAGGAGGAGGATGGTGGAAGTTTGTGCACGGAGAGTAGCTTCAGGAGTCAGAGCACACATGCAAGCACCCCGGGTAAATATGTGATCAAAGTGGGGTTAAATATGCACTGCAGCAGGGTGGTCATAATCAGAATAAGAATTCCTTTATTAGTCCCACAGCAAAAGTAATGAGCCAAAAATAGCACAATATTAATTAAGAGGATATTGAAAATAGAAATTACACAAATAACCATTTACAAAAATACACATCAAGGTGGACAACAAAAAGTACAATTCATTGTTTTTTCTAAATAAGCTAAGGATGTTAAAGTAGTTTGACAGGTTTACAGTAGTAACAGCAGTAGAAGTATATATTGCACAGGTATTTAAAGATAAAGCAGGTAAACAAAACGCATGCAATAATAAATAATATGCACATTTATAAAGCTAAATGTAGAGAAGAAAGCACATAATAGAATTGAATAAAAATTGAGCAAATAAGTACAAATCCAACTTGACTTAGTGACATAGGTAACAAATGAAGGTGTTGAGACATTATAAAAACATGTTAGGATATTTAAAACAATGTAGGTTTTTCACATAAAGGTGATTATTACACAGTAATGCAAGAAACGTGTCTCTATCGTTTGGGAAATGCATCCTGAAAGGCTGGATGTTGTTGTTTTTGCTCAGGAAGCTGTGTGGTTATTGTTCAAAATGGAGACTGTATGCACACAGGCCGCAGATCAGTAAAGCTGCTGTAGGTGGATCAGATCTGTAGCTGTAACACCAGCTCACCTGTGTTTCCACCACTGTCTAAAAGCACTATTTTCTGCATTATTCACACATTATAGCATAGAAATAACTGTGCATACCTCCTACTCTAAATAGTGGAAGTTGTTAATTTACAGTAGCTTCTAGCCTGCTAACGTTAGCATGTACAGTTAGCTCATACTGCCTTCTGTAAATATGAATTCCGATAGTTGGATAATTATTTATTGACTTTATATATTAACATGCAACACTATTTGCAACAAGTGAAGAAGAAATTGTAGTTTCTGATTTGAAGCCAATTCATAGAAAGATGATGACTACGTGGCTAATGTTAGCATGTACAGTTAGCTCAGTTAGCTACTGGATAATGTCAATAAGAAGTCCGATAGTTAGATCATCATAACTTAACGTTAGTATCGGTTCTTATATTAAAATGCAACGCGATTTGTAATAAGTGAAGAAGGAATTGTAGTTTCTGATATGAAGCTAATTCATAGAAAGAAACCGGCTACGTGGCTAATGTTAGCATGTACAGTTAGCTCTTGCTGCTAACTGTCAATATGAAGTCTTGTAGTTAATAATAAAAATGTATTTATATCATTATAACTTTACTTACTTGTAGTTACAAGCAAGCCCATTTGTATCAGGTGAAGAAGAAAGTATAGTTTCTGAATTGAAGCCAATTAATCAAAAGATAATAGCTTCCGAGCTAATGTTAGCTTTCACATTTAGCTCATGCTGAATATTGTCAATATGAAGTCTGATAGTTAAATAAAGCTAACTTTGCGTACTTCTTATAGCTAAACGCAATAATATTACGCGAAGAAGACATCGTAGTCTGTCATTAAAGCTAATAAAATAAATATAAGAGCTAGCTATCTAACTTAATTGTGTCTCTTTGACTGGTTATAGCAAACTACCTGCACCTGTAGGATTGAGAATAACACTAATTACAATTACATTAAGAAATTATGCACCATTTATTAATTGGTGTAGAAAAAGATGGTTATTGCCAAATGTTAATAACAGTAATTCAAGGCCAAGAAAATACAATTTTCAAAACAAGATATATAATAGAATAAGACCGGTATAACATACAAGAATGCAATGTAAAGTGCAGTGTAGAAATGAAAAAGTGATTTGATTTAATAAAAGGCAGAAGAAAAAACAAGTGTCTTCAACCTTGATTAAAAATAAGTAAGAATAGCAGGTCTGTTATGGTTTCTTTTCAGATTTATAAAGCATAATAACTGAACGCTGCTTCTCCATGTTTAGTTTTGACTCAGACAGAAAGCAGAGAGCAGTGTGATATTAATAAGATTAAACATCGCATTATATTGACTTATTATATGTAATGTGCCTCTCAAATATGCTGCAGCCTATCGATCAAAGCTAAGTTTGCTTCCCTAACACAATTTCTGTCTCCTACAGGGAAGAGAAAAGGCCGGCCTCGACCTCGCAGCCCTATCCTGGAGGAGAAGGAGATTCCTGCTCTCAAACTCCCCGACTCCTCCGAGGATCTCCTGGTTCCCAGCGCCGAACTCCTCAACGCCGCCTCCATCTACGAGGTGCTACGTAACTTCAGCACGGTTTTGCGTCTCTCCCCGTTTCGCTTCGAGGACTTCTGTGCGGCGCTGGTGGGTCAGGAGCAGTGCACTTTAATCGCAGAGACACATATTGCCCTCTTGAAGGTCATCCTACGCGAAGAAGACACCTCCAACACCACGTTTGCCCCCGCCGACCTCAAAGACAGCGTCAACTCCACTCTGTATTTTATCGACGGCATGACGTGGCCGGAGGTTTTGCGCGCGTACTGCGAGAGCGACCGGGAGTACCATCACGTTCTGCCCTATCAGGAAGTGGATGAGTATCCTTATGGTCCTCTTGAGAGTAAAATCAAGGTGTTGCAGTTCTTAGTGGATCAGTTTCTGACCACAAACATCGCCCGCGACGAGCTAATGTCCGACGGTACCATGCTGTACGACGATCACTGCCGAGTGTGTCACCGCCTCGGGGATCTGCTGTGCTGTGAGACGTGCTCAGCGGTGTATCACCTGGAGTGTGTGAAACCCCCGCTGGTGGAGGTACCGGAGGACGAGTGGCAGTGCGAGATCTGCGTCGCTCATAAAGTGCCGGGGGTCACCGACAGCGTGACGGAGGCGCAGAAGAACCGGCCGTATATCAGACAGGAGCCCATCGGATATGACCGGCACCAGAGGAAGTACTGGTTCCTGAACAGGAGGATTATTGTGTAAGTTACTGCACCAGAATTCACTTTTTAAAGGCGCCCTATTTTGCTTTTTGGTGTTCTCCTTCTCCTGTTGTGTGTTCTATAGGTTTGAGGTTTTTCCTACTCCACTAACCCTCGCCCTTATTCCACCTAGGTTAGCACTTTTTACTTTTGTCTTCCTTTACTTGCTTGTAAAGCGTTTATTATTATTAGTGCATGTAAATGTTCTGCAAAGTCTAAAATCCCTGTGTTCCCTCCAGAGTGAGTTTCTCTCCCACATACTTTGAGTTAAATGGGACCCCGTCTAATATTTAATTTTTTATTTAACCTTTATTTAACCAGATAAAAGCATTAAGAAAACAATCTCATTTTCAATGCTGACCTGGCCAAGAAGGCAGCAACGTTACACATAACACAAACCTATAAAATACAGAGAACATAACTAAGAAAACAAAAGACAAAAAAGCAGTCACTACATTGAGCACATTAGGACAGTAAGAAAGGTATTAATACTTATTAATATTGACCGGTTTAAATATTACTGTAAGGATGGAGGAAGTAATATATCTTGTAAAGTACACTCTATCTTATAAATTGAGATTGCACGAAACGCAACTCAACAGAAAGTGGGAAAAAGGACTCTATCCAAGACTCAAAGCAAAGACATTTGACTGGAATAATAGCTGATAGTTACATGTATCTTCAAGAATAACATTGCCTTTCTGGATTTTTGTTACACGATTGTTATGTTGTTGTAACCAGTATGTTAATGCCATGTCCCCCCCCCCCCCCCAGCGAGGAGGACGGGGAGCAGGAGAAGAAGGAGAAGAAGCAGATCTGGTACTACAGCAGCAGGAAGCAGCTGGAGGATCTGATGCAGGCTCTGGACCGTCAGTACTGGGAGGCCGAGCTCCACGTCGTGCTGGAGGAGATGAAGGAGGAGGTCCACGCTCACATGGACACCACCGAGGAACTCACCAACAAAGCCCGGGGAAACAACAAAGCCTACCTCACCGCTGTCAACGGTACGAAATATAACGTCTTCATTGCCCATAGAAAGAGATTTAAACCTTGCAGTGTCATCCTTAAGGCTTTTATTGTCATTCCTACATAGTGTGGAGATATGTCAATGGAGATCTGAGGTCACAGTGAAACACAATATAACCGATCAAATCGTGCAAGTAAATACAATCTGGTACACGATATTCAGATTTTCAGATCAGTGATTTATAACCTGATTCCAAACATGGCTCGATCCAAATCGGTTAACTTGTTTTTTGTTTGTGTAATATTTATTATGCCTGCTTTGTTCTATATACGATATTGTTTATATGGTCTGCTTCCATGACACAACAATGTGTTGATTAGGGGAGCAACAACTAATCGACTTAATCGATTAAAATCGTTCACCAAATTAGTTGCCAACTAATTCAGTCGTCGATTCGTTGGTGACGTCATCATGTGTTTTACGCGCCGTTAAGCTCCAACGTTATCGGTCTTTTTATCGGTACTGGAGACATTTAAAAAATATATGTCATGTTTTATTGCTACAAAAACATTATCTCGCAGTCTTAGTGTCGCCAACTCGTTTCTAATATGCAAAAAGACAAACAAATGCGTCTATGATGTATTTTCGATCAGGCGAGATCTCTCTCCCCCGTCTGTGTGCGAGGGGGCGGGGCAGTTTACACACACGCAGCTGCTACATGCAGCGGAGCACACGGCGGAGATGGCGGAGAGAACGCGCTCCGAGGCGGTTAAACTTTACCCGTCTCGATGCTCGTTGCCTAAAGTGTAATAAGTGTTTAGCATGTAAGGGCGGTAACACGAGCAATGTGTCTAAACTAGTGCTGTCAAAATTATAGCGTTAACGGCGGTAATTAATTTTTTGAATTAATTGCGTTAAAATATTTAACTCATTTAACGCATGTGCAGAATGGCCCGCCCCATACATCCCACCAGTGGCAGCGCCAGGGTATGGCTGGGGTAGGCTACACCCATACCAAGAAACGGCTTAGCCCCACCATGAAAAATGATGTTAAAGTAAGCAAAATAAAGTCCGCCAACTCGCGCGGAGTAAATTGCACAGACAGCAGTTAGTCAGATTGATTTCAGAAGCCACTTGTCTGGAAATACCGAAGACCAGAAACGGTTTTGAAAACTTTTGTCACGTAGTGATCGTCTTCTCAATAGAACATCTTTGATAATGTCGGTGTTGTTGCAGGAAGTCCCGACGGAGAATACTTTTGCTGTAGTACAGGGGTGCACATAACTGGTACGCAGGTTATGTGCGTAATCTGAAACTTGTGTCACAAAGAGCATTTGCGTACCGACGTACTTGTGAAGCTTTTCCAGAAGGCGGTTAGATCACCGGACGACAGAGTCGGTCTCCGTGTCACAGACAGGGCTGCTGTTAACGTCGGTCTGTACAACGGAATTATGCCAAAACTACGCCAACCGGCTGCGGAGGGAGACTTTCTCCCCCCCCCCTTCACTGGAGAACTGCGCTAAAACAGCTGATCACAACGTTCACACTCTGTGGTCACGAAGTGCACTAGCCGCCGCCGCCCCCCCTCTGTCGACTTTCCTGAAGTACTCCCCCGTTGATAGAAATCAACACGTAATGAATTAAGACCCCACGGTTTGATGATTGATAGGTGTGTGGGTTGTCTTTCATTTTGACACACAGAAAGATGTTATAATAAACATACATACTGTATGTTAAATGGATATATCCGCCTTCTTTCATTTATCTTTCCATTCCCACAACAATATACATAAAGAAATAGCATATTTTGGACATAGTTCGAATGGTGATTAATCATGATTAATTAATTTTTAAGCTGTGATTAATCTGATTAAAAATTTTAATTGTTTGACAGCCCTAGTCTAAACATTTATCAAAAGTGCTCCACATCCAGACGGAGGAATGCACCGGGTTCCACTGTCTTTCTAGCAGCTCTGTAGCTCCATCCACGAGTAAGTTTCCACGTCAGGTGTTCTGTATGCTAGCAGCAACACACGGAGTTAACTCAATGATACAAACATGGGTTAATGATTAGAGGAAACTGAGTTAGTTAGTTTGTTAAAGTTTCAGCTATTCTGTTTACAGTTCTGTCTTCAGATTATTTAATACCATTTGTTAAAACATTGTTGTTTCTTTTGATGTGAAATATTATTTATTTAATTTAAATTAAAAGCAATGTTAATTTTGTTCACAATTTGTTAAGTTAATTTAATAATATATGTATTTTTGAATCAAGTATTCATCTTCATTGTTAGTTTCCACATGCCTAAAACAACCTCAAGCTACATCTAAAAGTTGATGGCTAAATCAGAGCGTTTGAGAAATTGTGCAAGGCAGACAGTAATAGTCCGAATAGTCGATTAATCGTTTCATTAATCGATTATCAAATGAGTCGTTTGTTGCAGCCCTAGTGTTGATGTAGTCTTAATACTTTTACATCTGAGGAGCAAATCTATGAATATGTGTATATCAGTGTTTCCGCCAGACCAGCGTCCACCCCGAGAGCGCTCCCTTATAGACACTAGGGCTGAACCCGAATATTTGTTCGTTGGAGTACTATTCGGGTTTCAATTTCGTTATCCGGATATTCGTTTTGTTTGTTTTTTCGTTTCTTTCCCGTTTTGTTTTTTTCAAATTGAATTTATTGAAATCTCCAATATCAACGAAAGAGCTTGTGTCTCTTCGGGGGGTGCTAACACTTAACCATAAACGTTTACTTTCTCGATAATTACTACCCCCCCCAAGTTGGCGCAATGTCTGGGGAGTTTTCTTTCTTTACTTTATTGGTTCGGCGAATGTATAAAAAGTAGGAAGATAAACACTCACTCAAAAGATGAAATAAATAAATAATAATGATAGAAATAAAAAAATGACAAGAACAAATATCAGAAAGCCTTTCATCGCTTTGTCCCACAAACTCTGAATGAGCACAAACTCCTGAAAGTAACTTTTACAAAAGTCACTTAACCCGCTTTACAACTATCTACTCAATGAGAAGATTTCAAGTTACCAACAGTCAATTTAACTTTCTTACCGTCTGTCATGTTTTCATCATAAGACGTGTTTAAAAGCGTTAACTTGCCGGTTTTCTAATTAAATTGTTGAAAAGTAAACAGGTTTTTAATTGAGACTGAGCTCACTTTTCATGACCGGCCGGTGTTCCTAAACACACAAATAACAACAATGATATTCAACTAAATTAGTATTTGCAGGTTCCTTGTTGCGTCACTGTGTGTCCTTCATTCTGGAAATCTTTAGATGACATATTTCTGCAGAAGTGCTACGCGAACGGATAACTCACACCTGTTGGCTGCGACTTCACTTCCTGTTTCACTCTCACTCAGACACTCCTCATTTCCCCCGAAGTGAGACGGGGTATTTCGAAATCTTTTGATATCCTCTGCCAGCAGTTTCCGTTAGTGTTTGACAGGATGACATATCTGTGTGTGTTACAGTTTTCCTGTTTCTGTCCGTCACCAAACGGCTCTCAGAGAGACCCTGTGTTTTATGAGGGGGGGGGGGGGGGGTCTCTGTGGCATCCTGTCAGAAACTTGAGGTTTAAAAAGTTATTCTGTAGCTCCAAACTCAAGAGTCGTTTAGTAAAAGCCATTGCAGTGCTGTTTTCTCCATCATAGGTGATTCGTGGGTGGTATTTTCTATACGTTAGAAAGCGTCTCACATTTCTTTATTCCTTTATGGGACACAGCTCTTTGTGTCTCAGTGAAAACTGAACTCAGAGGAGATCTGGAGATATTGTTCCTCTGAGGAAAGGAAATCTGCCCCGTCTTGTTTCTAAGCGGATGTGGATTACTTTCTTTAAGCTGTAGACTCTGGAGTCACTAAAACCAAGTTAGGGTTAGGACTGGGCGATATGGATTAGAATAGGGCCCTGTCTAATATTGACAGATTTAAATATAACTGTAAGGATGGAGAAAGTAATATATCTTGTAAAGTACACTCAATCTTATAAATTGAGATTGCAAGAAACGCAACTCAACATAAAGTGGGAAAACATTTGAGTGGAGCAATAGCTAATAGTTATGGATTAGATTTGGCTTAGAAACGTTTTATGAAGTGCTAATAGCTGATCAACTTAAACGTTATTTTTCCAATACTTTATGCCGATTATTTTATCTAGTTATGCATTTTTTTTGTTCAAATATTTGGACTTATCCATTACTTTTAGCCAACTATCTTAATCATGTTGTAACTGATTATCTCAACTGTTTTTCCATTACATCATTTATCAAACACTTTCCTTGAACTATTCAAATGTGTATCGATTACTGTTGGCTAACTATTTTCACTGTTTATGTATTGCTTTAGCTACTAGCTTAAACTGATGATCTGTTACTTTTAATTATCTGTTTCAAGGTGTTATCGACTACTGCTGGGTAGATTTATGACTGTTTATCCGTCACTTTTTGCTAACTATTTACACTGATTATCCTTTTCTTTACTTTTAGTCAAGAACATTTTTTCAATGCTACTAGCTTATTTACCCTATACTTTAACCAAATACTCTATCCATTACTTTTAAATGATTCCATTACTTAAAGGCTCCATGTCACGGCCATTTCTACTGATTCCATTGTTGAGGTCTACTAGAATAGAATTACATTGTTCAATGTTCCAAACTCACATTGGTTTCTCACAGCGTCTCTGTATAGTCTGTGTATTCACTCTCTGTCCTACACGGCTTGTTGGAGCTCCTACCCCCCCCTCCCTATGAGCCCACTGTGCTCTGATGTGTGTTTATGTACAATACAACGGTGTTTGTTAGCAACCAGTAAATGACACCAGTAATGACAAACAGATGAGAATGCTGCGTAGGGTCTGGGTGCCGTGTTGGTGGGACAATGCGAGGCTCGCTGCTGCGAGGAGCGGACAGTGTGAGCTGGCTTACTGGTGTGGTTTCCTGGTCAGCGAGACACAGCGAAACCCAGCCCGAAACTGACACTGACACACCCGCAGCCTCGCCGCGTCCCGCCGTCTCAGGCTGAGAAATCCACGGAGCTGCATCTTGTCCTAACCTGGCAGCCTCTCCAGACCATTTACACGCAGTGGTGGCGCCTGGGTATGGCTGGGGTAGGCTACAGCCATACCAAGAAATGGCTTAGCCCCACCTTAGCCCCACCATGACAAATTATGTTAAAGTAAGCATGTTGAGAACACGGATTGCGATAATATACGGGTCGTGTCCACAACACGCAAACTGATCCTGCTGTAACACCAAGTGCACGTTACTGATGCAAAATGGTTGAGACCATTCGGGGTTATGCTAGAAGAGGGGTGCAAGGAATAGTCCAAGTAGTGGGGGAGTTTTATACACTAAAGGTGTGGTCATTCTCTGGCGTTAGGATATCAGCGCGGCCGCGGTCAGATCAAAAATGCCTCAGAATGCAATTTGAATAGACCTACAGCCAATCAGAGCAACGAAACGTTGGGTCTGCGTCATGCCTTACTGATGAGATCAATCGAAACCACCATTCAGTATCCCCATTGGTTTTCAACGTGTACTATCATACGTTCACAGGGATCCCTTTTTATTTACTACAAGACATGTGCCGTTTTATTTCATACAGTTCCATTCTGATTGAGACAGGGAAATAATCCAAACCTCACGCGTGGCGTTTCACTGTCAAGGGGGCGATATAGCGTGTATGTAATTACATTGCAAATACTGACTTGAGCCCCACCACTGTATGGGTTAGCCCTACCAGAGATTACCCAACACAAATACTCTGGCGCCGCCACTGTTTACACGTATTCAAATTAATCACTGTGTCTATTTTCTATTTTAGACGTGGTCACGGAGCGTCTGAAGATCAGGCGGGAGGCTCAGGAGGCGAGGAGACGAGCAGAGGAAGCAGAAAGAGGATCCTTAAAGGCGACGGAGGAGACATCTGACGTCTCCTCGCATCTCAACAGAGAGAAAAAAGACTCTGCAGAGGAGAGCAGCGTCTCCGAAGCTAAACCTGGAGCCGAGGAGTCCCTTAAAACCATCAAGGAAACACAGTCTGCTAACGCCTCGAGTCGAGAGGGCGGGGAAATCTCTTCACTGGAAACACCGGAGAGGACAGGTAAAAGAAACATGGCTTTTTCACATGGCTTACTTCAAACAGGGTGTCTCTGACCTCGTTACATTTAAATATTCCCCATTGGAGGCAAGGAAATTTGATTATGAAAGCAGACAGGGTCATCCTGGGTAAGAAGAAATGCTTACTATGTTGTAGAAAATATTATACATAATATACGTATACACATTTATCTCCTTAGATCAGGGATGGGCAACTTTGATGGTGGTGGGGGCCCCAGGGGGCCGCAGATTCACTTGGAACACACACACACAAAAATTCCATGTGTTGTATGTAATTATTAACAAATATACTAAGTCTGACATCTTTATTGACATTTTACAATCAAAGGGAACATCCCCAAAAAATGGGAACATCCTCTAATAAGCTCACTAAACAAATATCAGTTCACAGACATTTTATTTCATTTTTACAAGTGGCATGTTTGTATTGAACAGGTTATTAAACAGTGGAAAAAAACTATTTTAAACTATTGGAAAGCACGGAAAATGTGTGTGCATTGAGATTAACCATTAGATGACATAAACATGAAGTCATGAACACTAACCCAGACATTAGTTGTCTAACTTGAACCTAAAACACTTGTAGCGAGTCTCTGCATTCCCCTTATTCCACAATAAGGGGAATGTCAACACAGACACCTGTCAGCCCGCACTCTGCTGTTCCTCAGCGCCGCTCCCTCCCGCTGACATTATGAATGAAAAGCGTAGTAATCATAGATAACACGGCAGGGTCCGTGACAGTTTGTTTTCATCTGATTTCAAATAAACAAAGTCTTGGTTTTAAGAAAACTAAACTTGTTTCGCCAAATTCAGATGATAAAAACAGCTTTTAAGCTTGTAAAGGCAAGAGGCAACTTAACGTCACAGCAGGCAAAACAACAGCCGGTGTTTCTTGTGAGGGTTTCCCCGGGAAACAAACACAAGACACACAAACGCGTCACAGATTATTTTGTGGTATTTGAAATCATGTACGCAGCTCGCGACGTAACTAGGAGTCTAGTGGACGGTATCAGTACTACAAGTAAAACAAATAAAAAATATATTTACATTTTTTTTTTTTTTATTAATTACGTTGTTTATAAATTAATCTGAGGGCCACAAAAAGAGGAGGTGGGGGCCGCATGCGGTCCGCGGCCGCCATTTGCCCATCCCTGCCTTAGATGCTCTAACAGTATGTGCATACGTGTATCAGGGTTTCCGCTAGGATGTTTTCTTTCCGGTCAAATGTCCGGAAATAATTTATTTTTACCGGACAAATTCTAAACTTACCGGTCATGTTTTAATAAGAATTGTGTAGCAGAGTTTCCGTTGGCAGGTAATTACCGGACTAGGACCGGATATGCTGATGTTTAAAACTCAGTTAATGGGGCTCATTTTTATTGCTTCAGTTTATAATCGTAACAGATCGAAAAGTTCAGATTCATTTTTCTAAAAATGATTCCACAAACAACATTATTACATTCAAACAACTAGGTATAGTAGATGAAGTACATTATTCAAAAGTTTACTTTAAAGGTGGGGTAGGTAATTTTGGAGAAACCAGCTCGAGTGCGCTAGAATTTGAAAATACACAGCCGGAAAAAATCTGCCACTTCCTCACAGAGCCCCTCCTCCAACACACACAAACGCGCACGTGACCAATGAGGGCACGAGATGGAAGGCTGACAGATCGATGTCGTGCCGTCGATGAGCGTCCTGTCGCCCTACTCAGATTGGTGTGTCCCGCACCATCGTGTCTTTTCGACCGTGCCGACACCTTCCGCTGCCGATTCAACATTTTGAATCGCTAGGCCGCCGGCTAAAGAAATCGCTCTGATTGGCTGTTCATTCATCGCATTCTATTTCCATGTAAATTGCTATTTAACTATATTTTATTACGGTGTCCTTAAAGATTTTTTGTTTTGTATTTTATGTACTGATATTTAAATGCATTTATCTTAACTATCCCCCTTATTTAAAGCAGTATTTTGTACCCTATTCATCAAGTTAGACATTCTGTTCAGATTTATTTCTCTGTCCCCTCTGCAAAAAAATGTATTGGCAGAAGAGCGTTCATGTTCAAAGCCCCAACAGACTGGAATACTTTACCTGCTGCTATTAGATCTCTTGCATCATTGGGTTTATTTAAACATGCATTGTTATCTCACTTTCAGCTGGTCGGCACTTGCTATTAATGATATTGATGAAACTGATTTGCTCGACTGTCTCAAATTGTAATGATTGTGTGCATTGCTTGAATTTCACTTAACAGACTGTACGTGGTTTGTCTTGCGTGTCATGTTTTGCATTTTGTCTTTTTGTTTATGTATGTCTGTAAGTTGTTGCTATTGTCGGGACCCCCTTGAAAACGAGATGGTGCATCTCAAGGGGTTTATCCCAATGAATACAATTTCTATATATATGTACGCACCATGACATCAAGTCAAATTCCTCGTATGTGTGAACCTACCTGGCAATAAACCTGTTTCTGATTCTGATGAGAAGCGAAACGGAAGTGAGGGACCCAAACAAACCATTAAGAAGGCAAATCTGAGACTTCGTTTAACTCCAGCTCTCGACTCAGGTTCGGGAAAGCCCCGTGAGCTTCTCGCTCTAGAGGGAAAATGGAACGCACGCTATTTGTTGTTTGTTTATATCACGCAGTCTGTTCTTCTCTCGGTTATCACGCAGTCTGTCTTCCGGTTGTTGCCTCTTTTGAATGGTGAATACACACTACCGCCGCCTGCTGGTGAGGAGAGTTATTGCCACTCACGCATGCGCAGTTCGTACGTGCTACTTGGCCGTCGGCTGAAGTCTTTGCGGAGGAGACGTGAGGCGACGTTCTGTCAGGACGTGTTCTTTGGTGTGTAGGCCCCTTTAGACGGGGTCTGTCTGAAGCAGCTCCTTATTCTCAGGCCGGTTTACGGTCTGTGTTCCTGCTGCTCAGACGAAAGAAGAAGAAAGAAACCTGCTGCTCGTCCACAAACAGCTGCTTTATATGCAGGACCATCTCTCCTGAAAACTCAAAAGGCTCGGCGACAAGTGCACAGCTTGTTTTGGATTTGTTCTGCCTTTCCTTTCCAAGATGGCTTCACAGGCTGGACTCATGGAGCACTTTAGTTTGTTAGTCATATGCAAATATCACACTTTGAGACCTGGTGTTAGATTACGGAAGGGCTGGTATTTTGAGAATTCAGAATTTTAAAGGTTTCATTTCTTTTCTGTGAGTTCTCGATTTAAAGTGCTTATGTTCTAACGCAGTGGTTCCCAAACCTTTTCTGTCAGGCCCCCCCTTTGGAGAAAAAAAAAAGTCAGGCCCCCCCCAACACAAATAGTCAGGCTCAGTGGCGGCGCCAGAGATTTATTTTGGGGGTGCTGTGGGGTAGCTTGACGTTTCATAGAGGGTGCTCAAACATTTAGGGTTTCCCTTTAATGCACCGGGCGCTACAGAGGAATGTTCTACTGCAACACTCCCCACGCAAATACACAGTGTGACTGTTACAATGAAGGCTCGAGGCATATAGGTGTAAGCAGGGGTAAAGTGGTATTTTTATAGGTGGTGTGTGGACCTCACATAGGGGGGTCCGGGGGCATGCCCCCGGGAAGATTTATTAATATTGAAGTTGAAAGCATCAATCTGGTGCACTTTGAGAGCAACATGAAGAGATCTATGGATCCATCTCTCAACACCCATTTGAAACAGAACTGTAAACAGATTTACTTTTTCTTTATGGATATTTTACAAATCACCCTTTCAAACTGTATTCTTGTTTTACTGTCATATAGTATTTCATTCCTGTTTTTCATTTATTCTCTTATTTTTTTATAACTATAATGATCATATAAACGTGTGCCTCGGGAATAATTGTTTCCATTAATGGTGACCAAAACGTTTGAGACCCACTGAGATAACACTGAGAGTCCTTTAGCTCACTGAGTCTCTCAGTCTGACAGGAGAGGGCTCTCCTCCACTTTGTTGTTGAAAAAACTCCTTATATCCGTTAGCATAGCTCGCTAGCACCAGAAGCTAACAACAACGATCTCCGGTACCGATGCGCTCTCTCTCTCTCGCGCACGCACACAAAATCGATTTCAAGTACTTATGTTCTAACGGATGCTGTTTTGAGTTCATAAGTGCGTCCCAATGTGAAGCAAAAAGCACTCTGTACCGGATGGTGCTCTCATAACGGTTATACATGTGGTTTGGTCCTATATTTAAAACACATGCCACTACAGTAGTTGCAAAAAAGAAGCTGCTTCTAATTTTGTGGGTTATTTGAGCGGTCTGTATTGATGATTGTTACTGCTCATTTTTCGGCAGTAATCGTCACTTCCTGTCGGGTTACAGCAGCTCTGTGATTTGAGACAACACTACATGGTCTAAACTCACAAGTGTTATTTATGTACGACATGCAGAGTAGAAAGGGAATTATCTGAATCAAGAACATCTTTTTCAAAACATATCTCTTCACTCTGGCATTTCCACCCTGATCTGTTTTTATTGATTGATTATATTGTCTTCTTTGTACTTTTGTTTTTGTGCTTTGTGTACCTTGTACCTTGAGAGCCGTGAAAGGTAGTAGTTTTGCTAATATCAATCCTGTACTCAGTCTTTCCAAAAAAATATTCTTTGTAGGTGAAGATGCTAAATCTGAGTCTATCAAAGAGGACAAGCCCCCCGGGGAAGATCATGTTTCCAGCCTCAGGAAACCGGAGCAGCCGGACCTCAACGACCGCACCTCCAGGTCCTCGTTCACCAGCCAGGACGGGACAGGTAAACTCAGAGCAGAGGCGGGAAGGAGTGGAGTACAAATACTTCCTTACTGTACTTAAGTACATTGTTCTGGTATCAGTACTTTGCTCCACTACTTTTTGCTTTTAGTTCTTAAATCTTTAACACAAATACCTATGTATCTGGGCACGTGACTTGCATTTTGAATTGAGCCGCCCCTTAAGTTATAGATAAGAGGCTCGTTTGAGACGAGCGAGACCGACGCAGACCTGCGCAATTGCGATCGCCGTCTTGCTCGTGCGTTGCATGAGGGTTAGTAATTTTGTCCGACTTGCTCTGGAGGCTCGACTGCATGAGACGTTGAAATCTCGCGCGACAAAGACTCCCGCAGACTTGAGAGCGAGGCGGAGCAGTTCCTCTCCACGGGCTGCGGAAGCGAAATGCTTGATGGGAAACGACTCGCTGGTATCTCGAGCTGAGCGCTCATTGGTGGTTTTTACCCCGTGCTGCTGATGAAGCTCTCCCATTGGCTCGGCAAAAGTTTGTTGTTGTTTTGTGTCAGTTTTACGTCCGAGCTGTCCGACTTCAGGCGAACCTTTTGAGACGTCCCCCGGCTGCAATCGGCTATTCTCGTCTACTTTGGAGGCGAGCCGCAGCTCATCTCAAACAAGCCTATTATCTCGTTACGTATTAGTGATGGGAATTCCGGCTCTTTTTAGTGAGCCGGATGATTTGGCTCGGCTCATTAAGAAGAGCCGGCTCTTTCGGCTCCTAAGCGGCTCCACTAGCACCCCCCCGTCAAGGCTCGCCGGCAGCACACTTTCCGTCACAGGAACACGCTTTGCTGGCGGCGAAAATAATCCCACCGACTCCTTTGCCCCTCCAACAGAGGGACGTCCATGTCCTTTTTCCTTTTCGTCGTTTCAAGCGATAAAAACTCGATCTTCTCTCGAATAATTTTTTTGTGTGGACGCCGTCACCTCGAGTTCAGGGCGTTCCGAGCTGAATAAGAGCGTGAAATGCCGGCAAGACGCCCCCCTGGCGGAAACGTCTTCATGTTATTATATTCTTGAAGATACATGTATCTATTAGCTATTGTTCCAGTCCAATGTCTTTGCTTTGAGTCTTGTATAGAGTCCTTTTTCCCACTTTCTGTTGAGTTGTGTTTCTTGCAATCTCTAGTCCGTTTTTCCATCAAAAAGATTTCTTCCACAATTGTTACCCATTGGTTTTTTATTGGCGGTGCTTCCTTTCCCCAATTCCTAGTGATAGCTTTCTTGCTGGATATGAACAGAATTTGTATAAAATATCACTTGCACTCATTTCCTCAGCGACCAAACAGCTTTTAGAAACCTCACACCCAATTATTTGACGTATTTCCTCACATATCAGTTCCCAAAATACCATTATTTTCTGACATTGCCAACAAATATGAGAATGGTCAGCATCAGAAGAACCACATTATCGCCAACACTTCTGTCACTTCTTACATTTTCAAAACTGGTTTGTTAATCTGCATTTCGTTACACTTAGCGCGTTTCCACTGCAGGCCTCGCTCGGCCTCGCTCGGTTTGGTTAGGCCTCATTAGGCCCGGCTCACTTTAATGCTGCGCTTCCATTACAGTTTAGGAACTGGGGTAGTTACTATAGTAACGCAGTGTAGGCGGAGCCGTGACGTCATCTTCAATGAGAGCCCCAGCTCACAGCTCTTCATATCTGTTCAGAAACTAGACAGAAGTTAAACAAGTACAAACCACAGACTGTCTGTGTCATGGAGAATACAGTCGCTGGTTTGTTTCTGTCTGTAGGCCGTTGCTGTGAGTGTGGACGGTCGGAGCATATTATATAACGTTAGCTTAGCCAAGCTCCATTTAGAAAACACGCATTTTAAAAGGGTTTTTCGCCTGCCGTCTGTCTGCAGACTTGTCAAAGCATTAATTCATGGTTTTTACTAACCGGTATCAGTATGTTGTTACTTCGGCATCATTTAGAAACGTGTATTACAATTTAATCACGGTCAGATATGTTCATCTTGTTGTAGTTGTAGCCCCCTGGCCAGCGATTCTCTCTCTAGTTTAGCATACTCAGCCCGACTCAGCCTGGTTGTTCCTGGCCCTAGAACCACGATTTTATGGGGCCAGAAAAACTGTGAATTAGGACCCGCTAGCCGGTACTACGCCAAGTGGAAACGCAACCAAAAACGGGCCCCGCACGGCTCGGCACGCTTAAAGCGAGCTACCCGCTGCAGTGGAAACGCGCCATTATTAGAGCACTGTTCTGAATGCTCAAAGCGCGTTACATTACATATCAGACATGTATCAGTGAACATCAGTGTCTCGCCCGAGGACACAAAGTTATGGGTACTTTGAAGCCCATACTTCTTTACTTTCACTTGAGTAAAGAACTTTAGTCAGTACTTCTATTTTCACCACTTTTAAACACGAGTATCTGTACTTCTACTTGAGTAAGGATGTGAGTACTTTAACCATCTTTGGAGTAGACGGGTGTGTTGTTGGTTCCTCTGTTTGAGTCGACGCTGAATCTGTGTCCTTTCTGACAGACGAGTACAACGGAAAGGTCGCCAGCAACGTACGGAAACCAGCAGGAGAGCAAACCAACCACCAGAGAGGCAGCAAGGAGGTGAGACTACAACAAACATTTGATTTTACACGTGTTCTACTTCTTAAGATTGTTTTTTTTTTATTTAAGAAAATGACGACATGGGTCCATGGCATCCAGGATATTGTGTTTCTATTTCAATACGTTCTTTACCTGAGAATAAACTCTGCATTAACTTCGTTTGATTATCGATTAAAGGGATATTTCTGTGATGGCAGTTGAAAATAGTCTCTCTTTAAATTAATTGTCTTTATTATAAAAGCCACAGTTTTAGCGCGGACTATTTCATTTTTACACCTTTGTCTTTATTAATTTCACACATTGAAAGAAACACAAAATCAACAATACTGACGACAAAATAGATAATTAAAAACGTAAGACTTTGACTGACATGACATCACAAAAATACACTTAAAATACACTTAAAATACACTTAAAATACACTTAAAATACACTTAATACATATACATACACATACAGGTAATAATAATACAAGTAAAACGCTGCTTATATATTTCAAATAATTATAACACACACTAACACACACACGAACACACACACTAACACACACACACTAACACACACACTAACACACACTAACACACACACTAACACACGCACACCAACACACTAACACACACACACCAACACACTAACATACACACACCAACACACACTACCACACACACTAACACACACACTAACACACACACACACTAACACACACACACACTAACACACACACACACTAACACACACTAACACACACACACTAACACACACACACACACACACACACTAACACACACACACACACACACACACCCACACACACACACACACACACACACACACTAAAAGCAGCTCTGAAAAGGTTTGATTTGCGATTGAAATAAAGACACAGTGGTGTAGCGGTGGAAGAGGCTCATGTCTCATTCTTTACTCTAACGTCCCTCTCTCGTTTCAGGCGTCTCCGGTTCGTTTGGACGGTGACTCGTCGCGCCTCAGCTTCTTAAAAAGGGATCTGTCAGTGAACATAAACAACCTGTTCAAGCTGGGTCAGGAGGGGAAGTACCGAGTGTACCACAACCAGTTCAGCACCAACGTCCTGGCTCTGAACAAGCACCAGCACCGCGAGGACCACGACAAGAGGCGCCACCTGTCGCACAAGTTCAGCCTCACCATGGCCGCCGAGTTCAAGTGGAACGGATCCATCTTCGGGTCCCGCAGCCTCACCGTGTCCACGCTGCGCCTCACCATCATCCAGCTGGAGAGCAGCGTGCCCGGACCCTTCATGCACCCCAACTGGGCCTCACACAGGTACCAGTCAGGGAGATGTTTAATCTGAATGTATTGTTTGTTTGAAACTGAAATGTTAACTTTTGGACTTAAGAGTTATTTAAAAAGTTTTGGAGTAGGGAAACAATCGTGCGTGGTAACAACTAGGGATGCCAGCGATTATTCGAATATTCGTTACAGTCTCCATAATTCTTTTTATTATTATTTATGTTTTTTTTTTTTTTTTAAACCAAAATATAGACTAATGCTAATAATAGTATTAATAATAGTAAATGGCCATTGGTCACACCACCAGTTTGTTTTACTGTAAACTTGGAGGAAGCCACTGCTACACACCGACCCCCCCCCCCCTCTCTCTCCGTCACACGTGCGATTGATTTATTGGAGTGAGAACACAACTAAAGATGAACAAAGGAAAGATGAGTTCTTCGTGGAACTACTTCAAACTGTGCAAATGCAAGTGGAGTACTTCGTGACCACAGAGTGTGAACGTTGTGATGTTTTAGCGCAGTTCTCCAGTGAAGGGAGGGAGGGGGGGGGGGGAGGAGTCTCCCTCCGCAGCTGGTTGGCGTAGTTTTGGCACAGACGTTGTACAGACCGACGTTAACAGCAGCCCTTTTTTTTTCCGCGGGGGGGGTGGGTGTAAACTGTAAGCTTATCTTAAAACACCTTTGACATATACGTATCAGGGTTTCCGTTAGGATTTTTTCTTGCCGGTCAAATGTCCGGAAAGAATTTATTTTTACCGAAAAAATAATAATAAGAATTGTGTAGCAGAGTTTCCGTAATTACCGGACTAGGATCGGATATGCTGATGTTTAAAACTCAGTTAATGGGAGTCATTTTTATATCGCTTCAGTTTATAATCGTAACAGATCGAAAAATTCAGATTCATTTCTCAATAAATGATTCAACAAACAACATAATTATCGAAATACCGTTTCCCACAATCCCGAATACAAAAACAAAGATTTGTCCACGTAACAAATGAATGTTCAAACTATTTAATACAGCCGTAGTAAAAAAGATTAAAGAAAAGGTATTTTAATATTTATTTCAAACGTAATTCACTATGAAATGCAGCAGGATATCTGTCGAAATGGTGTGGTGGAAGATGCCACCAACGACTTCCTGAAGCAGGAGTGTGGTTCGTTTTAGAAAATATGCTCAGTTAATTTCGAGTCCCCTTTCATGTCCTCATGCTGATATGAAGCTTTCAATAGCAGCTGCTTAGCTTTGCAAAAACACTAGTGACAAGAAAAGTGACTTTTGTCCTAAGGTGATAAATATTGCCGATTTGCACCTTCAAAGTTCACTTATGGCGCATTTCCACTACAGCGCGGTTTAAGCCGTGCCCGGCCCGTTTTTGGTTGCGTTTCCACTTTGCGTAGTTCCGGCTAGCGGGTACTTTTTCACAGTTTTCTGGCTCTCCAAAATCGAGATTCTTTCCGGGCCAATAACCGGGCTGAGTATGCTAAACTAGTGAGAGAATCGCTGGCAACTACAACAAGATGAACATATTTGACCGTGATTAAATTGTAATACACGTTTCAAAATGATGCCGAAGTAACAACATACTGATACCGGTTAGTAAAAACCATGAATTAATGCTTTGACAAGTCTGCAGACAGACGGCAGGCGGAAAACCTTTTAAAATGCGTGTTTTCTGAATGGAGATCGGCTAAGCTAACGTTGTATATGCTCTGACCGTCCACACTCACAACAACGGCCTACAGACAGAAATAAACCAGCGACTGTATTCTCCATGACACAGACAGTCTGTGGTTTGTACTTGTTTAACTTGTGTCTAGTTTCTGAACAGATATGAGGAGCTGTGAGCTCTGAGTGCTAACAGCTAACGGCTGATGTTGGTTTTGTGTTTCGCATTGAGGATAACGTCACGGCTCCGCCTACACTGCGTTACTATAGTTACTGCCCCAGTTCCTAAACTGTAATGGAGACGCAGCATAAAGTGAGCCTGGCCTACCAAGGCCTAACTATACCGTACTAAGCCGTGCGAAGCCCTGCAGTGGAAATGCGCCATTATTAAAGCCTTGTTTGTTTTAAAATGTATGCTTTACGGGGATTTATGTGCCAGGCTATTCTTTACGCTGAATCCAGTCATGATGTGATTTTCTTTTTCACCAAAGAATATCCTTTTAGGGTTAATCTATTTTGGTTTAAAATATGATGCTCCATTTTTACCTGATGTAGGAGTTCTGCTGTGGTCTGTATTTGATTCTTTGTTGTTCTGTTTCTGTAGGTCGAACTGGAACAAAGCAGTTCAGATGTGCAGCAAGGCCAGGGAGTTCGCTTTGGCTTTGGCTATTCTGGAGTGTGCCATCAAACCAGTGGTGATGCTGCCTGTATGGAAAGACTCTCTCGGACACACCAGGTAAACAACAACAACAACTAGTAGGAATGCACGATATTGTTTTTTTTAAACCGATACCGATAACCGATAATAATATAATATATATATTAAATGTACCTGTAGCTTTCGCACACCTGGTGGTAAAAAAAAGACTAGTAGTGAGCAAATGACATGAGCATTACTACTATGAACAAAACAAACCCTGGGGTCGTCTCTGGCAAACTTCTTGCCTTTTTCAAAAGCCTCGTCGATAGGTAAAAGCCCCGGTGCCTTTGCAGCTGGCTTTGGATTTGCCGCTAGTTTAGCAGCGCAGGCGTCTTCGTACGCTTTTAACACACCATCGTAGCGATGGCGATGTTTCAGGTGACTAATCAGGTTGGAAGTATTATAGCTCGTTGCCTTGTTCCCTCCTCGTGGAACTTCTGCATTTGTTAATACAAATAGCAAGCGAACTATCTAACTCTGAAACTTTGAAATAGTCCCATACTACCGACGACATGTTTGTTTACTGTCCTGGCTTCACGGCCGCACACCATTTACGTCACAGCCAGGCATGAGTTAGGGAGCGCTGGATTTGTGAAGAACTCCCCTCTTCCTAAACCACTAATACCACAGTACTGGCAAAACGGGAGGAGCCGGGTGAAAAACAAGCGCCCCTCATCCCAATCCACCCACACCGCAGGATCTTTTTCTTTTTTTTTTACCCAAAAAATATATTGTATATTATCGGGGCAATTAATACTTGTATCGGGTTTATCGGGATGACGTCATAATTCCTAATATCTGACCGATAATTATCGTGCACCACCAACAACTAGTAATAGCATATCAACATGTAGTGAGCTTTCCAAAAAAAAAAGCGTATAACGCTGCGTCCACACTACAGTGTCGACAGCTTCAGAAACAGTTTCCAACGCGTCTGCCCATTCACTTTGAATGGGGTGACGTCACTTGCCTCGCTTTTCGCCGAACTGATTTGTGGGTAGCATAGCGGTCCGTCTCCGCCGGAGACGCCGGAGTAGCCAACGCCAGCCAATCAAATCCCGTTTCTGAAAATCTGACAGCTCAAGCGCTAGCCAATCAAACCGCGTCTAAGCTGGGAGAGATATCCGCCGTTGATTTCTATATTTCAAAAAAAGATGGAGGAGAAACTATTTATCGCCGTAGCAAATCACACGGTTTTGTATGACCAGACCCTCTTCACCTACCGGGATACAAACCGGAGGAACCAGTCGTGGAGGGAGGCGGCAGAGACCGTGGGTGAAACTGGTAGGTTTTCGCCTGTTTGGGGAGTTTAGATATATTGCTCACATAAAATCCCCGGGGTTTTTTGCTTTGTATGTCGGGGGCGGGAGATTCATGTGATTGGTTGTTGGTCGCGTTGCTCGAATAAAATCCCCAAGCTTCAGACACGCCCAGCTCCCAGATTTTTTTCGAAGCTGTAGTGTGGACGTTCCGTAAGCCTCAACATCTCTTTGATTTCTGCAGTGGTTTCTTCAATCCTCAAACAAACATTATGGCCACGAATAACTTTTTAAATACTGCGTTACATGTTGTTTACATTCTGCTCTCTCTTTCTTCAGGCTGCATCGCATGACCTCCATGGAGAGGGAGGATAAGGAGAAGGGGAAGAAGCGAGAGAAGAAGCTGGAGGACGAGGAGACGCTGCAGCAGGCCACCTGGGTGAAGTACAGCATCCCCATCAAGCACCAGGTAACACAACAATAAACCCATCTGCCAAACAGCGCCCCCTGCTGACACACAGGAGGAGTTACATGAGCAGTGCTCTCCAAACTTCTTTTGTTTGAGTAATCCCCGCAGCCCTGTCAGGTTCACTGTCCATTACTTTTAGCAAACTATCTTTAACTATATCAGCTGAGAATAAAGTATCTAATCTTATCTTACCTTAAGCTAACTGTTTTGACTGTTAAGCTTCTAGTAATGGCTAACTATTTTATCATCTAGTTTTAGCCAACTATTTAAATTGTTTAACCCACATGTGTCAAACTCAAGGCCCGGGGGCCAAATCAGGCTCTTGGTGGATTTAATTTCGGCCCGCAGGATCATTTCTAATTACTATTAGATCTGGCCCTCCGGTATATTGCACGCACACCTTCACTCCATCCTGAGGGTCTCCTCCGCTCAGAGCCTGAGCCCAAACATTGATGACCTTGCACCCAAGATGAGATGCCAAGTATCTGAACTAGCATCACAGAGCAGCACACTGAGTTTAATGGATGCTTCCTTCTGCACTTTCTCTCTCACGACAACAGGGCATGTTTGTTTTTCTCTTTGAGGGAAATAGTTTTCTTGAAGCTGTTGTTGGCCTGTGGAAAAAGTAATCATAAGAAATGACTACGAAAAAAGCTGCAGATAGAGCCATAAGAAATGAATGCAACTAAACATTAAATGCTTTTCCAGGTGCTCAAAGACGCTTTACAGATATAGTGAAGGGAAAAGAAAAGGAAGGAACAACAAATACATATATAGTTAAAGTTAAAGTCAAATAATACAAAAACAATCACACATTAAAAGCCAGATTGAAGAGGTGAGTGTTTTGAAGGTGGTGAGGTCAGTGCAGTCTCTGATGGGTTGGGGGAGTGAGTTCCAGAGGGAGGGGGCAGCGATGGAGAAGGCTCTGTCCCCCCAGGTCCGGTGATTGGTGCGGGTGGGGATGGATAGGAGGTTGGCTTCTGATGAGCGGAGGCAGCGGGAAGGGGTGTGGTGGTGCAGCAGGTCTGTGAGGTAGGGGGGGGCCTGATTGTTGAGGGCTTTGTGAGTAATCAGGAGGACTTTGAAGTTGATTCTTTGACGGACGGGGAGCCAGTGGAGGTTCTGGAGGACGGGAGTGATGTGGTCTCGGGAGCGGGTATGGGTGAGGAGGCGGGCAGCAGAGTTCTGGATATGTTGGAGTTTATTGATTAGGTTGGATGGTATGCCGTAGAGGATGCTATTGCAGTAGTCGAGTCGTGAAGTGATGAATGCATGAATCAGGGTTTCAGCAGCAGAGGAGGAGAGTGATGGGCGGAGACGGGCAATGTTTTTGAGGTGGAAAAAGGCAGTCCTGGTGATGTGATTTATGTGGTGGTTGAATTTGAGCTGACTGTCGAAGATGACTCCGAGGTAATAATTGAAGCTTTGTTAGTTCCAGGTTTAATATGTGCAATAAGTTCATTTCAATAAGTTCTGCAATAAACATTGAACCAGTCCGGCCCTCGACTAGTACCCATTTTTTTAATTTGGCCCACTGTGTATTTGAGTTTGACCCCCCTGGATTAGACATTGTTTTAAGCTAACTATTTAAACTTATACTAGATATATCTAACTGTTTAACTCATTAGCTTTTCCAGTTAGCTAACTATTTCAAAGGTTTATCAATGACTTTCAGCTATATTTTTCAACTGTTAGAAACCATTTTAACTACCGTAGCTGTTTCAACTGTTTAGCCATTACCCTTAGCATACTTTTAACTGTTTATCATCTAATTTTGGTTAACTGTTTAGGACGATTTTAAAACAGCTAACTGTTAAGCTTTCTCTTAAGCGTACCATTTCAACTGTCTTTCTTTTTGAGCTTTTGATCCATTATGAACCTCCTTTTAAACAGCAGAACTAGTCCGAGATGGGACTATCTTAACATTTTTACAGCTGATTTTGTTTAAATATGTACAAATGTTGACTTTATAACTATTTAAGCATCTTCATGTTGTTCCTCTCGTGTGTTTTCTGTGCAGGTGTGGAAGCAGAAGGGTGAGGAGTACAGAGTGACGGGGTGGGGTGGGTGGAGTTGGGTCAGTAAGACTCACGTGCCGAGGTTCGTCCCAAAGCTGCCCGGCAACACAAACGTCAACTACCGCAAAGACCTGGAGGGTAAGAGCCAAACGAGCAACATTCCCATCATTTCATCTCCTTCTTCTGGCACTGTTAGCTGACATTGAGATTTCCTCCACTGTCTTCATAGCTAAAATGAAGAAGGAAAATGCAGCAGCTTGCACTAATAAGCAGAAGGAGACGACTGAAACCGAGAAGGAGACAACTGTAAACGCACCGGAGGGGGTCAGTGAATCCATCGCTGCGTCATCAGAGGACAACGCCACGCCTCAGATCTCCAGAGAGGAGGACACACCTGCAGAGGAGGAAGGGTTAAAGACTGAAGGAGAGAACAAGAGAGAAGAGGAGAAAATGGAGGTCGACCCCCGCCCAGAAACTGCTGCTTCTACTGTGGAGAAAGGTGAATAAATACAAATGTCTCTTCTTTGTCTTTTTGATTTAACTGAGGAGAAACTCCTTGAGATGAACCATCAAAAATAATAATAATAATGTTTTTTATTTTAATTGTATTGGTCTAATGGAGAGTGAGGTGGGCTGATGATCGGAAGGTTGTGAGTTCAAATCCCGCCGGGAACACCACTACTAGTGTGCACTTGAGTAAGGCACTTAGCCCTCAGTTACTCCAGGGAGAATGTCCCTGTGATTGGTCATTGTAAGTCGCTTTGGAATAAGGCGTCTGCTAAATGCCTGAATTATATTTTAGGGCCCCCACAGAGCCTCAACTCCGGTGTGTCTCACTCATTAACAACGCAACACAGAGCAACAAGAACGTTGTCTACAGCAGCCATGAACTCGCATGTAGTTTCTTATTTGAGGGGGGGGTGGATGCGTGAGCCACCCGAATAGGTTAAGGGGCCTGTGGCTTTTCTTGCCGGGGTGGGGGTGCGGTGCGGGGCCCCCACAAATAGAATCAAATTCTGTGGGAAACACTGGGTACTAACAGCAAGACATTAAAAAGTAAACAAGAAGAAGACAAAATGACAAAATCAACACGAAAATGTAAGATAGAAATTTGGACAGAAGCACGATATGTCCACAGAGAAGGGCCACGAACAAATACATGTTTCCAAGCAATACAATTATATAAATACATCTACGTGTCGATTCATCAGCAGCAAGTACAATTCACAACAATATATGAAACGAAAAGTCTCTTCTTTTGGGTTTAACTGAAATGTATTTATTGAGGATAAACAACCTGAGATGACCCATCAAGGGGTTCCTAGCATAAAGTACTAACAGCAAGACATTCAAAAGTAAACAAAAACAAGTAAAATCAGATCGCAATACAAACACAGAAAAGTTGACGACAATCACAACACACAAATTAAACATAGACATTTGGACAAAAGCACTATATGACCACAGAGGGGCCACAAACAAATGCATTCTCCCAGCAATACAATAACATAAATACAAACAGAGTGTTTTCTACGTGTTAATTCATCAACAATTCACAATTTCTCTTGATCAGTTCAGCATAAAAAACAACAAAACTAAACAAGGCATTGCAGATAAGTAGAAATCAAAGAGTAATAATAAACAATACTATAATTGAAACATCTCAAAATAGAAATAAATTAAAAAGTAGAAAATATACAGTAGAAGATAGAAATCTATAAACTCTGCAGACACAGGGCGCTGCTGCCACCTCGCCAACAACGAATGATACTATCTGTGTACGACCACATGTTCCCATCTTCCTCTGACCTCTGTGACTCTCTTTTCTCTAGATGAAGCTGAAAACAAAGACCCTTCCTCGCCTTCTCTTCAGCCTCCGAGGGAAGAACCAATCCAGAGAGTTGAACCCAAGAAGGAAGACACGGCCACCTCGAAGCTCTTCGCTGACGTTGTGAACGTCAGCGAGGGCTTCCAGCTGAGGACGGCTTACAAGAAGAAGGTGAAGCCCTCCAAACTGGACGGTCTTCTGGAGCGTCGGGTCAAACAGTTCACTCTGGAGGAGAAGCAGAGGCTGGAGAGAATGAGACAAGCGGCACTTCTGGCAAAAATAGCCGCCATGAAGCCTGGAGTTAAAACGGAGAGCAAACAGCCGCCGGCCGTCACCCCGTGTGTCAAAAAAGAGCAAGCTGTGAAAGACAACGTGGTGAAGAAGCTCGACTTTGAACAGGAGCAGATCAAACCAGACGTTGATGTCAAATCTGACGCTGAAGCACCCAAACAGATGGAGGTGAATGATGTGCACAAAGAAGTGAACGGAGGAACGCCGTCAACCACCGAGTCTAGCGGGAAAAACAACGCTATGGAGAAAAAGACTGAAGTGGCTCGAGCGGGAAAACGTGTGTTTGAGGAAATGGAGAAAGCTAGTGAACAGAGCATGGAGGCAGAGGAAAGTAAGACTACTGAAGTGCAGGTTAACGGGAAAACGGAGGGTGGCGTTCCTGCAGAAATCACCTCAGAACCAGCTCACGGTGACGTTAAAGAGCCCGTGAAGTCTCTGATGAACGGGAACCTCTCGCAGAAAAGCGACGTGTCCGACGCGAGTCACCAACCTCCTCTGAAAGTCCCGAAACTGGAGAACTACGTGGCGGAGAAAGGAGACTCTTTGGCGTTGGATAGTGAGCCTGCTAAGCTAACATCATCAACCCCTGCTCTCGTGAACAATACAAGTACTGAAGGTTTGAAGACCACCTCAACAGAAGCTCAAAACGCCCCGAAAACAGACTCGTCTCAAACAGGAAGTGGCGCCGTCTCCTCAGTTTCCTCCAGAGCCGTCGTCCCGCAGAAAACCAAACATCAAGACACCAAGACGTCCACTTCCAGCTCCATGACGATCAGTAAAGAATACTCCACGAAAGACCGGGTCAGCCTCCTGCGGTTCTACAAATCCAGGAAGGCGCGTTCAGGTACCGCGCTGCCGTCGTACAGGAAGTTCGTCACCAAGAGCAGCAAGAAGAGCATCTTTATTCTGCCCAACGACGACCTGAAGAGGATGGCGAGGAGAGCGGGCATCAGAGAGGTTCCCATCTTCAACTACAACGCTAAACCAGCTCTGGATATCTGGCCGTACCCCTCGCCTCGGCCCACTTTTGGGATCACGTGGAGGTACGTAACACCGACTTAGAGTTATTGGGTCACATGATATGGAAGCTTTTTTTCATAGAAGAAACTGCAGATTTTTTATAACGTTCGTATAACATTGAAAAGGCTGTGTAAACGTACTTCCTGTAGCTGTCATCAGTATCTAATGTGTCCCTGCGCCTCCTTCAGGTACCGTCTGCAGACCGTGCGCTCTCTGGCCGGCGTCAGTCTGATGCTCCGGCTGCTCTGGAGCTGCCTGCGCTGGGACGACATGTCCGTGAAGCCGTCTGCAGCCGTAGGGACCACACGCAAAGGTGAGGAGACATCACAAACACTCAGAGGGCAAAAGTACACATCCTTTACTCAAGTAGAAGTACACATCCTTTACTCGTGTTTAAAAATACTCTGGTAAAAGTAGAAGTACTGACTAAACTTCTTTCCTCAAATCAAAGTAAAGAGGCTTTGAAATGTACTTCAGTAAAAAGTACCCATAACTAGCAGCTGTTTTAAAGAGTACCTGACCTCCCTTTATATTAATAGAACAATAATGTCATTATCCGCTGGGCTAATGCTAATAATGCTAATACCAGCAAATAAAATGGCGGAGCGTGGTTTGCAATCCGCCCAGCCAATCAGAAATGGGAACCTTTTTCTCCCATGAAAATACCTGCCCTCTAGCAGGGACTGAAAAGGGGGTGAAAAGGTTCTCGTGAACTAAGTTCTAGTTCCGGATTTTTTTGGTGTGAACGCACATTTTCGGAACTATATAGAAAAGTACTCTGGTGTGAAAGCGCCTAATTTCTGATTAGAATCATGAGGTCCTTTTTTAAAGTAGTAAAATGCACTAAAAGCCTGAAAGAAAAACTCAATTTCTTGACTGAATGCTTGTATTAAAAGACTTATGCTGATGTTTTTTGTTGTGTCCACAGAGACCTCGGAGACGGACGTCACCACCACAGAGATCATAAAGCGCAGAGACGTGGGTCCGTACGGGATCCGATCAGAGTACTGCATCCGGAAGATCATCTGCCCGCTGGGAAACAGAGACGCCCCCAAAGGTGACAGCTTAATATCAGATAAGATAAGATGGAACTTATGCTTTAAAAATACACTTCTATCTCCTGCTGACCAAGATTAATTACTGTTGAGTTTTGCCAACAGACACACAGAAAAACTTGGTACAAAACACATGCATACCACATGAAAGAAGATACGAACAGTTCCCTTACAAAAAAATTAAATAAAACACCAAGTGGCAACAAGTAGTGTCAAATTACGCAAACTCAAAAAAGGGAGAGAAAAAGGAATCAGAGCCGACTTTTCAATGACTCCTGTTTCGCCCCATTGATACGCGCTGCTGACAGTTCCAAATGGCCAACATCGAGAAAAGTTCAAACCCATCGCTTAATGCAGTGGTTTCCAAACTGTGGGGTGCGACCCCTGGTGGCTCGCGGAGGTACTGCAGGGGGGGGCTCGGGAAGAAATTGTAAACAAACACTGCTCGAAAATATCTCATTGGTCAGAGAGCTGTGGGCATACTGCCGCCTTTTGCAACATCCTACTTGTGTGAGATCGGCTTTTCTGCTGCCATCAAAACGAAATACAGATCAAAGCTGAACATTGAGAATGAACTGAGAGTCTCAAAACAACAGCCCTGGTTTGAGAAGATCTGCGAGGGAAAGCAAGCACACACAAGTCATTGATAGGCTATGTGTGGAATAGGGATGGTAAAGTGATCGTTTGCAACCTGCAGTAGAAATAGTAGTTAAGTGTTCATTAACATATTTTCCTTAAAGAAATTCGAATTTAAAAATCTACTCAGGGAAGAAGGCCTACTAGTTTTAATTAGGCCAAATTAATTCACAGTATCTGTTACAAGCACTTTAGTTCATGTGTAATCCATAATAAAATATAAAAGTATAGTTGGATCTTTGTATCTTATTATTATCAGCAGAGAAAATGCAATGTTTTTACAACAATATACAATTAATCCTACCAATATAGATGGAAACCGGGTTGGGGGGGCCCGAGAATATTTCCAATTACCCAAGGGGGGCCCGACTGAACAAGTCATAAAAGTTATAATTAATGAAGCCTGTCCCTCTTATATAGAAACCCCCATTCCCCAGAGGAAGGGTGATAAAGTAACAGGTTGTTCATTAAAGGTCCCATGTCATGGTCATTTCCACTGATCATAATTCCATTGTTGAGTTCTACTAGAATAGATTTATTCTGTGCAATTTTCCAAACTCACATTGGTTTCTCAAACAGCATCTCTGTAAAGTCTGTGTATTCACTCTCTCCACTAAACGGCTCGTTGCAGCTCTTGCCCCCCCCCTCCCTGTGAGCCCAGTGTGCTCCGATTGGTCGGGACGTTGTGAATCGCGCTGAGCTCCGTGGAGGTGTGATTTCCTTGTTTAGCGATACACAGCGAAACACAGCCAAACTCACCCTGAGCACACAAAGTCACAGCCGAAGTAAAAACAATAAGTGTGGCTTGATATTGAGTAAGACAAAGGTTGATAAACGCTGTGAGAATGGGTCTGTAGAGAGAATTTCGCCGCGAACCCAACTGTCTGTTATCAGCCTGCAGCCAGGGAGGAGAGATCAGCAGAGCTGCCTGCACTGAGTGAGTGAGGGAGTCCGTGGTTGGTCAATTTGGACCAATCAGCGGGGGCTTAACGTAACGGCTCCACGGATTGGTCCATTTCGTTCCGGGGACGACATGACATCATGAGTTACCCGGAAGAATCAAATGGACAGTGACGTATCTCCAACGAGGCGTTTTGGGGAGGTATTTTCTGTGTTAGAGTTTTACTCCCTACAGGGTGTACTTTGAGGGTTTTGACTCTGCAGACCATTTACATGCATAAAAACCTTCATAACACACAAGGGGACGGGTACTAACCGGAAAAGCATGACATGGAACCTTTAAGAAGACAGTTGAGAACATTTCACAGTTGCAATGAAATAGACTTGCAGTTACAGGGAGTAGTACACATTTGCAATAAGGGAACAGTAAACATCGAAACCCTCCCCTTCTCATTGTCCTCATTTAGCGAACAAAATACTCAGTTTAAATTCAAATGTGTTGGTTTTTAGCCTTTCAATAACAACAATGTCACTGCTTTAAAAATACACTTTGATCTCCTGCTGACCAAGATTAATGACTTTTTATTAAATAAAACGTTGGTCATTTGAATGGACATGTATACATAATTTAATTGCTAAATATATTTACATAAGTGTACAGAGAAGAAGATCGGTTTTTAGACTTTCAACTTCACTGCTTTAAAAAAAGTGTCCCTTTTTAGATTCCTTTCCTATCCCTTTTGATTCCTTTCCTATCCCTTTTGATTCCTTTCCTATCCCTTTTGATTCCTTTCCTATCCCTTTTGATTCCTTTCCTATCCCTTTAGATTCCTTTCCTATCCCTTTTGATTCCTTTCCTATCCCTTTAGATTCATTTCCTATCCCTTTAAATTCCTTTCCTATCCCTTTTGATTCCTTTCCTATCCCTTTAGATTCATTTCCTATCCCTTTAGATTCCTTTCCTATCCCTTTTGATTCCTTTCCTATCCCTTTAGATTCATTTCCTATCCCTTTAGATTCCTTTCCTATCCCTTTAGATTAATTTCCTATCCCTTTAGATTCATTTTCTATCCCTTTTGATTCCTTTCCTATCCCTTTAGATTCCTTTCCTATCCCTTTAGATTCCTTTCCTATCCCTTTTGATTCCTTTCCTATCCCTTTTGATTCCTTTCCTATCCCTTCTGATTCCTTTCCTATCCCTTTTGATTCCTTTCCTATCCCTTTAGATTCATTTCCTATCCCTTTAGATTCATTTCCTATCCCTTTAGATTCCTTTCCTATCCCTTCTGATTCCTTTCCTATCCCTTTTGATTCGTTTGCGTTTCCCACAATCCCGAATACAAAAATTCTAATATATATAAAAATATGTATATACCTATATCAATGCTTCTCAAAGTGTGGGTCCGCGAGCGCCCCCTAGTGGTCCGTGGGTATATTGGTAACATTTCACATTTTAAATAAATTAATATATTTAAATTTTCCGCACTCTCGCGGGAATATCTCCGCAATGGAGCGAGCTTAAGTTTCAAATGTTCAAATGAGTTTCGCCATTTTTTAAAGTTATAATTAATGAAGTGTGTCTCTCTTATCTCCTCGAATAGAAACCCCGACTCCCCAGAGGAAGGGTCTTCGCTCCAGCGCTTTGAGACCCAAGAAACACGAACCTCTGAAGCCCACTGGTCCTGTGGCTGTGGAGACGTGGGTCCCTGAAGAGGAGATGGAGCTGTGGGAGATCAGGGCCTTCGCTGAGAGGTGAGGGAACTTCCTCCGATCCTGATTGTTGTCTTGAGGAACTCGGTTTATCACTGATCAATAATTTGTTTCTTCGTATCGCAGGCTGGAGAGGGATAAGACTCAGGGCGTCGACTCCTCGAAGAGCAGCACTCTGAAGACAGCCGAGGAGGTCAAAGCTCATCTGGAGAACCAGCTGAAACAAGCCAGACTGGCTGCACAGCAGGTGGGTGGACACACACACACACACACACACACACACACACACACACACACACACACACACACACACACACACACAGACACACAGACACACAGAGACACACAGACAGACACACAGACAGACAGACACACAGACACACAGAGACACAGACAGACAGACAGACAGACAGACAGAGACACAGACAGACAGAGACACACACAGAGACACACACAGAGACAGACAGACGTCACACCACACACTAACAACATGTTCAATTCTTCTGGTTTGGATATCCCTTTAGATTCCTTTCCTATACCTTAAAGTTCCTTTCCTAGATATGTTTTTCCTTATTCCTTTATATTATATCCCTTCTTTTTTTAAATGTCCTACTACTTTTTCCTTTATATTTGAATAGCAGTCATCTCCTTTTACTTTTACTATTCCGACATCTTCCTTTCCTATTCCTTTTTATTGTTTTCCTCTTAGATCCTTTCCTATCCCCTTTAGATTCCTTTCCTATCCCTTTAGATTCCTTTCCTATTCCTTTAGATTCCTTTCCTATTCCTTTAAATTCCTTTCCTATTCCTTTCCTATCCCTTTTTAGATTCCTGTCCCCTTTAGATTCCTTTCCTATCCCCTTTAGATTCCTTTCCTATCCCTTTAGATTCCTTTCCTATCCCCTTTAGATTCCTTTCCTATCCCTTTTAGATGCCTTTCCTATCCCTTTAGATTCCTTTCCCTTTAGATTCCTTTCCTATCCCTTTAGATGCATTTTCTATCCCTTTAGATTCCTTTCCTATCCCTTTAGATTCCTATCCTAATCCTTTATTGTTCCTCTCCTAGTAGTCTCCTATCCCTTTTAGATTCCTTTCCTAATCCTTTATTGTTCCTTTCCTAGTAGTCTCCTATTCCTTTATATTCCTTTCCTATTCCTAGATGCTTTCCTTATTCCTTTATAACCTTTCCTATTCCTTCTTCCTCTATTCTCATGTTCTGTTCCCTTCCCCATCTTTATATATATTTCCTAAATGTTCCAACATCTTGTTACAGAAACGTCTGGAGCCACTGAGACCGGGACCCCCTGCCACGCCTCCCTCCTCTTCCTCCTCCTCTCCCTCCCCCTCTCCCTCCTCCACCACACTCAGACCGGGTCAGGTGACCTCGGGGACTAAGATGGTTCTCGCCACCAAACTGGGTTCTTCGGTGTCCTTCCAGCAGGACAAGAACTTCCACCAGTCCTTCGCCTCCTGGGTGAAGCAGGGCCAGAACAACGGCAGCCCAGGTGAGATGGAGAGGAGATGGGGAGGATTTGAAAGGATGTTTATTTTAATCTGAATATATTGTTTGTTTACATCTGAAATATTGAGTTTTGGCACAAAGTTCTGGAGTTTTTTTTTTAGTTTAGAAGTAAGGAAACAATCGTAGCGCCCCCTAGTGGTCCGTGAGTATATTAGTAAAATTTCACATTTTGAAATAAAACATTTATTTTAAGTTTTCTGCACTCTCGTGGGAATATTTCCGCAATGGAGCGAGCTTAAGTTTCACTTTCGATTGCGTGATGTAGCCCAGCCCAACACCTTCGTCACACATGTTGCCACTTGTTTGTACCATTTTCAGGCGATTTGTAATCTGTACTAGAATAACGATGTGTTTTTGGATATTTGTGGAGTTAGGTGGTCCGCGAGTGTTTTTTTATTGGTTAAGTGGTCCTTGGTATGAAAAAGTTTGAGAAACACTGAGCTAGATATATACACACTTATACATACACACATTAAGACATAAATAAAAGCACAACTATCAATATATACAAAATAACAGTCACTTCAATATCTCAAATCAGATATAATTGTGCATCGTCTCATCCATCATGTGTTAGAAGCAGGCAGACAAACCACTTTGTTCAAAGATATATTTCAGATATTTTCCCCCTTTTTCTTATAATTTTTTTACTCTTTTTCAACGACTTTGAGAGATTTTTCTTTAGTTTTCCCTTCATTTTCATTGCGTATCAGATTGTAGGACGTTAATCCCTTTTCCATCTTCACTTGTTGGGTGTCATTAGCTCAGTCTGTAAGGTCTTTGCTTGGGAGCCAGATGGTCCCTGGTTCAAATCCCCGAGCAGACACAGTATTATGTACCTCCACACATCCGTTTTATTTGTTCTATGTCCTATATATATGTTGCACTGTTGGAGGAGCCTGTGACCTAAGTTTTTCATTGCCATATCTACACTGTAGCTAATGTGCTAATGACAATAAAGCCTTGAAACTTGAAACCGCCGAACGCTGGCTCTCGTGTCGGCCATGGTTCGGTTAGCGTGACAGCAGGTGGCTTGCTGTGTGTTGCAGCTTCCACCAGCAGCATCAAATCAGAGCAAAGCTTCTCCGTGACGGTTGCAGGCCCGATGCTCGCCGCCAAACTCCCGATCCCCGCTAACAGCAAGATTGTCACGCTCAACATGCCCACCACTCAAGGAGGTAACGAGCACGAGGTCATCCATTTCCGCTGGTTTGTGCCAACACTTGCCAAAATGGATGGAACATGGAAGTCGTGGAAGAGGCAAAATCTATAGAGTGGTGCAGGGGGGACTTATTTCTGTAGGATGATCCGGAAGTTAGCATCTCCCTGGTTTAATGGGATTCCTCCATGTGTTTTTGGATTATTACAGAACACAATCTCTGTGTCAAACAAGCGTTTATGATACTTAGACATTTTGTACAGCAGGATAATCTCCACATGTTAACACCACCTCATGATTTCTGAAGTAAAAAGCTAATGTTTGGCTATAAAGGAACTACAGCACGGTCACATGACTTCACGTCACCACCGCTAAGCTAAAGGTGGCTAATGTTGGGCTATAAAGGAACTACAACACGGTCACATGACTTCACGTCACCACCGCTAAGCTAAAGGTGGCTAATGTTGGGCTATAAAGGAACTACAGCATGGTCACATGACTTCACGTCACCACCGCTAAGCTAAAGGTGGCTAATGTTGGGCTATAAAGGAACTACAGCACGGTCACATGACTTCATGTCACCACCGCTAAGCTAAAGGTGGCTAATGTTGGGCTATAAAGGAACTACAGCATGGTCACATGACTTCACGTCACCACCGCTAAGCTAAAGGTGGCTAATGTTGGGCTATAAAGGAACTACAGCATGGTCACATGACTTCACGTCACCACCGCTAAGCTAAAGGTGGCTAATGTTGGGCTATAAAGGAACTACAGCACGGTCACATGACTTCATGTCACCACCGCTAAGCTAAAGGCGGCTAATGTTGGGCTATAAAGGAACTATAGCTCGGTCACATGACTTCACGTCACCACCGCTAAGCTAAAGGGGGCTAATGTTGGGCGTGATGACGTTTAGTCATCTCATTTAGACACGTGTTAGCAACCTGTATTTAGTGACGTATTTTATGTCGTAGAATAAAAACCTCTTCAGCTTCTGTTAACCACAGACCTTATTTCAGGCTAACAACCAAAAACACATTCAGAAAACCATTGACTTCCAGACCAGGGAACATGATGACTCTCATTTCTGGGATAAGGACTCCTGCACCACTCTATTGGAATTGGATTTTTGTCTTAAAATTAAAATTGTCCGGCAGTGGCTCAGTCAGTAGGGGCTTGGACTGGGAACTGTAGGGTCGCCGGTTCAAGTCCCCGACCAGACCTAAAAATATGGAGTGTGGACTTCTACTTGGAGAGGTCCCAGTTCACCTCCTGCCCTGCCGTGGTGCCCTTGAGCAAGGCACCGGACATCCCCCTTCCCCCCCTCACTCCCATTGCTCAGGGACTACGGATGGAAATTAGCTCAAAGCTATAATCCGGCATATTTACACTGGAAACATAACCTGTCTAAAGTGTTCATTAATGTGCATTGTCCCTCATCAAATAAACGATTAAATTAAATTAATTAAATTAACGTGTTTCTAAGTGTTGTTTTTAATCTACCGTTACCCGATTAAATCAAGCTTTTTTTTGTTGCTTTCGCGCTCTTCCCCGCACACAGTGCATGCCTCGCTGCTTCTGTGCATCCTCGACCTGTATCACCCAATGCATATTTGCTTCTTTCACTTATTAAATGTTTCTCTTATCCACAGGTGTCGTGCAGCAGAAGGTCCTGGGCATCTTCCCCTCTGGACCCCCTGCTAACTTGAGGACTTACAGCACATTACATCCAACGACTGGAAACATGAACATCAGAGCCTCCAACTCCACAACAACCACCCCGCAGCAGGTCTGTTTTCTTTCTTCATGTCCTTTTCAGTTTCAGAAATATTAAGCATGATAATTGAAGATTTTATCTTTATGGCTTTGTGTTTCAGACCGTCACAACAGTAGGTCAAATCCAATCGGGCACCACATCTTCACCAGCTACGGCTGCGGGTGCAGCGATGCTCAGGAGTCCAGCGTTGGCTCAGCAAGGTGATCTTTCACACTATAATATCTATTAGAAAATGAAGGTCTTAGTGGCTCATGCCTTACACCGTGTTGCAACACAGTCTTGTATTTGCTTGTCACTGTTTAATGCAAGAAAATGCATATATTTACAGCTAAAAAACACTGTCTTACAGAAGGCATTAATCAGGGTAAAAGAAGGATGAATCATGTATTGCTAAATTAATTTAAATGTATGTTGTAATGAAGTTTCCCACATTTATTCAAATTTGATTTAGGTGGTTTAGCATAAGCTGTAGTTCCTTTATAGCCCAACATTAGCCACCTTTAGCTTAGCGGTGGTGACGTGAAGTCATGTGACCGTGCTGTAGTTCCTTTATAGCCCAACATTAGCCTCCTTTAGCTTTGTAGGGTTAATAAAACATTCTCCCTCCTCTCCTCCAGGCCAGCCTCAGCAGACTGGCTCCGCCCCCCTGCAGACCCCTCAGAGAGCAGCAGGTCCGGCCCCCTCGACCCCCGGACAGACGCCTGCCCCCCCCCAGCCCAGCAAACCCCAGCAGGGTCAGGTTAAACTCACCATGGCTCAACTCTTGCAGCTCACACAGGGCGCTCAGGTGAGACACACGTCTATCGCATCAACTCAAACTTCTTCTTCTCTCCCTTGGATTTCTAAGTTAAATGCATCTCTCTCCCTCTCTCCTCTTTAGGGGGGGAACCCTGGTCTGACGGTTGTGATCCAGGGTCAGGGGCAGACCCAGGGTCAGTTACAGATCCTCCCCCAGGGGGTGACGGTGGTCCCCAGCCCCGGGCAGCAGCTCATGCAGGCGGCCATGCCCAACGGCCAGGTGCAGCGGTTCCTCTTCACCCCCGTCCCCCCATCATCCTCCCCCTCCTCACCCACTACCACCCCTCAAACGCCGCCTCAAAGCCAAACCAGAGCCCCCGCACAAGTCCAAACCACCCCCTCGTCCCTGACACAAACAAAAATGGTCGCCCCTCTTCCTGTGCCGACACAAATGCCGAGTTTGGCTCCCATGCAGAACAAAATGGCGTCTCAGATATCCTCACCCACTTCCTTCCCCCACCCTATTCCCTCCCCAGCAATGACTCAAATCTCCACCCTCTCTTCGGGGGTTTTCCCTGCACAAACTGCAGTTTCGCTCCCTGTCCCGGGACAAGTTGCACCCCAAATCCAGACACATGTGTTAAGCCCCGCCCCTTCTTTAGCCCCGACTTTAATCAAAACCTCCCCCCAAATGGCTGTATCTACAAACTCGCTTCAGATCCCAGCGTCCGCTCTTCCCTCTCCGGTCAGAGTCCCGACCCCAGCTCTCGCCCCCGTTTCCTCCCCAGTTTTAGGTGTTGTTTCCACACAGATGTCAGCCCCCTCCCCAGGGGGTCTGACTCAGATCCAGACCCCCCTTCATGTTCCTCTTCATGCTGCTGTGGTCACCCCCGTCACCGCCACCGCTACAACACCCTCAGTGCCAGGTAAGGAACACGAGAAACGCACATCCAGAGCAAACTGTGTTTTTATGCATTTTATCTTTGACATTAGAAGAATAGAATCTGGTTAAATAAAACAATTTAAAAGTTAAAATAATTGAAATAAACAGTTAAAAATGTTTAAATAATTCAAACAAGTTATATACAATGTGTTAATACAAAATGAAAGAAAATCTGAAGAAAATTAAATTAAAAAAATATACGAAATATTTTAATAAAAAGTGTAAATTTTGGAGAAATGTATTTTAAAAATAAGATAAAATATACCAAAAAATATACACTTATATTCAAAACTGTAATCTTTATTAAAAAGTAGTGAAAAAAATAATGTCAAATGTGTTCATCCAGCACTTCAGCACTTCAGTTGAGAGCCTTTGGAAGCTGCTGTTCTTACTCATGTGTCTGTTTATTGATGCTTCTCTTCCCCTTCCTGCTGCAGCTCTGGCTGATCTTAGGACGGCTCAGCACCAGGTCTGGACCCCGACCTTGTCTCAGACCCTGGTCCATCAGCCTCAGAACCCCCCCGCCCTGCCTCAGCCCCCTCCCCCAGGACTCCCTGCTGTGGTCTCAGTGCAGCAGCTCTCTCAGATCCCCGTGTCAGCGGTTCAGGTCCACATGGGCCTCCCTGCTGTCAGACCCTCACAGCCTCAGATCCAGACTCCTCTCTCCCCCCAGCGCCAGATCCAGAACCAGATCCGGGCCCAGATCCAGGTCCAACCGTTTGCCCAAGTGCAACACATTCAGGCCCAAGCACAAGCCCAGAACCACGGCCAGGTCCGGGTTCAGTTCACGCCTCAAACGCAGACGCAGAACCTCCAGCCTCAGGTCCAGTTTCAGCCCCAGGTCCAGACCCGGGTCCAGCCTCAGTACCACCCGCAGATACAGGCTTCGTTTCAACCCCAGGCTCAACAGCAGCAGGTCCAAACTCAGGCCCAGAACCAGCTCCATCCCCAGGTTCAGATCCAGTTCCAGCAACAGAGCCAGGTTCAGCAGCAACCCCAGGTCCAAACTCAAATCCAAACCCAGTTCCAAGTACAGCAGCAGCAGCAGCAACAACCCCAGGTCCAAACTCAAATCCAAACCCAGTTCCAAGTACAGCAGCAGCAGCAGCAACAACCCCAGGTCCAAACTCAAATCCAAACCCAGTTCCAGGTCCAGTCCCCGCAGCAGAACCAGGTTCAGCAGCAGCAGCAGATTCAGATCCAAGCCCAACCTCAAGTCCAAGCAAAGCTCCAGGTCCAGTTCCAGCCTCAGAACCAGACCCAGGTGCAGGTCCAGTCCCCCCTCAGGCACCAGCTGATCACAGTACCGGGCCTCCAGCAGCCGGTGCAGCTCCTCTCCGCTCTCCCTCCCCACGTGGCGGCTCAGATCCAGGCCCAGATCCAGATCCAGGCCCAGCAGCAGGGTGGAGCGGTACCGCAGCAGATCAAACTGCAGCTGCCCATCCAGATCCAGCAGCAGCCGACCCAGAACCACCAGATCCAGAACCTCCAGATCCAGCAGCAGCCGACCCAGAACCACCAGATCCAGAACCTCCAGATCCAGCAGCAACCGACCCAGAACCACCAGATCCAGAACCTCCAGATCCAGCAGCAGCCGACCCAGAACCACCAGATCCAGAACCTACAGATCCAGCAGCAGCCGACCCAGAACCACCAGATCCAGAACCTACAGATCCAGCAGCAGCCGACCCAGAACCACCAGATCCAGAACCACCAGATCCAGAACTTGGTGACCATCCAGGCGCCGGCGAGCGTCCAGGAGCTGCTGAAGATCCAGCAGAAACCAAAGAAGAAGAAACAGCAGGAGGGGAAGCAGAAGGACCAGAACCAGAACCTGCAGGCTGTGAGCCCGGCAGGGGAGGGGGTCCAGAAACAGGTCAGAACCAACAACTAACACTATTTACAATTTCTTACAGCAGGTAGACACTTTTAATATTTACAGAAAGTAAGACGGGTAATATGAAAAAGTGTGTGTGTGTGTGTGTGTGTGTGTGTGTGTGTGTGTGTGTGTGTGTGTGTGTGTGTGTGTGTGTGTGTGTGTGTGTGTGTGTGTGTGTGTGTGTGTGTGTGTGTGTGTGTGTGTGTGTGTGTGTGTGTGTGTGTGTGTGTGTGTGTGTGTGTGTGTGTGTGTGTGTGTGTGTGTGTGTGTGTGTGTGTGTGTGTTGCAGGCGGTGGTGGTGAAGCAGAGTTCCTCGGCTGAGCAGCTGAAGCAGAAGAAAAGTCTCGCTGCCGCCGAGAGAGAGGAGAACCAGAGGTCTGAGGAACAACCACAGAAAACACACACTCCCACAGAGAGGACATGTACTTTGTTACAGCAACAGTTCGACACTATAGCGAGTACAGACTCAAATATTAAATTAGAGGCAAACACATGGGGATACAAATCAAATATGTTATTAAGTAAGATTTCATATAACAGTGAAGTTGCAGTAATGTTTGACATTTAGAGCCTACTGACTAACTGACTAATTTTAAAGGCGATTGGATGAAATCTGTTGGAGGATTAACCCTAAAATGTCAAAAAACGACTTCCTGTTGTGTTTACAGTCTCGCTCCAATATAGTTTTGTTGTCGTCTCCACGTGTTACACACCCACCAAATCTCAGACATGCACAACTATAGGGGCTGCGTTCCTGTAGAGCCATTTTGCCGCGCCAGTCAGAGGAGCACCACGTGATGCAAGGAGAGGTAGAACGATGAAGGGCTTCTCCAAATTAGCCTCATGCTCAGTCAGTCATACACAGGCTGGTTCAGGGGCGTCTCATGAATGTAAACTGTTACAATACAGGTCACTTGTTAGACGCTTTTATCCACTTACATACTCAATACTGTGGACAATCCCCACAGGAGCAATTTGGGGTGAAGTGTCTCAGGGACGCAACGACATGCTGACTGCAGCGGGGTTTGAACCTGTGCCCCTCTGAACCCAACGCACAACCCACTGCGCCACACGCCTCCTCCTTTAGGGTCTCAAGTCTATGATTAACTTGGGGAATATTAACAATCATATCTTTTTGGATTTCAATAGGTTCGTACAACCTCACATTGTCAGTGCTCAGAAACTAGTAGTATTGTAGTATTTTTACTGCCTTTCTTCTAAAAATACTAATATTTTAATTTTTCAACTGTTTTTTATTTCCTTACGTAAAAAAGAAATATAAAAGCGTACAATGAGGCATGTGTTTTTATTAGATTTATTTATACTGTATGCAAAAGAAAATAGAAGTGTACTTTGAAGCTCAAGTATGTACAATATATTCATATATAATATATCATTTAGGGATTAATAATGATCATAACATCATTCAAGCAATCCCTCAAAACTCACCCTTTCACTCTTCGGGGTCTTAAAAAGTATTAAAAGTTGATAAATCAATTTAGCGAAAATTAAGTCTATTAAAAAGTATTAAACGGCATTTTCCAAGATATTACATTTTGTAGCTTTTTTTTCAATAAGTATATAAATTGTCCAAAGAGCTGCCTGAAGATAATCATTGTGTAGTGGCAGTGGCTCAGTCAGTAGGGGCTTAGACTGGGAGCCGTAGGGTCGCCGGTTCAAGTCCCCGACCAGACCTAAATATGGAGTGTGGACTGCTGCTTGGAGAGGTCCCAGTTCACCTCCTGCCCTGCCGTGGTGCCCTTGAGCAAGGCACCGGACATAAGATCTTAAGATGTATGGAAAGGGTCTTAAAAGGTGTTACGTCTGACTTCAGGATTCCTGCATACACCTAGCATTCCACCTAGCTTAGCCCTTTTTACTTTTGTTGTTATTTTTCTTCTTTACTTTGTAAAGCGATTTGAGCACCAGGAAAATGGTATTATTATTAAACTCTTTGGATTTAAACCCCACGTGTGTACCATGTTTTGAAATATCTCATTTAAGATTGCTCCATTCCTTCTGTTCGAGGAATAAGACTTTAAGGTCATATCAGAGCCTGATATATTGTAAAACAAAGTGTGTATTTCAGGGTTTTAAATGTCGTATTTCACTGCGTTTCCCTCCACCAGCTGGTCACCAATGCCTCTGCCTCCCCTCTTGTTTTCAGGATGATCGTGTGCAACCAGGTGATGAAGTTCATCCTGGACAAGATGGAGAAGGACGAGAAGCAGGCGGCCAAGAAGAGGAAGAAGGAGGAGGTGGTGGAGCAGAAACGCTCCAAACAGAACGCCTCCAAGCTGACGGCGCTGCTGTACAAACACAAAGAGCAGCTGAAGGCGGAGATCCTGAAGAAGAGAGCGCTGCTGGACAAAGAGCTGCAGCTGCAAGTCCAGGTGAGCACGTTATCAACTGTCATATGATACCTCAGCGGAAAGCCCACAGGATCAGGACAGGAAGTGGGATAACAGGGTGTTATATCATAATATAATCAACTTTATTTATATAGCCCCTTCCATGCTGGACGCAGCCCAAAATGCTTTACAGAGTATGACAGAAAATGACAATAATAAATGAGGAGCATAATTAAAATATGTTAAAACAATAAGTGACACTACTAAAAATTATAAGCCAAATTAAAAAATTCCAATTGAGGTTGCTGTTCTAAGATCAAATGATACTAAACATTGTGTCCTGTTAGAAAAATATCCCTGGTCCCCGGCTTGAGCTTCAACCTCAGGATCCATGTATCTGTGATCCTCTCCAGAATGGAAGGAGTCATCACATACAGAGACTAGTTCCTGAGCAGTGTCCTTCACATGCTGATATCCAAGAGAGGGAGTTACACAGTCACAAGATGGAGGAATAGAAAGCAGTATTCAATGTTTACTTCAGATTAGCTCCACGTCAGAAATGAGCATGCTTGATGTCTATCTCCATAGAGGCTGAATCATCATGTTAATCACAGAGCTATCATATGCCTCAAACAGTCCTGATGCTCTTCTAGGTAATCACCAAGCGGCAAACTCTGGGGAACAGCCGGGACGCCAATACGGAAGAGCCACACACTGCAGTTCATACATGGGCCGCTAGGGACTGGCTGCAGAAAGGAGCAATTTCCATAGACCCCCATGTTAAAATGCCCAACTTTACAGCAGAAACAAACATGTTTCTACCCATGGATGCAATAAATATTATTATCGATATAGTTAGATTCCACCTTCATGATTATGAATCTGTGAGTGAATTGTTTTCTAACACGACCCTTTTATTTATATTAGGTCTTAAAGTTTTTGCATAAATTAGGGCGTGGTCACTTTGATGGACACGTACATGCCTCACTGTCAGCTAACAGCAACTTGTCCACTCTGCTAGGCTACAACCATAGAGGCTACAACGTTAGTTAGTCATAGTACTGTACTTGACCCTTTAGCTTTAGCCGTGTTCGTGGTGATTGTGCCTTTTAGGGAATATTGTTACAAATACCAGACAATTAAAATGTCGTGCTGTGCGCTTGAATGTACTAACAGAACTTCCAAGAAGTGTAAAATGATAATATTATACATGTTAACCCCATTCGCAGGTGTTTGTGTGCTTGGTAGCTTAGCTTGTTACTTATTAGCCAGCTAAGGGCGTAACCCTTTATGCATACATATACATTTTAGTTTATGATTCAGCCTTGGGTAAGACTTTTATAGTCTATGGCTATGACGCCCATAATGCTAAACGGGAGCAAATGTTAATAGGGGACCCAATTATCCCAGTGGTGGCCGCCGGAGCTAACGGAGCCGCAGGGGGCTAGCTCCAGCCGGCGTCCCGGAGCTAGCCCACTGCGGCTCCGTTAGGTCCGGGCGGTGGAGTCAGTCTTTTCTCAACGTGTGAATAACAAGCATTAAGAATAACAAAATATAGCTAATTCTCTTGCAGATTGTCTCATTTGATTATGAATGTAACGCTTATATAGGGGAACTACACTGTTAGCAGTAACTTGGTATGCATGTATTTCATGTTAGCTTAGCTTCTTAGCCTGAGCTAGCTCTGTTTACTTCCAGTTCGGAGGCAGCAGGTCCCGCCTCGGCTCCGCCTCTTTGCCCTTATTTGGAGCAGGCGGGATTAGACTCTGACGTCACAGTCGAGCCGTTAGTGGCCGACTCCGCCTACTAAGGGCTTCACGGCAACTCTGCAGAATCCTATGGGTGACGTCACGGACACTACGTCCATTTATATATACAGTCTATGGTAATCACACGTCCTGTCATGAACACAGCTACAGTTGGGGTACCTTTGTTCTAGTGCTGCTCGATTATGGCAAAAATCATAATCTCGATTATTTGGGTGAATAATTGTAATTGCGATTATTAAATGCGATTATTCATTGACTTTGAAAACATCCATTTATTGGTAAATTTTATTTATAATAAAAAAATAATCATTTTATTTCGATTACGTTGTTTCGTAATCGTTGCAAGCCATAATCGTAATCGCGATTAAAAAAACGATTAATTGAGCAGCCCTACTTTGTTATCATGTTACTTTCATATTGGAAGAGTACATTCACTATTTTCCCAAGTCTCAATCTCCACCGTAACAGAACAGAAACTAAAGAAATCGCCAGATTGCAAACATGAAAATCCCCCACATATATCGGAGCAAATCACCGCTAGCATTAACCAGTTAAGCCAACATCTTGCAAGAAACAGCGTCTAGGGCAGTGACCACCAACTGGCGGCCCGCGGGCCACATCCGGCCCGCCAGACATTCTCATCCGGCCCGCACGACGGGGGTGACTGTGGCGTTGGCGGAGTGGTTACTGCGTTCGCCCCCCACCCATTTTGTTTTTACAACGTCTCGAGAGTAAGGTGCAGTACCGGAGTCCAACAGAGAGGCAGCAGCTGCGGGACAGTAGACTGCGTACTGCGAAACCTTCCCTGCCTTGAAGAAGAAGAAGTGATCCTTAGTTGTGAAGAGTCTGCTTTGTGCGCTCCGCACCACAGCAGCAGCCCCGCTGCGACAGAGTCCAACAGAGAGGCAGGAGCTGCGGGACAGTAGCCTAGAAGCAGGGTTGGGTTGTAACGGAATATATGTAACGGCGTTACGTAATCAGAATACAAAAATCAAGTAGTCTAACTGTATTCAGCTGGCGTTACATTTGAAAAACGAGTAATCTGATTACAGTTACTTTCGTAAACCTGAAGTGAATACATTTTGGAATACTTATTGGAATTATTGGTGGAAAAGTTTCCTCACAAAATGTAATATTCATTACCGGCAGAACTGTGTGCACACTGCACAGGCTGCAGCATGTCTGTGAGCGAGAGAGATGCAGCGTGTCTGTGAGGTCCCGCCCCCGCACGCAGATGAGAGAGAGAGATCTCTTTTAAAATATATTGAAAGTTAGAAACGGAGATGGTTAGATAAAATGTGCAAGATAACGTTGATGTAGCATTTCTTTATTGTCGAAATGATGACATTTATAACGGGATCAAATCAAAGTGAATGGCCTGCTGTTGCTGAATGCATGGGGCAAGTGACTGGAAAAAGTTTTAAAAGTTATTACATCGTTTCAGATAATAATTAATGATAATTCATTCTATTTAGGGGCGCCTTTCAAAGCACCCAAGGACACCTTACAATTCATAACATATTCTAAGGAAAGGTTTACAGTAGGAGAATGCAGTCCGGGTGATGTTTTGTATGTGGGGTGCAGATGAGAGGGAGCTGTCCAGAATGACACCAAGATGTTGTGTTTGAGTTCTTGATAAGCCATTAAAACAGTAAAACAAGTGTCTCCTGCTCACCAAAACATACCCATCTGTTATGGAAAAAGAAAGTATTCCAAAAGTATTCTAAAAGTAACCTGAACACGTTACTTTTATAAGACACAAAACTGTAACTGTATTCTGATTACTTTTAGAGCATGTATTCAGTAATCAGTAACTGATTACATTTACAAAGTAACCCTCCCAACCCTGCCTAGAAGTGATCCTTCGTTAGCGTGAAGAGTCTGCTAAGCTTTATGCAGTACCTGTACCCCCCCGGCCCGCGATAGTGTCTATTGGATACATTTTGGCCCTTGGACAAATGTAGTTGGTGATCCCTGGTCTAGGGGTTCTTAACATTTAACAAACTATGAATGTATCATACTCACTTAACGGGAAGAAACTCAGCTATCAGACAATATTAACCATGTTTAGCTAAACGAAACAAAACGGTAATAACAAAGGCTCTGAATTAGCCCTGAGCGAAAAAATGCTAACGCACTTAGCATTCACGGTAAAATACCCTTATTACTTATCGGATCTGCACAAAAAAGATATCGATTAGCAAACTGAGATTCCACTGATTAGCATCATCACTGACCGATCCGAACTCGCGACATGAGAAGCTAACAAAGACATCACACCACGTAGCATTAGGTAGCCAACACGGCAATATGTCTTACCTTTTGCTGTCTCTGATCAAAAGTTGTGTTCAATGGCATTAAAATGATAAAAACTCTGCTGAAGGTTAATCCAATGTGTCTGTGTCACTTTGAAATGATTTCTGATAATCCATCACTCAATTTTTATGTCAATAACGGAGTTTTCATATTAGCTGCTATGATAGCTACTAGAGTGTATGACAGCTTCCTGTTTTGGGCATTCTGGCTGCGCAGCACTCATTCACCAATGGGTAATGTTTAGATAGATTTTAGGAACTTCCCCTCGATTCCATTGGCTCTAACGGTTAAAAAGAGGTGTCAATCATCAAAATCGACCGATGGGTTCCAGAGAAATGGAAAATGCACCCAAATGGCCCCAGAAGAGGTTTATTTTTCTAAATCTCTCTAAAAAGGTCAAATTTCACTTATGTTGCATCAATCTTGATACAGGGTACTCATTATATGTTTTACTTTGGATTCCTAAAGCTTTTAGTCTACTAACCCATCATTCAAGGTTAGTTTTCACTATAAGTAATGGGTTTTTTATGGACAGACACTATAATTTAAACATTTTTGTTCAATCTGAATTTACTTTAAAATTTAAAAAAATCCATATTGATTCTGACTCTTCTGCATCCAACTCACAGGTTTATCATCGCTTTGAGGAAAAACATTATTAATTTAACCCTTTTAGAAGATATGGTCATTTGTTCTGGGAATGTCATTTTCGAGCCTGAGGCCTGGAAAACAGGCTCGGGGCTAAACTGGTTAAGGAACAAAACGTATAATAAAATCAACATCGTATCACCGAGTGGGCTTTCTATCAATCTCCCTTTTGAAAAGGCGTAACATTTAGAGAGGAGATGCTAAACATTGTGTCCTCTGTGTGTTCCTCAGGAGGAGCTGAGGCGGGACATCGCTCGTCTGCAGAAGGAGAAGGAGAAGGCGAGAGCGGCCATCACTCAGGCGGCTGCAGCCACAGTGAAGGCGGCCGCCGCCTCACACACTTCCTCCTCACACGCTCCCTCCTTACACGCTCCCTCCTCACACGCTCCCTCCTCACACACTCCCTCCTCACACACTCCCTCCTCACACACCACCCATCACTCCTCACATTCCTCCCACAGCGCACACCCCTCCCCCACCTCCTCCTCCTCTTCCTCACACAAACGTAAACGAGAGGAGGAGCGGGACAAAGACAGGAACCGGATCAGAGACCGGCATCACGACAAGGAGAAGAAACGGGAGCGGGACAAAGATCGAGAGAAAGATCGGGAGAAAGACCGGGAGAAAGATCGAGAGAAAGAGCGAGAGAAAGATCGGGAACTCTGTAGAGAGAAAGATAAAGACAGAGAAGGGGAGATGGAGAAGGAGAGGGACAGACACCGGGACAAAGAGAAGGACAAAGATCAGGACAAAGACAAAGACAGAGACAAACACAAGAAGAAGAAGAAGCCCTCGTCTTCCTCCAAGGATCACAAGAAGGAGCCCAAACTGTACTGCGTGTGCAAGACGGCGTACGACGAGTCCAAGTGAGTGAAGTAGGGCTGTACCCGAATATTCGTTCGTTGGAGTACTATTCGGGTTTCAATTTCGTTATTCGGATATTCGTTTTGTTTGTTTTTCCCCCGGTTTTTTTCCAAATTGAATTTATTGAAATCTCCAATATCAACGTAAGAGCTTGTGCCTCTTCGGGGGGTGCTAACACTTAACCATAAACGTTATCGTTTACTTTCTCCGTCTTTATATGTAGATATTACTTTTCTCCGTTAATCTCCGTCACGTTGTTTCCATAGCAACAACAACTTCCTGTCAACAGCGCTAACTCTCCTTCAAAATAAAAGCATGTCCATAAATAGGAAGCCAAGCCAAATTACACTTAAGTAGGGTTGGGTACCGAGAACCGGTTCCAACATTTCGATTCCAACGGCATCATTTAGAAATGTGAATTTCGGTTCCGCTTTTCGATGCCTGAGGAAATGTTTCTCGCCGCTCTCCGTAGCCTACTGGATGACTGCGGCGGGGCGGGAAATGTAGCGTTGTACCTACACTTCCTACAGCGTAACCTGAGACCAGGGCCGGCCCGTCGCACTGGCGTTATAGATGTTCGCCTAGGGCGCCAGATCTGGGAGGCGCTGCGCTGACAGCTCTGGGAGGGAAAACAAATGTTTTGACCGTTGGGGCTCATCCTAATTTTCGGCCTTGATGTAACAACATTCATAATTAAGTAAATGTAACACCCTTTTCATCCCGGTTACACATTTCATTCGCCCTGTACGATGGGCGCTGCAAGTGATGAAAATGGGGGATGTTGGCTTATCTGGCAACCGCAGCTCACAGCCAAAGTGCGAGCGTGGGAGCGAGGGAGGGGAGGGAGGGAGGGTGCACTGGAACCGGCGCTGTTGTTATTAGCATCTGGTGCTAGCTGCTCTAACGGAAGAAGAAGATGTTTCTACAATGATGTGGAGGGAGAGTCCTCTCCAGTCAGACTGAGGCTGATAACTACAGCTCAGTGAGGTAAAGGACTCTGAGTGTTTAGATAGTTCACTTTAGTCTAAGTTATCTCAGTGGGTCTCACACGGTTTGGTCACAATTTATGTAAACACATATTTCCAAGGCACTCCTTTATAATTATTGGGATAAAACAGGTTTGAAATCATTCCAGTGTATACTATAGGACAGTAAACCAGACAAAAATATGCATAAATAAAATAGTAAAATAAGATATGAATGAACAACAAAAATAAAATACGTTACATGTATTTGTTATTGGCTATGGGTTATTGGTTATGCTCACATACTTATTTGATTATTAAAATGTAAACCGATCTTTTTCATATGGGTGTTTAGAGTTGTACCCCCTAGATCTAGTCTCTAGTAATTCTGCTCAAAGTGCCCCAGATTGAAGCATTTTGCTTTAAAATGTTCAAACATTTCTTCCTGGTATGCCTGAGAGGCAGATATGCTTGTTTTTCTCAACAAGAACTTAATCATTTTTTTACCCTGCCCCTCAAAGAATCGGAATTGAGAACCGTTAAGAACCGGAATCGAAAAGTAGAATCGGAATCAGAATCGTGGAAATTCAAACGATACCCAACCCTACACTTAAGACATATACAACTGCAACGAAAGTGACAAACACAATGCGATATCCTTTTCGATTTCAAAGAACACAAATTGGGTTAATAACTATAAAACAACAATACTGTAGAATAACCAAATGAATGCCGTGAATACACCAAAATACACGTGTTGAAGCGGTTCGCTGCTGATTACTACGCCCCCCCGCGCGGGCCGGATATTCGCTGCTGATTACTACCGAATATCCGGAGCCCGAAAAATGGTATTCGGGACAGCCCTAGCAATGTGATTAACCATTAAGATGACATAAACATGAAGTCACTAACCCAGACGTTAGTTGTCTAACTTGAACCTCAGACACTTGTAGCCTCTGCTGACGCACAATAAGGGGAATGTCAACACATTACATTACATGTCACTTGTTTGATCCAAAGCCACTTACATACTCAGTACTGTGGGCAATCCCCACAGGAGCACTTTGGGGTGAAGTGTCTCAGGGACACAACGACAAGCTGACTGCAGTGGGACTTGAACCTGTGCCCCTCTGATCCCAACACCAATACACTAGTCCACTGCGCCACACACCTCCACACAGGCACCTGTCAACCCGCACTCTGCTGTTCCTCAGCGCCGCTCCCCCTCCCTCCCGCTGACATTATGAATGCAAGGCGTATAGAGAGGCGAAGTCCCTCCCCTTCCGGGGGAGCTCCATGGGACCTTATTTCGGAAAAAGTATGTATTGAAGTCAATGGGGAGAGAAAGATTATCTTTCGATCCCGTTTGAATTGTGCCACGAATTACACATATGATGTTTGTCAATCTTAAAAAATCGTTTCCGTGTCAAAAAAGTCACAATTTGTCGTAAAACTGTTGAAATCTAAGACTATGAAAAATACGCAACTAGAAAGACTACAAATCCCAGAGTCCCGGTCCCGCATGCTGGCTCTCACGGAACCGACTAACTCCCCTTGTGTGTATGTACAGCTCTCAACGTGCCGAGACTTGGAGTGATTTTCCCCTCTTTTAATACTTTTCGCCTCATTCTGAGAGAAAGAAGTGAAATGTTCCAACGTGACGGCCGTCTTGGTGTGTGGTGCGAGATGGGAGATGTAGTTCATTGAGCGGTTTCACACAAAAGAAAGTGTTACTTCACAGTTTTACGAGACATTTTAATTTTTTTGACTTGCAAAATTATCTTTGAAATTGACAAACATCATATGTGTAAATCGTGGCACAATTCAAACGGGATCGAAAGATAATCTTTCTCTCCCCATTGACTTCAATACATACTTTTTCCGAAAAAAGGTCCATGGAGGAAAGAGAGGGACTTCGCCTCTCCATAGTAATCATAGATAACACGGCAGGGTCCGTTACAGTTTGTTTTCATCTGATTTCAAATAAACAAAGTCTTGGTTTTTAGAATATTAAACTTGTTTTCGCCAAATTCAGATGATAAATACAACTTTGAAGCTTCGGCATAATTACAAGCGGTAACTTAACGTCACAGCAGGCATAACAACAGCCGGTGTTTCTTGTGAGTGTTTCCCGGGAAACAAACACAATACACACCGGGCCGCCATTTGCCCACCCCTGCTCTAGATCCTCATGTTAGATAAGGCGCTTTCACACCGGAGTACTTTTCCCACTTTAGTTCCGATAGTTCTTAAAATGTTGCGTTCACACCAAAAAAATCCGGAACTAGTAATTAGTTAATGAAAACCTTTCCACCCCCTTTTCCGTACCTGCTAGAGAGCAGGTACTTTCGTGGGAGAAAAAGGTTCCCATTTCTGATTGGCTGGGCGGATTACAAACCACGCCCCGTAAAACTCCCAAAACGTGTTGTGAAGCTGCCATTGTATTTGCTGGCATTAGCATTATTAGTATTAGCCCTGCGCACCAACGCAGAGAGACTAACGGAGCGTCCACACAGCTTGGGGATTTTTTGCGAGCAACGCGACCAACAACCAATCACATGAATCTCCCGCCCCCGACATACAAAGCAATAGCAATGTTAAAACGAAGTAAACTGGATATAAAATCCCCAAACAGGCGAAAACCTACCAGTTTCACCCACTGTCTCTGCCTCCTCCCTCCATGCCTCGCTCCTCCGGTTTGTATCCCGGTAGATGAACAGAGACTGATCATTCAGCACCGGGTGATTCACTACCGCTATAATGAATTTTCCCTCCATTTTTTGGAATATGAGGAAATGACCTGCGTAGTCTCTCCCAGCATACACGCGGTTTGATTGGCTAGCGTTTGTACTGGCAGATTTGCATAAACGGGATTTCATTGGCTGACGCCTCTGTCGAGGCGTCAAAAGTTGAACATTGCTCAACTTTTGAAGCCAGCAACGCTCCACGTCGCTTCCCAAAATGCAGTTCGGCTAAAAGTGACGTCACCCCATTCAAAGTGAATGGGCAGAAGCGTTGTAAGCTTCAACGCACGCCGCTGTGTGGACGGGCCGTAACTTATGGCAACACAAATGAAAACATGGGAGCGGTGGAGATGAGGAGGTGTCGGCGTTCTGGCGATTTACTCTGAAGGCTTCAGTAGAAGCTGCTGGGAGTCCCAGCAGCTTCTACTGAAGCCAGTCCCCAACTCCGGGGACTTCCGGCCGGGGACGGACACATGTCCACATTTAACTTTGCAGACCGTTTACATGCACACAAACCTATAGAACAACATTACATTCTTAAGTAACGTATTGTAGTATTTTAAAGACCACAGTATTTCTGCTTTAATGTAAGTAAAGGCTCTAAAGTCCCTCCTCCTCCTCTCAGGTTCTACATCGGCTGCGACCTCTGCTCCAACTGGTTCCACGGAGCCTGTGTGGGCATCACGGAGAAAGAAGCCAAGAAGCTGGAGGACTTTGTTTGTGACGCCTGTAAACGAGGTCAGGAGGGGGAGAGCACCGAGGAGGAGCTGTTCTGCATCTGCAGGACTCCCTACGACGAATCACAGTACGTATACACTCACAGCTGGGGGAACTTTTGGTTGGTTTTTTGCAGACATGGCACTTTCCGCAAATTAAACAAAGTACAGAACAATGTGTCTGTTAAAGGAAAGAACAATACCCAGAGATGGCAACAGTACACGCATCCTTTACTGAAGTAGAAGTACAGATACTTGTGTTTAAAAATACTCTGGTGAAAGTAGAAGTACTGACTAAACTTCTTAAGTAAAAGTAAAGAGGCTTTGAAATGTAATTCAGTAAAAAGTACCCATAACTAGCAGCTGCTTTAAAGAGTACCTGACCTCCCTTTATATTAATAGAACAATAATGTCATTGTTAGCTAATGAATGTTTCCATGCTGAACAACGGCAACATGACAACGTTTCCATTGGTCCCTCTTCTTTAGAGAAGACCAGGAAATGATGGATACACGGATCGTGTTCAAATCAATAGGCACGCAATGACTCTAGAGAATAATGATCACGCCACCAAACACACATTCAGACTAAAGGAACCAGCTGTTTGGAAAATGAGAGAAGTAGAAAGTACAGGTTCAACATGTAAGAAGTAGAAAGTACAGGTATTTGAGTTCAACATGTGAGAAGTAGAAAGTACAGGTATTTGAGTTCAACATGTAAGAAGTAGAAAGTACAGGTATTTGAGTTCAACATGTGAGAAGTAGAAAGTACAGGTATTTGGGTTCAACATGTAAGAAGTAGAAAGTACAGGTATTTGAGTTCAACATGTAAGAAGTAGAAAGTACAGGTATTTGGGTTCAACATGTAAGAAGTAGAAAGTTCAGGTATTTGGGTTCAACATGTAAGAAGTAGAAAGTACAGGTATTTGGGTTCAACATGTAAGAAGTAGAAAGTACAGGTATTTGAGTTCAGCATGTAAGAAGTAGAAAGTACAGGTATTTGGGTTCAACATGTAAGAAGTAGAAAGTACAGGTATTTGGGTTCAACATGTAAGAAGTAGAAAGTACAGGTATTTGAGTTCAACATGTAAGAAGTAGAAAGTACAGGTATTTGGGTTCAACATGTAAGAAGTAGAAAGTTCAGGTATTTGGGTTCAACATGTAAGAAGTAGAAAGTACAGGTATTTGGGTTCAACATGTAAGAAGTAGAAAGTACAGGTATTTGAGTTCAGCATGTAAGAAGTAGAAAGTACAGGTATTTGTGTTCAACATGTGAGAAGTAGAAAGTACAGGTATTTGAGTTCAACATGTAAGAAGTAGAAAGTTCAGGTATTTGGGTTCAACATGTAAGAAGTAGAAAGTTCAGGTATTTGGGTTCAACATGTAAGAAGTAGAAAGTACAGGTATTTGTGTTCAACATGTAAGAAGTAGAAAGTACAGGTATTTGGGTTCAACATGTAAGAAGTAGAAAGTACAGGTATTTGGGTTCAACATGTAAGAAGTAGAAAGTACAGGTATTTGGGTTCAACATGTAAGAAGTAGAAAGTACAGGTATTTGTGTTCAACATGTGAGAAGTAGAAAGTACAGGTATTTGGGTTCAACATGTAAGAAGTAGAAAGTTCAGGTATTTGGGTTCAACATGTAAGAAGTAGAAAGTTCAGGTATTTGGGTTCAACATGTAAGAAGTAGAAAGTACAGGTATTTGTGTTCAACATGTAAGAAGTAGAAAGTACAGGTATTTGGGTTCAACATGTAAGAAGTAGAAAGTACAGGTATTTGTGTTCAACATGTAAGAAGTAGAAAGTACAGGTATTTGGGTTCAACATGTAAGAAGTAGAAAGTACAGGTATTTGTGTTCAACATGTGAGAAGTAGAAAGTACAGGTATTTGGGTTCAACATGTAAGAAGTAGAAAGTTCAGGTATTTGGGTTCAACATGTAAGAAGTAGAAAGTTCAGGTATTTGGGTTCAACATGTAAGAAGTAGAAAGTTCAGGTATTTGGGTTCAACATGTAAGAAGTAGAAAGTACAGGTATTTGTGTTCAACATGTAAGAAGTAGAAAGTTCAGGTATTTGGGTTCAACATGTAAGAAGTAGAAAGTACAGGTATTTGTGTTCAACATGTAAGAAGTAGAAAGTACAGGTATTTGAGTTCAACATGTAAGAAGTAGAAAGTTCAGGTATTTATGTTCAACATGTGAGAAGTAGAAAGTACAGGTATTTGTGTTCAACATGTAAGAAGTAGAAAGTACAGGTATTTGGGTTCAACATGTAAGAAGTAGAAAGAACAGGTATTTGGGTTCAACATGTAAGAAGTAGAAAGTACAGGTATTTGGGTTCAACATGTAAGAAGTAGAAAGTTCAGGTATTTGGGTTCAACATGTAAGAAGTAGAAAGTACAGGTATTTGTGTTCAACATGTAAGAAGTAGAAAGTACAGGTATTTGGGTTCAACATGTAAGAAGTAGAAAGTACAGGTATTTGGGTTCAACATGTAAGAAGTAGAAAGTACAGGTATTTGAGTTCAGCATGTAAGAAGTAGAAAGTACAGGTATTTGTGTTCAACATGTAAGAAGTAGAAAGTACAGGTATTTGGGTTCAACATGTAAGAAGTAGAAAGTACAGGTATTTGAGTTCAGCATGTAAGAAGTAGAAAGTACAGGTATTTGAGTTCAGCATGTAAGAAGTAGAAAGTACAGGTATTTGTGTTCAACATGTAAGAAGTAGAAAGTACAGGTATTTGTGTTCAACATGTAAGAAGTAGAAAGTACAGGTATTTGAGTTCAGCATGTAAGAAGTAGAAAGTACAGGTATTTGTGTTCAACATGTAAGAAGTAGAAAGTACAGGTATTTGGGTTCAACATGTAAGAAGTAGAAAGTACAGGTATTTGGGTTCAACATGTAAGAAGTAGAAAGTACAGGTATTTGAGTTCAGCATGTAAGAAGTAGAAAGTACAGGTATTTGTGTTCAACATGTAAGAAGTAGAAAGTACAGGTATTTGTGTTCAACATGTAAGAAGTAGAAAGTACAGGTATTTGTGTTCAACATGTAAGAAGTAGAAAGTACAGGTATTTGGGTTCAACATGTAAGAAGTAGAAAGTACAGGTATTTGTGTTCAACATGTAAGAAGTAGAAAGTACAGGTATTTGAGTTCAACATGTAAGAAGTAGAAAGTACAGGTATTTGAGTTCAACATGTAAGAAGTAGAAAGTACAGGTATTTGAGTTCAACATGTAAGAAGTAGAAAGTACAGGTATTTGAGTTCAACATGTAAGAAGTAGAAAGTACAGGTATTTGAGTTCAACATGTAAGAAGTAGAAAGTACAGGTATTTGTGTTCAACATGTGAGAAGTAGAAAGTACAGGTATTTGGGTTCAACATGTAAGAAGTAGAAAGTACAGGTATTTGGGTTCAACATGTAAGAAGTAGAAAGTACAGGTATTTGAGTTCAACATGTAAGAAGTAGAAAGTACAGGTATTTGAGTTCAACATGTAAGAAGTAGAAAGTACAGGTATTTGAGTTCAACATGTAAGAAGTAGAAAGTTCAGGTATTTGGGTTCAACATGTAAGAAGTAGAAAGTTCAGGTATTTGGGTTCAACATGTAAGAAGTAGAAAGTACAGGTATTTGTGTTCAACATGTAAGAAGTAGAAAGTTCAGGTATTTGGGTTCAACATGTAAGAAGTAGAAAGTACAGGTATTTATGTTCAACATGTGAGAAGTAGAAAGTACAGGTATTTGTGTTCAACATGTAAGAAGTAGAAAGTACAGGTATTTGGGTTCAACATGTAAGAAGTAGAAAGTACAGGTATTTGGGTTCAACATGTAAGAAGTAGAAAGTACAGGTATTTGGGTTCAACATGTAAGAAGTAGAAAGTTCAGGTATTTGGGTTCAACATGTAAGAAGTAGAAAGTACAGGTATTTGTGTTCAACATGTAAGAAGTAGAAAGTACAGGTATTTGGGTTCAACATGTAAGAAGTAGAAAGTACAGGTATTTGGGTTCAACATGTAAGAAGTAGAAAGTACAGGTATTTGAGTTCAGCATGTAAGAAGTAGAAAGTACAGGTATTTGTGTTCAACATGTAAGAAGTAGAAAGTACAGGTATTTGGGTTCAACATGTAAGAAGTAGAAAGTACAGGTATTTGGGTTCAACATGTAAGAAGTAGAAAGTACAGGTATTTGAGTTCAGCATGTAAGAAGTAGAAAGTACAGGTATTTGTGTTCAACATGTAAGAAGTAGAAAGTACAGGTATTTGAGTTCAACATGTAAGAAGTAGAAAGTTCAGGTATTTGGGTTCAACATGTAAGAAGTAGAAAGTACAGGTATTTGGGTTCAACATGTAAGAAGTAGAAAGTACAGGTATTTGGGTTCAACATGTAAGAAGTAGAAAGTACAGGTATTTGAGTTCAGCATGTAAGAAGTAGAAAGTACAGGTATTTGGGTTCAACATGTAAGAAGTAGAAAGTACAGGTATTTGTGTTCAACATGTAAGAAGTAGAAAGTACAGGTATTTGTGTTCAACATGTAAGAAGTAGAAAGTTCAGGTATTTGGGTTCAACATGTAAGAAGTAGAAAGTACAGGTATTTGTGTTCAACATGTAAGAAGTAGAAAGTACAGGTATTTGAGTTCAACATGTAAGAAGTAGAAAGTACAGGTATTTGGGTTCAACATGTAAGAAGTAGAAAGTACAGGTATTTGGGTTCAACATGTAAGAAGTAGAAAGTACAGGTATTTGAGTTCAGCATGTAAGAAGTAGAAAGTACAGGTATTTGGGTTCAACATGTAAGAAGTAGAAAGTACAGGTATTTGGGTTCAACATGTAAGAAGTAGAAAGTACAGGTATTTGTGTTCAACATGTAAGAAGTAGAAAGTACAGGTATTTGGGTTCAACATGTAAGAAGTAGAAAGTACAGGTATTTGGGTTCAACATGTAAGAAGTAGAAAGTACAGGTATTTGAGTTCAGCATGTAAGAAGTAGAAAGTACAGGTATTTGTGTTCAACATGTAAGAAGTAGAAAGTACAGGTATTTGTGTTCAACATGTAAGAAGTAGAAAGTTCAGGTATTTGGGTTCAACATGTAAGAAGTAGAAAGTACAGGTATTTGGGTTCAACATGTAAGAAGTAGAAAGTACAGGTATTTGTGTTCAACATGTAAGAAGTAGAAAGTACAGGTATTTGTGTTCAACATGTAAGAAGTATAAAGTATAGGTATTTGTGTTAGAAATGTAAGAAGTCAAAGTAAAAAGTCTTCAGAAAAATAAGTAGTGGATTAAGTACTGATACCAGAAAAATGTACTTAAGTACAGTAACAAAGTATTTGTACTCCACTACTGGTTTAACCTCTTCTGATTCCCTCCCTCAGGTTCTACATCGGGTGCGACCGCTGTCAGAACTGGTACCACGGGCGTTGCGTGGGGATCCTTCAGAGCGAGGCGACCCACATCGATCTGTACGTGTGTCCGCAGTGCCAGTCCACCGAGGACGCCATGACGGTCCTCACGCCGCTCACCGACAAGGACTACGAGGGGCTGAAGAGAATACTGCGCTCCTTACAGGTACGGAGAGAAATAATGTCTGTCCGGCTGTCGCTACTACAGAGTAAGGCTGCACAGTTAGCACTTTGTCTTTCCCAAATCACAACATGGTTTAGTGCAATATTCAAATTGCAGGAAGAGCAATATTTGATCTAAATGTCTATACCAGAGGTGCCCAGTACGTCGACCGGGGGGCAATGCTGGTAGATCACGAGTCATTCATAAAAAAATAAATCCAGCCCCGTTAAAATAGACAAAACCGGTTTTGATCCCTCCTCCTTTGGCCTCCCTGCCACTTAATTCAGGAGTTTACTTGATTGACAGAAAAAGCGACCTATCGCTTTCCAGTCTGTTAACCCAGAATGCAAAGCGATACAAAATCAGTCAAGTGCCGGGAAAACTCAAATTAAGTTAAAGAGACAAACAACAAAATGAGTGCGGGACCGAGCAAGAAGCTAAAGACAAACCACTTCCACCCAGAATGGGAGAAAGAATATGTTGTTGTGATGTCACATTCAAAGGTTATTTGCCTTATTTGTAAAGCAAGCGTCGCTCTGCCAAAGAAAGGTAACGTGGAGAGGCATTATCGGAGTGTTCACAAGGCATAGCAGCGACTTCCCTCCGAGTAGCGAGTTGAGAAAGGTCATGTATTATTGCTACACAAACATTATCTCGCAGTCTTAGTGTCGCCAACTCGTTTCTAATATGCAAAAAGACAAACAAATGCGTCTATGGTCGGTGTATTTTCGATCTTTCCAATCGAGACGAGATCTCTCTCCCCCGTCTGTGTGCGAGGGGGCGGGGCAGTTCACACACACGCAGCTGCTCCATGCAGCAACACACGAAGGGGATGGCGGAGAGAAGCGCTCCAAGGTGGTTAAATGTTACCCGTCTTGAGGTGGACAATGCTCGTTGCCAAGAGTGTTTAGCATGTGAGGGCGGTAACACGAGCAATGTGTCTAAACACTTATCAAAAGTGCTCCACATCCAGACGGAGGAATGCACCGGGTTCCACTGTCTTTCTAGCAGCTCTGTAGCCCCATCCACAAGTAACGTTTCCACGTCAGGTGTTATGTATGCTAGCAGCAACACACAGAGTTAACTCAATTATACAAACATGGGTTAATGATTAGAGGTAACTGAGTTAGTTAGTTTGTTAAAGTTTCAGCTATTCTGTTTACAGTTCTGTCATCACATTATTTAATACCATTTGTTAAAACACTGTTGTTTCTTTTGATGTGAAATATTATTTATTTAATTTAAATTAAAAGCAATGTTAGTTTTGTTCAAAATGTGTTTAGTTAATTTAATAATATATGTATTTTTGAATCAAGTATTCATCTTTATTGTCTTCATTGTTAGTTTCCACATGCCTAAAACAACCTCAAGCTAAATCTAAAAGTTGATGGCTAAATCAGAGCGCTTGAGAAATTGTGCAAGGCGTACAGTAATAGTCCGAATAGTCGATTAATCGTTTCATTAATCGATTATCAAATGAGTCGTTTGTTGCAGCCCTGTTATCCCATGTATAAATAAAACGTGTTATTCAGCAACCCTTGCAATTTGGGATTTTATTTTGGGTTGGAAGACCTCGGTGAGCTGGTCATTTCAAAAGTAGCTCACCAGCCCAAAGAGTGTGGGCACCCCTGCTCTAGGTGTATGATCATTTTAATATGTAAATGATAATGCATATTGTGAAGTAAAGTTTCCAAACTGAAATAAATATTAGAATAAAACTCACCCATAAAACTTTTTCTATACTTATTTGTCTTTGAGAAAATTGTGTTTTCGGCTATTTAAAATATATATACAAACACAAGAAGTTAGAAATAAGAATGTGCAATAAAAAATAAAAACATTTATAGAAATGAGGTGGCGATGTTGTATCTCCGTCCTTTTCTTATAATCTCTCACTTCAAAATGATGATGACTTATAATCATTGCCCAGACTCTACTTAACCACATAATGACCTTAAATGTGACCTCTAACAACACAGTCTTATCATATTTATTAAATGGCCTGACGCCATATTCCCAAATATCTCAGAAAGCGGAGATTTAAAGGGGACCTATCATGCAAAATGCACTTTGATGTCTTCTCTACATCAACATGTGTCCCCGGTGTGTCGGGGAACTCACGCAGCGTCAGAGAATAAAACCCTCTCTCTTTTCCTCCGTACCCAAATCTCTAAAAACGGGGGAACAACGGAGCTGATCCAGATTTGCGTCCGATATGACGTAATATCTGAAATGTGGACCCACGGCCCAATCAGAAACGTTGCTATCAGAAACAATGCCCGACTGTTTTGGACGTAATATGGTCGGTGTTTACATTAGCATCGCTAACACTCAGAGCTAACCTGTACTGGAGAGCATGTGTGTGAAGAAGCAGGAAGTAAAAAGGAACTCACCTTGTGGTATAACCGGCAAGAGAGAAAGCCTTTGAGCTCCAAACTGTTTCAGAGAGAATCCTTGATAATCCATGATATGGCGTTTCATCACGGCAGCATTTAGTTTAGACAGTAGCTGCCGGGTCCCGCATAAGCTCCGCCCCCTTTTATTTAAAATGTTTCAGTAAAAAAAAAAAGGCTTCATACCCCGAATCAGCACTTTTGAAACAGGAAGTGAAACAGAGGGATATGAGGCGTGGCTAGAATGGGTGATCTGTTTGGTGTTTTGAGCAAAACACTTCATAGACATGTTTTTAATATATTCTTATATATCTGAGACCTATGCTATTGCCTACAAATAGCACGATAGGTGAGCTTTAAAATTAACTGTTTTTAAGAGCTTATCAAAACTCGTTTTAAAATCCTTTATACCATTTCATCCAAGGTCAATTCGGCAAATAATGTCTACTCCTTCTTGGTTTTGGTTTCATTGGCACTCCATCTTATAAGTGTGTTCTCTTTCTGTTATTTCTACAGTCTCATAAAATGGCGTGGCCTTTCCTGGAGCCGGTGGATCCTCACGACGCTCCGGATTATTATCGCGTCATCAAGGAGCCCATGGGTAAGAACTGGATCACAGACATTATCATGAGTTCCTTAAACCTGGAAAACAAATCTATCAAACCTTTCCTGACCTGATGAAATGCTCAAAATAACAATAAAACCTCTGTTCATTTCACGTTATGAATAATCTAGAAAATGTAATCGCATAAGTCTCCGTCCGCTCGTAGACTTCTCCACGCTGTTTATTCCACGATATGAACAACATGTATTTATTTAATCACATGTGTCTCCGTCCGCTCGTAGACTTCTCCACGATGGAGACGCGTCTGCAGAAGCGACATTACCAGAAGCTCACGGAGATCGTGGCGGACGTGACCAAAATCTTCGATAACTGTCGCTACTACAACCCCAACGACACGCCCTTCTTCCAGTGTGCCGAGGTGCTGGAGGCCTTCTTCGTTCAGAAGCTCAAAGGCTTCAAAGCCAGCAGGTAAACACATGTGCTGAACATCTGGGTCTCTCTCCCTCCATGACATCACTCACTTTTAACCCTTTGTTTACCACCGGCATGCGCAGGACGTTGATCCACCTGGAGATCAAAGAGTATATGGAGTCACTGCTGCTCGGCTCAAACCTACAGAGCTGACAAACATTAAGACATTAGACCGATTTCAAACCCAGATCATAAAATATAATTATACTAACACTCAGAATACTTATTTCTCTTTATACTTGATAACATTAAGTCCTAGTACTAGAAGGGTTAAGTGCACATGTCACTGTGTGGGCTGTGTGTGTGTGTGTGTGTGCATCCTCTAATTCTACATTCAATTAAAGTAAAAATACGCTATAAAGACTAAACAATATATTTATATAAACATAAGACAATAAGGTAAAATGTCTAAAAATAAATACAATTAAATTATGTTTATAAATATAAGAATTTTAAGGAAAATATCCACTTTAAAATAAAATAGAATATAAATATGTATATTATGTATATATTTATATAAATAAAGTGTAGCAAGAATTTCCGATAAAAGATAAATTTAGAATAGAAAATGTCCAATAATTAAGATATATATGGAATATGTTCGTTAACATAAGAAGCTAGTTTAAGAATAAGCAATAAAATATATTTAGAAAAACATTAGATTTTCAAGTTAAACATAAAATGGGACCGAAATATGTACGAGCCTTTCTGTCCATTAGGTCTTCACAGGTGTGTGTACCGTGTGTGTATCGTGTGTATCGTGTGTGTACCGTGTGTATTGTGTGTACCGTGTGTGTACCGTGTGTATCGTGTGTGTACTGTGTGGACTGTGTGTACCGTGTGTGTACCGTGTGTATCGTGTGTGTACTGTGTGTATCGTGTGTGTATTGTAGGTACCGTGTGTACCGTGTGTATCGTGTGTACCGTGTGTGTACCGTGTGTATCGTGTGTGTACTGTGTGTACCGTGTGTGTACCGTGTGTATCGTGTGTGTGTACTGTGTGTATCGTGTGTGTATTGTAGGTACCGTGTGTACCGTGTGTATCGTGTGTACCGTGTGTATTGTGTGTATCGTGTGTGTATTGTAGGTACCGTGTGTATCGTGTGTATCATGTGTATCGTTGCATTTGTGTGTGTTCACCTTTGCTGCATGCCTTTTTGATTTACGCCATCCCATTCTCTCTTTTCTTACAGATTGTCAGATTCTTAAAGTAGCTGCAGTCTGGACTGGATGCTGGCCTCTCTATATATAAAAACAATAACTTAAGAAGGAAATCACACACACACAAACACACCAATGTGCTTTCATGTAAACGCCGGCAATTTCACATTTTTGGTAATATAATAATCAGTTTAATCAGAAAATGCAATCAAGGGACCTTTTCTTCTCATTATTTCCTCCAATCTGGCCTTTTTTCAACAATAACTCACGTCTTAATCAGGATTTTAATGCATTTATTGTATTTATTTTCTGAGCTTCAATAGATTGTCCACCTTACGGGATATAAAACAAAAACCATATTTAAGCTGCGTATTTTGTTATATAGAGATATTTATGAGAAGTTTTGTATGTTCCATCCCCTTTGAGTTTGATTGAGCTGGTTGTTAAGATCTTGAATGTACATACTTTTTTATCATGTACAGCGGTTGTATGTTTGAATGTTTTAAATAATCATGAAACCAATCATTTTTAGATGGTATTATTTTAAGACAATGTCCTACAAAGCGCTTCACAACCTCAGTTTGGAAGCTTTCCTCCCTAAAGGCATTCCCAGATGTTTCCTTCCATCTGCTGTGTTGTGTTTGTCGCAAAAATCAAAATCAAAATCACGAAGGGCTCTCAACTCTCCCCTCTCTCCACATCCTGTAGGTCTCATAACAACAAGCTACAGTGTTCCACGGTCTCTTAGAAAAAGCAGCGCACGTTTCTCAAACAACAAAAAAAATGCACTTGCCAAGAAAACGGCTATTTTTCTGAACTGTGTGACGGACTCTCGTGCTGCGTTCAGGGTCTGCGTTGACGCTCTGAAAGGGACCTTTTTTTTGGACCTGTGTTCATCGATGGGACTGAACTGAGGAGCGTTCAGAAGACGGTTTACCTCGGAGAAAAGACTCTTTAAGGAGCTCTCATATTTCCATGTTTATTTTTTTGGGATCTCAGTCTTTTCATTCTTTGTCTTTCTTGTTTAACAAAAGGCCATCCGACATTTCCAACGAGAAATTTGAATATTGACGAACAATAGCTGAGTTTTACTGAGCATCAAGTGTCTAAATTAGCCTTTTTTCCACTTTTTGTTTAGAAAGACGGTTGGACAGCAGTAGGTTTAACGTCTTCGACCTACTGATCGAACAGTAATAAGCTATTGTAAATGGATCGACTGACTCAGAAGGACGACTCGATAAATCTGAAGGTTTCTGCCCTGTTTGTAAAAAAAAATAACGACTATAATTGTCCAATTTTCACCTGATTTCTTTTTCTTTTTTTGTATTACATCTGGAGAAATATTGATGTATATGGAACTTAATAAAATATAAAAGACTGATATCTTTGATGTGTGAAAATGTTTTTTAAACTTGATTATAATAATAAAAAATGTCTAAATTTGGGGGATTGTTGCTTATAATTAATGAATGCATATATCTGGGCAAAAAATCCACATGAAAAGTCATGAGATAAAAACGGCAATTTGACAAAAATCTGTACCACTTTACAATAAGACTACCCTTATAAAGGATTCATAAAGAGTTTATAATTAGGTTGAAAACACTTTATTAATCATTAAGAACCATTTATAAACCAGTTCTAACATAGTTTGCATACATCAACACAGGCAGGGCTCGGCATAGGCAGTACAGGCGAATGCTAAGGGCGCATCAACCCATAGGGGGCGCCGAAAATTGGGGAGAAAAAAAGAAGAAGTTAGAAATGAAAAATATATATTTTTTCCCGATTTTGGATCAACAAAGTACATCTTATTATCTTATACGAACAGAACTACACCTATATTGCGTACAGCGCCCATAAACTATGGCACACACACACACACACCCCCCAAAAAAAATCAAGTTGAACTGCCCCAGTAAAAACCAGAGGTTTATGTGAAATTGTTCTTTTTTTTAAATAATGGAAGTGTGCAATTATAGGTTTTAATTTTATATTTGTGTTAATTTAAAATAAATCAAACTCCCAAAAAACGTACACAGCTTCTGTGTGCTTTTATTAACATTGGCATTTACTGTGTAAGCGGCCGCGGGGGGGGGGGGGGAGAGCTTTAGAGAGCTCTCTCCTGAAAGACTGAGCGGCTCTGATAACCTCAGCTCAGTGAGGTAAAGGCACACCTATTTATGATCATTATAGTTATACAAAAATAAGAGAATAGGTGAAAAACAGGTATAAAATACTATATGACAATACAAAAAAGTTGTTATTAATAAACAAGAATACAGTTTGAAAGGGGAGTGATTTGTAAAGTATCCATAAAGAAAAAGAAAATCTACTTACAGTTCTGTTTCATCTGGGTGTTGAGAGATGTTTCCATAGATGTCCTAATGTTGCTCTCAAAGTGCACCAGATTGATGCTTTTAACTTCAATATTACACAATATACACCACAACCATGCACGCGCGAGTCATAGTAAGTGTAAGTATCTGCATTTGGGGGGGGGGCGCGCCAGCTAAAATCTTGCCTCGGGCAGCAAATTGGTCCTGAACACAGGCTCACTATTTGGCAAGAGGACTAAGCCTTATATTGGCTACTTAGCGAGAATCAACTCAACAGATACCAAGGATGCTGGCTGATGAAGAAGACGAAGTAAGCTAGGTAGCCATAAGACTTGGCAGGACAGATAAATGGGCTCACTATTTGGCAAGCAGCCGGTCACAGTTGCCCTGTTTATCTCATGTCTTATAATTATTCATGATTTACAACCTAATTAATAAATGAATTACAAACTATTCGTAAACACTTTATAAGGGTAGTCTTATTCCCATCTATGTAATGTCTTGTCTTTTATCTGGGCCCTGAGTCTGTAATAAAGTTTTCATTCATTCATTATTGTAACGTGGTACCCAAAAATCTGAGCTTTTGAGAAAATAAATATGATATATAAAGTCAGCGTTATGAGACAAATGTCCAAATTATGAAATACAAAAGTCATAACGAGTAAAAGGTAGAAATGATGAGATTAAGAGTCAAAATGACACGTATTTATGGGATAAAAAGTCAACCATGAGATCTAAAGTGGCAGTTATCAGGTAAAAAGTAATAAACATTGTCATAATGATGAGAACTACGTAAAGATTGATAAAATAAGTAAAAACTATTAAATAAAAAGTAAAATCTAAGATTTAAAGTCAAAATCACAAGATTTTGAAATGAAAAGAGGTTGAAATTATTAGATAAAGTCATAACTACGGGATAGTGATGAGATAAAAAGGTAAATTATGAGATCTAAAGTCATAATTACAAGATAGAAAAATCGAAATTATGAGATTAATCGAAATTATGAAGTAAAGAGTCATAATTATGGGATAAAATGTCAGTATGAAATGATGAAAAAGTCGAAATGATGAGATACAAAGGTGTGACATGAGGTACCTTATGTAGTAACAAAGAAACGTGTCGTTTTCTATTGTAAAGGTACAAAAAAGTATTGACATTGTTCTACGGGACGGTTTGATACAGTCTATGTTTGTCCCCTGTAAAAGTGTCATTCCATGAGGACCAAAATCCACAGATCTGGGATCAGCTCACCCGTCACAAGCATCCAATGAAAAACCAGAACGACTGTTAAAAACCGAGTCAGGATCAGTTTCCGTGCAGTATGATTCTGCCGCGCTACGGAGATATCGCGATACCCGCATTACGACACTTCCTGTTTGCTTCGTGATTTTTTCAAACGGACCAATGAGAAGAGGCGGCTGGATGCTTCTGCTCAAACGGACCAATCAGAGGGCTCAGTTTCAGTAATTTAAAGGTCTGTCCGGCACTTTTCGAGTATTACAACCTCCGAGCGAGAGCCAGGTAAGAACGTGTCTCTTACTTATCAAGCTTTATTACAATAAATGTCATTTTATCCTTGAAAAAATACAGTTTTGCATACTTTGATGTGGTTTATTGACGATATTACCAACTGTAGCTGGCTGTCAGAGGTTTATTTTGGTGTCAATCCGTCCATATGCTTGACATGAGGCAGCTAAAAGTGATTTAACCTATATTTCTTTGCAGGAAAAACCACTTAAAACTTCATTTTTACTGCTGCTAAGCTTCCCTGTCACCTGCAAACATGTCTGCTCCGTCATGTGAGAACGCCGACCGTCTGAACAAATTCAAGAACAAAGGCAAAGATGCCAATGTGAGTTGTATTTCTGCGACATTTTAGCTTCTTAATCCACATATTTGAAGTTTAAATGTGACTTTAAATTGACCGTAAATGCAGGAGCTTCGACGCAGGAGGGTGGAGGTGAACGTGGAGCTCCGAAAGGCGAAGAAAGATGACCAGATGTTCAAAAAGAGAAATGTTTCAGTGTTTCCTGACGAGGCCACTTCCCCTCTGCAGGAGAGGACCCAGAACTGTCAGGTGAGCGATTTAAAAACATATTTTAAAACAAATGAAACGTTAAATCTATTGTTCCAGCTGGTTTTACGACTTAAATGTGTTTTTATATGCAGAGAATACAAGAAAACCCTATTATAATGTTATAAAAAGCCAACAATGTAACTGTTTTTGTAGTTTAATATTTGAAAATGAAGTGTATTCTGCTCTGTGCTGCTGATCTGAGATCTGTTAGTTGAGGAATGTAAGGGGTCGGCTTTAACACCACAGACCCCACCCTTAAATCACTTTAGCATGTCCTGTATATGCATTCATGTCTTTGTGAAACTCCCTATATGTGTTTTTTATTTAATCACATTTTCTGCATCCTATTCAAAATGGTTGCCTACTTTCTTCTGCTGATTAGAATCAATCAAAATAGAAACGTATTGTTTGATAACGTTAAACAGAGGGATAGGGATATTGTGCTTCACTGATAAAATGCTATTGTATTAGCATGGGGTGAACGGCATTTTAATCTATTCTAACAAATATATATTCTAAAAGTTGTTAAATTAAAATAGGCTGGGGATTTTTCTCCTCATTGATAAAGAACCATGTTTTTCTACGTTATGATCCATCATCATTTAAGATGTTACGGTACCACGGATGTTGCATATTTCTTTGTGATAGAAATACATAAATACTTTTTATCAAATTCTCAACCGCCTACTTGTTTCAGCTGTATCTACATCACCGTACTGCAGCCTAATGTATTCATTTGACCGAGGTACAAGTTGGATAATGATAAGTAACATTACGTGGGATTGTAACTTGGAGCGTTCATGTTCACATGTCCTCTTTGTTGTTGTTTGTATCCATCATGTTTCTAGACAATGTTAGGGTCAGGAGAAGGAGTTGTTGTTGTTGGTTTTGATCTTCCCGGTGTTGTCCTCCTGCCAGGCGTTCAGACAGTGGACGGTGGAGGAGATCCTCACTGGAGTGAACAGTGGAGACGCAGAGACTCAGCTGCAGGCCACTCAGGCAGCACGGTAACAAACACATCTATCATTATTATCAATAAAGGTGCCTCTGTGGAACTCGCTCCCTGCTGAGGCCGCTCTGCAGACGCTGCTTCAAAACGACTGAAGAAGACACGTCTTTTCTACTTGAAGTGTGTGAACTCCCCCATAGTGATCACATCTGACAGTCTCACCTCCTCTCACTCACCTCCTCGCACTCACCTCCTCTCACTCACCTCCTCTCACTCACCTCCTCTCACTCACTCACCTCCTCTCACTCACTCACCTCCTCTCCACTCACTCACCTCCTCTCCACTCACTCACCTCCTCTCCTCTCACTCACTCACCTCCTCTCCACTCACTCACTCACCTCCTCTCACTCACTCTCCTCTCACTCACCTCACCTCCTCTCTCCTCTCACTCACCTCACCTCCTCTCTCCTCTCACTCACCTCACCTCCTCTCTCCACTCACTCACCTCCTCTCCTCTCACTCACTCACCTCATCTCACTCACCTCCTCATCTCACTCACTCACCTCATCTCACTCACCTCCTCATCTCACTAACCACCTCATCTCACTAACCACCTCATCTCACTCACCACCTCATCTCACTCACCACCTCATCTCACTCACCACCTCATCTCACTCACCACCTCATCTCACTCACCACCTCATCTCACTCACCACCTCATCTCACTCACCTCCTCTATCCTCTCACTCACCTCCTCTATCCTCTCACTCACTCCCTCTCACTCACTCCCTCTCACTCACTCACCTCCACTCACTCACCTCCTCTCACTCACCTCCTCTCCTCTCACTCACCTCCTCTCCTCTCACTCACCTCCTCTCTCCTCTAACTCACCTCCTCTCTCCTCTAACTCACCTTCTCTCTCCTCTGACTCATCTCCTCTCTCCTCACAGGAAGCTCCTCTCCCGGGAGAAGAACCCCCCGATCAACCAGCTGATCAGCGCGGGTCTCATCCCGAGGTTCGTGTCCTTCTTGAGCCTGGTGGATTCCCCCCCCATGCAGTTTGAGGCGTCCTGGGCTCTGACCAACATCGCCTCGGGGACCTCGGAGCAGACGGCGGCCGTGGTGGAGGGGGGGGGCATCCCCGCCTTCATCGGCCTGGTCAACTCCCCCCACCAGCACATCAGCGAGCAGGCCGTGTGGGCGCTGGGGAACATCGCCGGTATTTATTAAGCCGTCTTCTTCACATTCTATCTACAGAGGTGGATTACAAGGAAGTAGCTTTAGTACAAGTAGAACTTTTAGGTACTTGTACTCAAGTATTTTTATTGTATGCTAATACTTCTACTGCGCTCCATTTCAGAAGCCAGTATTGTACTTTTAGCTCTACTTATCATCAGGGTTCTTACGGTCATTGAAAACCTGGAAAAGTCATGGAAATTCAAAATGCTAATTCCAGGCCCTGGAGAAGTTATGGAAATGTGACCAAAGTTGCATCAAATATAATTTATATTTTATCTAATCGCCGAAATAGTAATACTTTAATGATAATCACAGGAACACAGATCCTCAGAGACTCTGTAAACTCCTGGGACCGAGAGGGGCTGTTGTGCAACAAGCACAGTCTCATATCAGCGTTAAGAGTATGTTATACTGTATCGTAATGAAACTTAAAATGGCATTTAACTGACGAGGTGTTTTGCTGGTGAGAGATTTGAGTTGCTTTAGCGTGAAGAAGCTAGTAAGCCTATTTGATTTGTTTTAGATAGGCACAACATGTTTCAGATGCAGACCTTATTTTCCTGTTCCATGTTCAAATAAACCATTTTCAGTGGTACCGCTGAGAAGAGTAATTTTTTTGGTCATGGAAAAGTCATTGAAAGTCATTGGTGAAAAAGTGTATGAACCCTGATTTATACCAGATGTGATGAACACATTGACGCATAAATGATAAATGATAAACTTGCGTATTTGACACATCCTCCAAAAAGTCGCACCTGGTTCTTTTCCCAAAAATGTAGAAATGTCTCATATTCTATAGATCAGGCCGTCCTTAGTATCAAACAGGTTTTTAGCCACTCAGATTTGACTGGGTTGGTATTGGTGGTAGATGTATGTTCTCTCATCTTGTCTTAATGAGCCGTGTTGTTCGTCCCCTCTCTCAGGCGATGGCTCTGCCCTCAGAGACCATGTGATCAAACACGGAGCCGTCCTCCCTCTGCTCAGCCTGCTGGCCGTGCCCGACCTCTCCGTGCTCACCGTGAGTGCTTTTAAACGTCTGATTTATTATCGGACTTGGTTTGTCCATACATGTACTTTTCTGGAAATGGGAGAAAATGTCCTTACAGGCAGTTTAAAGGGGAAAAAACACCTTATTGAATTCCTTAAACACATTTAAAAGAATATATTCTGATTATTCTACATAAGTATTTCAAGAAAAGAAAAAAAACAGCCGAACTAATTATTACAAAATTAATTTTAAAAATCATAATTTTATAGGTTTAAACATCCACTGAATTAGATCTGGTGTATAATGATGGATACATACGCAGAGTAAGAGGACTTAAAAAGGAACAAATATCATTAATATAATATTTGTAAATCCAAAAAAAGTATAAATATACGAAGTAAAATAGCAATTTGGGGTGAAAAAAGTGCACTTTATCAGAATTTAAAGAATGAAAAACAATTGTTAACAACAGAGGGCGCTACATAACACACTTTCAGGAAAAGTCACGGACTGGGAGACTTGAATATGTTATTGAAAAAAGCTACATCCAATCAAAAAACAGCTGCGGGTAAAATGGACCCGTTGGCAGTTCTAGTGTTAAAAAGTCAAAAGTATGACTCTCATTCGGCTCGGTCTGAAAATGACCTCAGGTGAAACGTGACCTGAGGTCAGATACCTGAGCCTAGAGTATCCTGGCACATTAAGCTTATTTCCTGCTCACACATTGGCAGAGCGATAAAACCCATGTGCCGACAAAAGCATTGAATAATCTACAGTAACTCTTAACTGGTGTTCCCCCATGTTAGAGCCAGTTAGGATGTACCTAGTCGATCATGTCGTTGCCATGCTGGTCAAATATAAATCTGGAATTATAGTATGAAATATTTAAAAAAAATACTCATTACAGTTGAGATATTATCACTTGTGCTTTTTCCAAGACGTTGTATCATTTCAATGTGTACACACAGTGAATGTAAATTGCTCCAAGTTCGTCAGACCTATTAGGCATGTTTGATATTCACTGATTACTCATCATCATATTGATGGATAAATAAAGCTTAAATAAATACATTTAAATTTAATTTAATAAAGCTTAAATTTATAAGGCTTAAAAAAAGTATGAATATCCGAAGTAAAATAGCAATCTGGATTATCAGAATTGAAAGTATGGAAAACACAGGCAAATGACACATGGTCATTCCCCTCTGTCCCCACTAGAGGGCGGTCTGACTCGACACTCCTCTCTCAGCAAAGGGCTCTCTTATATTCTGTATAAGTATTTATTTAAATAAAGTACGTTTACGTTTAAAAATGTGTTAATTGAGAAATATCAAATTCAACATAATTGGTAATATACGCTTTTATTGAGAATCAGACTCGGGTTTATTTAGTAAGAACCTTACACATTAACACAGGAAGAGGAATTTAGTTGTAAACCAAGAGCAAATATACATAGAAAAACTATTACAAGAAATACAGTTTGAAGTACAATAGCAATATGACTTAATTATTCAAATGTAATGTGTGCACTTTCAGTCATTCTCCTCTGTCCCCACTAGAGGGCGCTCTGACACAATGCCTCCTCTCATATCAAACTAACCTCTCTGTCTGCAGGTGGGCTACCTGAGGAACGTGACCTGGACCCTCTCTAACCTCTGCAGGAACAAGAACCCGTCCCCCCCCCTCGAAGCCATCCAGCAGATCCTGCCTGTGCTGGTGCGTCTGCTGCACCACGAGGACCGGGAGGTGCTGGCTGACGCCTGCTGGGCCGTGTCCTACCTGACGGACGGCTCCAACGACCGCATCGAGGTCATGGTGCAGACCGGGCTCATCCCCCGCCTCGTCAAGCTGCTCGGGTTCGAGGAGCTGGCGGTCGTGGTGCGTACCAAACCTCTTATATGTGGTGTTTTTATTTTATATAATCGGAAGGAAATGTATGTGTTTATGGCGTCGTGGACAGTCCCCATCAATCAACTGTCACAGAACACAGTAAATGGGGCAGCGAGAGGGAGGGGTCACAGCTCTTGCATGTTGTAGATTGACCCTTTTTTAGGAGCGGTAAGAAAATCAACAGTAATAATTGATTAATATTCGCCTGTCCGATTTTCGAATTTGATCATGGTCAGTTTCTGGCATCCCTAATCTAAAATGATTATGACTTTGAACTTCAGATGAATGCCTTCTGTCTGCATGCCATGTGTTGTTCATGTGGTTGCAAGTATTAGTAAAAAAGAGATTATTATGAAATATGTAAAGTCATTATTTTATGTAAAGAGCATTTGGAAAAGCGCTATTAAAATCTAATGTATTATAAGATTTAAAAAAAACTGAGATTTTTAAAATGAGAACTTAATAATTATGATTTTAAAAAGTCAAAACTATGACGTCATCATCGTATTGATCAACAAGGCCACAGTCCTCCAACGCATTAAGAGATTTATAGATCCTGATATTTTGAAATGAGAGAAGTTCATACCTATGAAGTCAAAAGTATGACTCTCATTCGGCTCGGTCTGAAAATGACCTCAGGTGAAACGTGACCTGAGGTCAGATACCTGAGCCTAGAGTATCCTGGCACATTAAGCTTATTTCCTGCTCACACATTGGCAGAGCGATAAAACCCATGTGCCGACAACAGCATTGAATAATCTACAGTATTTAATCATTGGGAAGTCAGATTGGCTTTGATGAATATGTGTGCTGGGAATTAGGGCTGCACGATTTGGGGAAATAATCTCATTTCTGACAGATGTTGGGATTGGATTTGCGATATTTGTTTTTAAGCAACCCAACGGAAGTTTATTGTAAAATGCGGCCATATCTCCGGCTAGGAAGGTCGCATCAACGTGCTCCCGTCTCTAGCACCCCCTACGAGTGAAAGAACTAAACTAACATGAAACTTCCATTGGGCTGCTTTAAAGTCAAGCTTCAGTTTAAGACTCACCCTGTGATAGAAACATGTGATGGAGCATTACTAACCTGACCCAGATGGTTCACCAAAAACCGCAAGTGATTGGATCAATCTGTCTATCAGCTTCTATCATGGGCCACTTCTGATTGGTTAACAATGGCTGGTACCACACAAGAAAAACAAACAAAAGTTTTTGTTTTTTTACTTGCAAAATTATCTTTTAAATTGACAAACATCATGTGTGTAATTTGTGGCACAATTCAAACGGGATCGAGAGATAATCTGTTTCTCCATTGACTTCAATACATACTTTTTCTGAAATAAGGTCCCATGGAGCTCCCCCACCTCTCAATTGGTTTTTATTTTTTAGCATGATAGATCTTTAAAGAAAACTGATAGTGAGATTTTAAAATGTGAATGAGATAAAAGTTCAGAATTATGATTTTAAAATAAGTCAGAAAATATGACTCTATAAATAAAGGTCCTCTCCCCCCTCAGACCCCGGCGCTGCGAGCCCTGGGGAACATCGTGACGGGGACAGACGAGCAGACGCAGGCGGTGCTAGACTCCGGAGCCCTCGCCATGTTCCCCGCGCTGCTGCGCCACAAGAAGGCCAACATCCAGAAGGAGGCGGCCTGGACGCTGTCCAACGTGACGGCCGGCAGGGACTGCCAGATCCAGGAGGTCATCGACGCCGGGCTCGTGCCCCTGCTGGTGGACGTGCTGCTCCGGGTACGTTTAGTTAATGGTTTTTATTAAGCTCGTTATTGGTTGCTTCAGACTGAGCTACCTGCTAAAAATATGATAAAGACGCAGAAAACAGAAGTTCAAGATTCAAAGGTTTTATTGTCACATAGCTAGTGATCACCATATGGCTCATCATCTCCATCTCTTTTCTCTGCAGGGTGACTATAAAACCCAGAAGGAGGCTGTGTGGGCCATCACGAACTTCACCAGCGGGGGGTCCGTGCAGCAGGTGGTCTACCTGGTGCAGGCCAACATCCTGGAGCCGCTGCTGAACCTCCTCTCCTCCAAGGAGAGCAGGATCGTCCTCGTCATCCTGGACGCCATCACCAACATCTTCATGGTGAGTGTTCCCAGGGGAGAACACAACATTTAAAAGATCTATAGAGTGGGATGTGAACTGACCCTGAAGGCAGCATCTCCTGGTCCAATGGGATTTCTCCATGTGATTTTGGATTATGTCAGAAAATAATCTAAACAAACGTTTATGATACTTACAGGTTTAGTTCAGCAGGATGATCTCCACATATTAACTCCACTTTATGATTTCTGAAGTAAAAAGCTAACGTTAGGCTATACAGGAACTACAACACGGTCACATGACTTCCCGTCACCACCGCTAAGCTAAAGGCGGCTAATGTTAGGCATGATGGCATTTAGGGGTCTCATTTAGACACGTTGCCGCCGTTTTTTAATTCACCAGTAGGGTAGTATTTACAGACATTCTGTGGTAGAATTTTAAAAATCTCTTCAGCTTGTTAACTACTGACATACTATAGCAGGGGTGGGGAACCTCCGGCCCACGAGACAATTTGGTACGGCTCTCAAGGTAATTTATAAACACACGAAAAAAGAAAAAAAAATTAAGATCTAGACCGCAAAAAAATTAAACAAGCGAGTGCCTGTTTTTCCTGGCCAAGGTCAGGGTCCTTGAACACAACACGAGCCTAAAGTGTCATCATCACGTGGTATATGTCTCGTCTGACAGGGGTGCAGTTCTGACGGAGAGCACCAGAACGCGGCTCCGGCAGAAATTGCAGTACCGATAAGGAGCCGTACACATGCTGCAGTTTCTGCGTGGCTGTGTCTTTAGCTGAAAGCCCAGTGGCGATCTGTTCATCTGTCATTCTGATCAGACAGTCAATAACTTTGTTGTTATTAGCATCTGGTTAGCTAGCTATGCTAACGAATATAAGAAGCTTTTTCTACAACCAGTGAGGTAAAGGCACATCTTTATATGATCATTATAGTTATACAAAAAATAAGAGAATAAAGTAAACAGGTATAAAATACTATATGACAGTAAAAAAAAGTTATTATCAATAAACAAGAATACAGTTTGAAAGGAGAGTGATTTGTAAAATATCCATAAATAAAAATAAATCTGCTTCCAGTTCTGATTCATCTGGATGTTGAGAGATGTTTCCATAGATCTCTTCATGTTGCTCTCAAAGTGCACCAGATCGATGCTTTTAACTTCAATATTTAAAAAAATATCTTCCCGGGGGAGCATGCCCCCGGACCCCCCTGGAGGAGGTTAGGTCGTCCCCCCCCCCCCCCACTTAAGATGGGAAACTAAATACATTTGCACACATCTTGTGTCCATATCTTGCTGTTCTGGTGGTCATGCCACACCCGTGCACGTGCATGCATACGTGAGTCATGGTGAGATATCTGGATTAAGAGTTTGCTTTTTCTTTGCACAGCATGAAAGAAAGGAGAAATGAATGTACGGCCCTCGGAGGATGTTGAAAAAATTGAAATGGCCCTTGAGAGGAAAAAGGTTCCCCACCCCTGTACTATAGGAGGACAACCAAAAATACATTCAGAAACTGCTAAAAATTACAACTAATTTCCGTGTTTTAGGAGTCCTTCCTGCATTAGAGGTAACATTGTGGCTCTGAAGTAACATTTATGCATGTTTTCCTTCCAGGCTGGGGATAAAATCGGCGAGTCCGATAAGCTGAGTCTGATGGTCGAAGAGTGCGGAGGACTCGACAAGATCGAAGCTCTGCAGAATCACGAGAACCATATGGTCTACAAAGCTTCCCTCAACCTGATCGAGAAATACTTCTCTGACGAGGTACGTCTCTTAAAACTGATTTTAATCTAACCTTTTTTTACACCTATGAGTCGTCTTAACTTTCTGTTTCTGTTGTTAAAGGACGAGGTGGTTCAGTCTGTGGTTCCCGAAGTGACCGATGACGGCTATGCATTCCAGATCAGTGAAAACCAAAGCACAAGTTTCAACTTCTAGAGACTTTCTGATTTCCTCTTCTTCTCTACACGTTACTGTCCCCTCCTCTCCTGTTTGTCTCCATCTGTGGAGTTTCCTGTATGTGTTGTACATACTGTTTTAATGTGACAAAACATGACTGTAAATAAAGTTGTTTGTACCACTAGCAAGGGTTTTTAGTTTGTGTTTACTGACTTTTGTATTACTTTTATAGATTTTCTTTTACTCGGGTTTACATATTTTTATTTCATAAATATTTTGATGGCAAGTAGGGAATGAGTCCTTACCCCAAGTGAAGGAGTTCAAGTATCTCGAGGTCTTGTTCTCGAGTGAGGGAACAATGGAGCATGAGATGGGCCGGAGAATCGGAGCAGCGGGAGCGGTACTGCAGTCGCTTTACCGCACCGTTGTGACGAAAAGAGAGCTGAGCCAGAAGCAAAGCTCTCTGTCTACCGGGCCGTTCCTACCCTCACCTATGGTCATGAAGGATGGGTCATGACCGAAAGAACGAGATCGCGGATACAAGCGGCCGAGATGGGTTTTCTCCGCAGGGTGGCTGGTGTCTCCCTTAGGGATAAGGTGAGAAGTTCAGTCATCAGGGAGGGACTCGGAGTTGAGCCGCTCCTCCTTCGCGTCGAAAGGAGCCAGTTGAGGTGGTTCGGGCACCTAGTTAGGATGCCACCTGGGCGCCTCCCTAGGGAGGTGTTCCAGGCACGTCCAGCTGGGAAGAGACCAAGGGGTAGACCTAGGACCAGGTGGAGGGATTATATCTCTTCGCTGGCCTGGGAGCGCCTTGGGATCCCCCAGTCAGAGCTGGTTGATGAGGGGAAAGGAACGTTTGTGGCTCTCTGCTGGAACTGATACCCCGAGACCCGACCACGGATAAGCGGGAAAAGATGGATGGATGGATGGAAATATTTTGATTCTTCAGGGTGTCCGTGGGGTCTTAAAAAGGAGATAAATCAATTTAGCGAAAATGAAGGCTATTAAACGGCATTTTCCAAGATGTTACATTTTCTAGTTTGTTTTCAATAAGTATATGAATGGTCCAAAGAGGTTGTATTCTACAGTCTGCCTGAATGTAATCATGGCGTAGGTGTGTAGTGTGATTCTGTGTAGTTTCTTTATGGCATCCCGTTGGGTTTGACGTCATCTGAACAGGACATTTCCGTTTACGCCGGTTGTTAAACAACATCGTTATGGGGAAATGCAAGTTTGCGTCCAAATGGTTGGAAGATAAGGAGGAAGGACAATCAATACTGTAAATAGTCAATGTGAGGTAAAGTGTGTCGCCAAGGTAACCGGTTAGAACTCGAAGTGGCGATGAGGTCTTAAAATGTATGGAAAGGGTCTTAAAAAAGGTCTTAAAAGGTTTTACCTTTGACTTCAGGATTCCTGCATATTCCCTGATTTAACATTACAAAAAAATTAAGTTTACCTCGCTCAGTGTTTCTTTATTAAATATTTGAAATGCTCCTCGACAGACTTAAGCGCTCGCTGTTCTCCAGAGGCAGGAATCCGTCATTACATCTTTCTAAGATAAAGCTAGCTCCAAAAAGTATGTTTTGAATATTTTCCATGTTGAAATATACGACTATAAAACAATGAAATACAGAAGACATCAGCTGACATGATCACCTGGAGTAAATGCAGTTTACAAATAATGGTATATTGTTAGTTTATTGAAGGATAAATAATGTATTTTCATAATGTGTTTTGATAAATATGTTTTCATCATGTGTTCTCATAGATGTGGTACAGGAGACTCGTGGTCAGAGAAGAGGAACAGACTATAGTCTGTTCCTTGGACCATACACACACACACACATCCATATGACTGCGAGTCACAAGATTCCCATATGACAACTAAGGCGTTGGTCATAGCCACTTCCTCATGCATGTGATGTACATTGTATTTCTGAATAAAAAGGCTGCACGGAGACAAGGCAGTAGGATTTGGTTAGGAGTGACATTGCATGTCACTCGCCGATCTTCCTTGCAGCAAGTAAACTTAAATCTCGAGTCCTGTCATCTCTGTTCACTGGATCTGGTATATTGAACCGAGCGGGGGTTTTACCCTTACAAAGTAATATAGATACCTCACATATATTTAGTAAGTACAATATATAAAAGATAATCAGAATTACTTTAGTCCCACAAAGGGAACATTTACATTGTTGCAGCCAAGAGACAATACTGATCAAAACAAAACAGTCTGAAGTGGCAAGCATTTCCTGGTCATAACTAAAACGTGTGTATTCTCAATGCAGTACTTTCACTTGTAATGGAGTATTTTTACAGTGTGGAATTATTACTTTAAAGATCTGCAAAGGTGAAAAGTAACTACGTACATTTACTCAAGTACTGCACTTAACTTCAGTATTTCCATTTTATGCAACTTCCTCTACAGTTCAGAGGTAAATCGTGTACTTTTACTGTATGTATTTAACACCTTTAGTTACTTTACAGATGTGGATGAATGATGTGAAATATCAAGTGTTAAATCAGACTTTAGTTCCACCTGGAGTAAATCCACCAGCTACCCTGCAGTCTACAAAGTCATTCAGACTAGCTGCACCTTTACCAGCTTTGAGAACACTTTCATGATCAATCATTATAAAACATATCATGATAATCATTATAAAACATATCATATATATTATTCTGAAATGGACAATCTGCACAACGACTACTTTTACTTTTGATATATTTTGATGCTAATTATTTTCGACTTTTACTTGAATAACATTTTGAATGCAGGACTTTTACTGTAACAGAGTATTCCTACACTCTGGTACTTCATAGTACTAGACCTGAGTACTTGTTCCTCCTCTGGTAACATGTTGGGGAAACGTGAAATCACTCCCCCAAAGAGTGTTGTCGTCACCGGTCAGAGCAGAGGATCCACTCCGGAGGAGGACCAGTCCGAGGCAGAGGCTGATCCGAAGATGTGAAGACAAACCCGGCATTTCCACAGCAGCTTCTCTCACTTTCCTCCGGGGGAAAATCTTTTTTTATACATGCATTTTGCAGCTTTCTCTTTTATTTTATTTTTGCATTTGTGAGCGCTCGCCATGGCAGTTCAGTTCGCATCCGGGCCACAATGCCTTGACTCCATTATTGTCTAAAACTGGCTGAGAGGTTAATATTATAATTTTTATTTTTTACAGTTAATTTTTTTTTATTACGTGAAGTGAAGGCTGGAACCAAGAGGACATGTCTAACCAAGGAGTCCGGCGGAATGGCCCTGTGAAGCTGCGACTAACAGGTAGCAACGCTGTTTAAATCCCCATGGGAACTGGTCGCATCCAGCAAATAGACGAAGCCTGTCTGGCTAGTGTGTGGATAATACACTGGATAGGGGGGCTCAGGCTATTACACCCAGCAAATAGACGGTGCTAGACGGGCACCGTCTATTTGCTGGACGGGGAGAGTTTCCCAACCAAGGGGGCTCTGTCTACTACATCCAGCAGATGGACGGGGCCTAGGTGGGCTCCGTCTATTTGCTGGATGGGACCAGATCCCATAGGCTATATGGAATTGGCTAAACGCCGGTTCTTTCTACTGTGATTTCTACGATTTTGTAAACAGCTTCAACACATTTTATAAATTATTTGTTTTTACAGTGTTGACCTTTATCTGAAAATTGACTAGACCCCTAGATGAAGCTAAATGTGGATATTACTGTTCCCTAGTCTGATCCATATGTGCTACTCTTCCCATGATTAAGAGTGTGCTTACACTTGAATAAACCAACATTTGGACTGATATCTTACATTTTTATTTTGCTTACAGATACAAATAGGCAATGTCAGTGTTACCCAACTATAACACTATTCTGCCCACAGACAGGCTCATAAAGTTGGCTAGCAGACATTAGCCTAGCATGCCAGCTAGCCATAATCAAGTCTTTATGATGCCAGGCTCCACAGGTCAGAGAGTCTGGATCTGAACAGAGAGCTTTGTCATATAACGGAATACACACACACACACACACACACACACACACACACACACACACACACACACACACACAGAAAGCTGCATCCTTTGTGATTAAAACAGGTCACCATAAGTTGTGTTTCACACAAACAACGTTTTAAATGCACAGGTAATAGAACTTTTTGTAATATAATTGTCTGTTTAAGTTGAATTATTAGAGATGCATTTTGCTCAAAGTTCATCACATGTTATTTTAATTCTGAATCTAAAGTCACTATAAGCTGTTTGATAAATGTAGTGGAGTAAAGGATAAAGAAGCATAAAATGGGAATACTCAGGTAGAGTAACAAGTTCTTCAAATAGTACATTACTTTGAGTAAATGTACTTAGTTACTTTCCACCACTGTTAATGAATACAGACAGGCAGGCAGACAGGCAGACAGACATCTGCCTCCTTTGTGGGTAAAACAGGTCACCATAAGTTGTGTTCCTGCAGTATAATCCATTTATAAAGCAGTTCTGTTCCTGTGAACACTTCATACTTTCGCAGCTCTGTTCTTCCTCCTCAGCTGTTTTAATGTACCTTCTCAACACAAACAGCAGAAACGGTTTACATGAGAGCTCTCTGTTTTGACTGGGAGACGAGAGCCCGCCCTGTTTGATGTCCGTCCAACGTCTGTCCTGAGTCAGATTCCATGGCAGGCTTTCAAATTAAATATTTGAGCTGGTGCTGTTTTTTGGAAACAAGGAGCGATCTTAATAAGAGGGATAAAATGAACTGGACGTGCAAAAAAAAGCCAAGTAAATCAGACTGAGCTAGCTGTCAGAAGTCATTCAAGGTTCAATGCAAGATGTGGAGAGTTGTATACAAAAATGTCAAACCCAGCGTTCTTAAATTTGTAAATACATGACATGTCATACGGGGATGGCAGCAGATCAGTCTGTTGGGAATTAGCTTAGGAATTGGATGGTCGTCGGTTCGAGTGACACATTACACCCTTCCCGATTTAATATCCCCCTGAAATACTTATTTTCTGCATGATTCTCTCTGTATATTTGTCAGTGGATTTTTGTTTTCCAGCACCGAGAGCAATCACTCCTCGGGGCATATTTCGAATTATGTGATGTTGTCCACATGATCAGCCCCGGTCCTAAAGCTGCAGCTCTACGAAGAAGTACTCACTTTTACCAGAGATGCTTCACTACACACTGTCATTATGTGTTTCTTTGTTTAGCGCTGCACAGCTGTGTAGCTGCTGCGACGGAAGTAATGGACACAGAAGGTGTAGAGTGGTGCAGGAATGAGTCCTGGAAGTTAGTTAACATTTTCGCACTTTCCTTGATTGGAAGTCAATTGTTTTTAGGATGTTTTTTTTTTAAAGTTGTTAGCCTGAAAAAGGTTCTGTATTAACCCTAGCTAAAAAGATTTTAACGTTTTGTTCTACAACATAAAATACGTCCGCAAATACCGTAGCCTACAAATGTTCGATGTGTCTATCATAAGAATGCCGGTTGCTAACAAGTGTCTAAAAAAGATGGCCAACATTAGCCGTCTTTAGCTTAGCGGTGGTGACGTGAAGTCATGTGACCGTGCTGTAGTTCCTTTATAGCCCAACATTAGCCTCCTTTAGCTTAGCGGTGGTGACCTGAAGTCATGTGACCGTGCTGTAGTTCCTTTATAGCCCAACATTAGCCTCCTTTAACATAGCGGTGGTGACGTGAAGTCATGTGACCTTGCTGTAATTCCTTTATAGCCCAACATTAGCCTCCTTTAGCTTAGCGGTGGTGACGTGAAGTCATGTGACCGTGCTGTAGTTCCTTTATAGCCCAACATTAGCCGCCTTTAGCTTAGCGGTGGTGACCTGAAGTCATGTGACCGTGCTGTAGTTCCTTTATAGCCCAACATTAGCCGCCTTTAGCTTAGCGGTGGTGACCTGAAGTCATATAACTTACTTTCACCAAAATCCAATAGAACATTCCAATTGGCTTTATGTCGACGGACCACTTGCGATGCTAACTTCCAAAATGTTCTAAAAAAATGTGTCACCACTCTTTCGAGACCTTGTAGCATGTAGTCATTTGTAGTCGGGTTGATTTTTGACACATAGCTGCAGATGAGTTTGTTTCCTGGCAGGTTGTGAATGATGACATTCAACAGGCCTGTAGCTGTTTGTGCTGAAGGCGTCTCTCTACTTGCTGACAACCTCCCCCCCCCCACTGTCCATTTGAACCAGATGTTGCACATGTTTGCCAGCTATAAAACTGGAAAGATATGGCAAGCAAGCTGCTAAAACTAACACTCAGGGTGAGAATTGCCCCTCGACAACAACGGGACAGGTTTCCATTAGACTCTCCAGCTGATCACTCCTAAATTATGTGACATACAAACACGGGGTGATCATAAATTACATCATCACGCCACGGCTCATTGTTTGTCTGATCACAGCTCATGCAGGGTTTAAAAAAAAAAAAAAATGCAATACTGTGGAGCTGGTCTTGTATATAAGATATATCTATTATTTCGAGACATGTCCCCCGTATACAAGATGTCTCCGCGGACGTAAACAACAACGTGACGTCGGAGCTCCGTAAAAACAAATGGTTTAAATGCTTGTCTTTATTCTTTTTAAAAGCTAAATAGTTTGTTTGCACCATTTTACACCAATGAAAATCCCGTGAATGTGTAATGGTACCAGGCAATAAACGAAACTCTTGAAATTCTGAAAATTGATGACACGCAGCCAAAAGTTCACTCTAATGGGATTGAGAGTCTGCAGAGAGTGGAACGCACCCCTGCCGTCCGTCTGAGTCAAGAGCTGTCCGTCACAAAGAAGAAGTCTAAGCTCCTTTGAATCAATTTTCCGCCCCGAAAGACATGCAACAGAACAATAAACGAACTGATGTGTGATTGATTTCCTGGCCCGATGCAGATTCTCGACGTTTATAGCCTCGTCTTTGCTACGAGTTTACACGTGACTTTTTGAGGCATATGGTTTGCTCATCTGAATTCTTTGGAGCGCTGCAGACAGCGAAGAGATCTCTCTCTGTGGGATTCCCTACAATTCTCCATTCGCATTCCCACCTCTTGCTCTCTGAGTCAGTCCTGTTCTTTCCGACTGTAAGCCTCGTCTCCCTCTCACCAAAGAATATTTCACTCCCACCCTCCCTCTGCCTTCACCCGTTCTGTTTCTGTCTGTGCACCCTGACACTTATTTGCGGATAATCAGCTACAGGATTTAAAGTCGCTGCAAGTGTCTCCAAGTAGTAGAGGTGGGGCACTATAATGCTTTATCAACAGGGTTGGGAGGGTTACTTTTAAAGGTCCCATGTCATGCTGTTCCGGTTCTCACCCGTCCCCTTGTGTTATGAAGGTTTTTCTGCATGTAACCGGTCTGCAGAGTCACAAACCCTCAAAGTGCACCCTGTAGCGAGTAAAACTCTAACACAGAGAAGACCTGTCTGTGCTGCCCCAGAACGCCTCGTTGGACATTTCTCTTTTTTCATTGTTTACTTCTTGGGTATAGTGACGTATTTCGGGTATAGTGACGCAACGTAACACGTACACGTTACGTCCGCGGAGCCGTTACGTTTGGACCAATTGCGGACTTCCTCACACACACACACTCGGCGGGACGTTGCGAGGCTCGCTGCTGCTTCTTTCGTGTAACGTCAGAGGTCCAACTCGGTGTCGTGTAGCCATGCCCGCATCTCTGGTCCTACGTCGAAGAGGCTGGCTTCCGAGGGTGGTCTATATAAAGGGCAGGTGGTTATTATATGTTCGGCAGTCTGTTCAGGGTCACCGCACTCGCATGCAGCACTGTCTGCCAGGCCCCACTTCTTCATTGATGTTTTGAAGCGACCGACCCCAGTTCGTAGGCGGGTTAGTGTGGTCCATTGCCGGCGTGGTAGGTCGTCTCCTCCTATGGCGCCATCTCCTGGGTCCCAGATGTAGCGATGGATGCGGGAGGGCCCGGCTAGCTCCCACTCCTGCCTCCAAGCAGCCGCCAACCATACATCTCTGGAGAGAGGTCATCAGAGGTGGATTGAGAATCTCTTGTGCTGCCTTGTTGAAGGGGAGGCGGGACTTGAGCCTACTTAGGGGCGCTGCTCTCGTTGTCGTGTTATGCAGGATGTGCCAGTCATGCTTTTTGGCTTTCCTGGCCAGGGCGAGGGTGGCAGCCTCCCGCCGGAGGCCGGCCGGAGCTATTCCCGCGAGGACTGGCAAGAGGGACACAGTGGTAGGCTTCAAGCATCCAGTTATAATCCTGCTGCTGCGATACCTCAACAATGGAATTATGATCAGTAGAAATGGCCATATCATGGGACCTTTTTAAAGGATGTTCTTTTGGTCGTTAGCCTGAAATAAGGTCTGTGGTTAACACAAGCTGAACTTAATTCCATTACTATAGCTAATTACCAATAAAATACATGTAATCAGTAACCTATAAAAGTTGCCTAAATACTCTCCATTACTTCTGGATTACAGCAATATCAAATACCATCCCAAAAACTCATGCTGTTTTAGTTTAGTGCATGAATTCAAGTATTTTTGCTTAATAAACGAGGTGTCAGCCGACTGTATTTAACACTAACGCAAAGAATGAATGAAAACCAAAAAGAACATGTCGGCAGTATGCATACCTATTTCAAATATTGGACAAGAAAACATGATAATTTACAAAGCGTTTACCTGTGAAGGCTTCTTTAAATTACATCAGGACTCTTGGATAGTGACAGTATGTTCACAGCTGGAAGTAGCAGCTTCTACTTGAAGGTAATGTTGGTCACTATATCAAATTCACACAAAGTTAAACCACATTTTTGAGTAAAAGATGTTGAATATTTTTGACTACAGTAAGGCAATAAACAAAAATAGAAATGGATAATGACAGACTGATAAATGTCAAAGTTTAAGTCAGAAATTCCACCAGAATTGACCTGTGAAGACCACAGCTTCTTAATATCTGAATAAAAACAACCCTAATTCAATGCAAGTTATGATCATTGACTTTTTGGAGCCATCCGTGTGTTTGTGTGGCTATGAAAGAACTCCTTTTCAGACATTAAGAAAAACATGTGGAAACGGATCAAAGACACAAAGACTCTTTAAAAAAAAACTGAGAAATCTCCGACCAATGAAAGCATTCTTTGAGCTAGAAGCCATAATAATGAACTGGAAGACTTTGGAGTTTGTAACATATCTTCCTTTATTTAAAAATGTATTGAAACATTGCAATCCAGCTCGAAATCCCAGTTTTTTGGAAATGTACCTGTGGTCTCTGTAAGGCAATACTGGTGCCTTTTATTGTATCCTAATTACGTTATCCTATTACATGTAATCCGTTACTCCCCACGCCTGTCGCTCCATTGGTTCCTCCCCCTCCCTGCAGGTTGACTGGCAGTTGAATGGACACAGATGCTGCTTTAGAGTATAAATTATTTGGAAGATGCAACAAAGACCTGGGGTTCACACTGGCCTCTGTGTGTGGCTTCCAGTGAAAGGCTTGGGTCTCTCTTTTCAATGCAGCTTGGTCTGAGTGTAGTCTACAGATGGGGGGGTCTTTGGATGTTGGATAATTGGAGGAGAACCCCCCCCCCCCCTCTTCCACAGCTGGTTACAGATGAAGGACGGGACCTGATGATCAAACCGTTCTAATGTGGTCTGAGCTGGATCTCGCTGCATTCATGTGGTCTCTGTCTGAGTATGGAAGTGATTTGGCTTCATCTGGGTGTTCAGACAGGAAACATGGTAAATACGCAGTGATGAGCTGCATGTGGGCTCTACTGAACCATCAGCAGAGATGGCAACAGTACACACATCCTTTACTCAAGTAGAAGTACAGAAGTATGGGCTTTGAAATGTGCTTCAGTAAAAAGTACCCATAACTAGCAGCTGTTTTAAAGAGTACCTGACCTCCCTTTATATTAATAGAACAATAATGTCATTGTTAGCTAATGAATGTTTCCATGCTGAACAACGGCAACATGACAACGTTTCCATTGGTCCCTCTGCTTTAGAGAAGACCAGGAAATGATGGATACACGGATCGTGTTCAAATCAATAGGCACGCAATGACTCTAAAGAATAATGATCACGCCACCAAACACACATTCAGACTAAAGGAACCAGCTGTTTGGGAAATGTGAGAAGTAGAAGTTCAGGTATTTGTGTTCAACATGTAAGAAGTAGAAAGTACAGGTATTTGAGTTCAACATGTAAGAAGTAGAAAGTACAGGTATTTGGGTTCAACATGTAAGAAGTAGAAAGTACAGGTATTTGGGTTCAACATGTAAGAAGTAGAAAGTACAGGTATTTGGGTTCAACATGTAAGAAGTAGAAAGTACAGGTATTTGAGTTCAACATGTGAGAAGTAGAAAGTACAGGTATTTGGGTTCAACATGTAAGAAGTAGAAAGTACAGGTATTTGTGTTCAACATGAGAGAAGTAGAAAGTACAAGTATTTGTGTTCAACATGAGAGAAGTAGAAAGTTCAGGTATTTGGGTTCAACATGTAAGAAGTAGAAAGTACAGGTATTTGAGTTCAACATGTAAGAAGTAGAAAGTACAGGTATTTGAATTCAACATGTAAGAAGTAGAAAGTACAGGTATTTGGGTTCAACATGTAAGAAGTAGAAAGTACAGGTATTTGTGTTCAACATGTAAGAAGTAGAAAGTGCAGGTATTTGAGTTCAACATGTAAGAAGTAGAAAGTACAGGTATTTGAATTCAACATGTAAGAAGTAGAAAGTACAGGTATTTGAATTCAACATGTGAGAAGTAGAAAGTACAGGTATTTGTGTTCAACATGTAAGAAGTAGAAAGTACAGGTATTTGTGTTCAACATGAGAGAAGTAGAAAGTACAAGTATTTGTGTTCAACATGAGAGAAGTAGAAAGTTCAGGTATTTGGGTTCAACATGTAAGAAGTAGAAAGTACAGGTATTTGAGTTCAACATGTAAGAAGTAGAAAGTTCAGGTATTTGGTTCAACATGTAAGAAGTAGAAAGTTCAGGTATTTGAGTTCAACATGTAAGAAGTAGAAAGTACAGGTATTTGATTCAACATGTAAGAAGTAGAAAGTACAGGTATTTGGTTCAACATGTAAGAAGTAGAAAGTACAGGTATTTGTGTTCAACATGTAAGAAGTAGAAAGTACAGGTATTTGTGTTCAACATGAAGAAGTAGAAAGTAAGTATTTGTGTTCAACATGTAAGAAGTAGAAAGTACAGTATTTGTGTTCAACATGTAAGAAGTAGAAAGTACAGGTATTTGTGTTCAACATGTAAGAAGTAGAAAGTACAGGTATTTGTGTTCAACATGTAAGAAGTAGAAAGTACAGTATTTGTGTTCAACATGTAAGAAGTAGAAAGTACAGGTATTTGAATTCAACATGTAAGTAGAAAGTACAGGTATTTAGTTCAACATGTAAGAAGTAGAAAGTACAGGTATTTGGGTTCAACATGTAAGAAGTAGAAAGTACAGGTATTTAATTCAACATGTAAGAAGTAGAAAGTACAGGTATTTGGGTTCAACATGTAAGAAGTAGAAAGTACAGGTATTTGAGTTCAACATGTGAGAAGTAGAAAGTACAGGTATTTGTGTTCAACATGTAAGAAGTAGAAAGTACAGGTATTTGGTTCAACATGTAAGAAGTAGAAAGTACAGGTATTTGTTCAACATGTAGAAGTAGAAAGTACAGGTATTTGGGTTCAACATGTAAGAAGTAGAAAGTACAGGTATTTGAATTCAACATGTAAGAAGTAGAAAGTACAGGTATTTGGGTTCAACATGTAAGAAGTAGAAAGTACAGGTATTTGAGTTCAACATGTAAGAAGTAGAAAGTACAGGTATTTGTGTTCAACATGTAAGAAGTAGAA
>CM053255.1:150000-197368 GCA_028583405.1 Pogonophryne albipinna | reverse complement strand
AAAGAATGAATGGGGCCATGTATCATGAGATTTTGAGTGACAACCTCCTTCCATCAGCAAGGGCATTGAAGATGAAACGTGGCTGGGTCTTTCAGCATGACAATGATCCCAAACACACCGCCCGGGCAACGAAGGAGTGGCTTCGTAAGAAGCATTTCAAGGTCCTGGAGTGGCCTAGCCAGTCTCCAGATCTCAACCCCATAGAAAATCTTTGAGGGAGTTGAAAGTCCGTGTTGCCCAGCGACAGCCCCAAAACATCACTTAGACAAATATTAAGACAACAATATTTGTCTTTGTTGTTGAGAAAAGAGCTGCTGTGTTTCAACTTTACTCATGTATGTCCTATATGTGTTTATGTTGGAGCCTTGTACTTAAGCTCTTCAGTGCCATATCTACACTGTAGCTGCTGTACATATGACATTAAAGCTGAGTCTTTGAATAGTTCTCACAAAAAGCTGTCTCTGCCTCCTCCTCTGCAGCTTCTGGCCGAGGAGAAGAGCGTGTCGTGTCGTTTCGCAGAGGAGCGAGACCGAGCGGAGGCCGAGGCCCGGGAGAAGGAGACCAAAGCTCTGGCTCTGACCCGAGCGCTGGACGAGGCTCTGGAGGCCAAGGATGAGCTGGAGAGGAGCAACAAGCAGCTGCGCGCTGACATGGAGGACCTGATGAGCTCCAAGGACGACGTGGGCAAGAACGTGAGTGTGGGGGGGGGGTTTAAATATTATAATATCAACGGTATGCTGCGACAATTCAGTGGACATTTTTATATTGGTCGTTAGTTCAAAAGGGACAGCAACACACACGGCTGTAAATGCAGCAGAGTTAGACAAAATGCTATTTTTCTATACAGATATTGAAAGAAAAGCAACATAGAGGCTCACAATACAGGCCTTACATTTAACAATTTGTATTTTTTAAGTGTCGGGCAGTGATGGGAATGTTCCGATTTCTTCCCTAGTACTTTGCATTTTTGTCAATATAGACTCTGGTGGTTCAGAGTAGTGGTAGTGAGCTTTGAGCAAGTTGTTAAACAGTAAGTGATGTGAGAGATGATCATAGTATGTACTGTATTTGAGCTGCTAAAATTAAGTTTTGAATCTGAGGTACTTTCCCCTGAAACAAAACATCTGCTGAACATTAGAGCATTTGTTATCGTAATGCATACTGTTTTAGATGACATTAGATGCAAACAGCATTACTTTACCACGCTGTTAACAGTCTTAATCCCCCCCGCTCCATAGCCTTTGCGTCACGGTTTTTGAATCATTTTCATTTAATTTAATTTCAATCTTTATTTCGAACAGATTAAAAAAATAAATAATAATAATAATAATAATAAAATACAGTATTTATCCATATTCATGATACAAACAAAGTCTTCATATTAATAATAATAAATGATATGTGACCGAAAGGGAGTAGGAGGAAGCAGATGCTTATTAATTCCCACCCCTTACTGATCAATGATTGTCCTTTAAATCATTATGCAAGTTATTCCTACTTACATTTACATTTATACATACAATCATTTCTCATCTTCAATCACCTTTCTTCATTCTCATAGTTTTCCAAAAAAGTGTTTCTGTACATCCTTTTAAACTGAATTATATTTGTGCTTTGTTTGAACTCCTGCTCCAAACCATTCCATAAAGTCACCCCACAGATTGTTATACTCATACTTCTCAGAGTTGTTCTGACCGATCATAACTCCAGGTATTTGTATGTTGGTCTCACCTGTATCCTCCTCTGATACAAAGACATGAGGCTCAACACTAGAGCGTTTTCTAATGGTAGAAAAAGACCGATGCATACTGGTTTAGACACATGGAGTTGTGAGTTCATTAGCCACTTGTGTCACACTTCTACGATGTAAAGGAATTAGTCTCACCCCTCTTGTGGTCAGTTATCATTCTCGGTCACAGCTATACAAAACTGGAACTCTCTACCCACTAAGACATGCAGACATATACCACCTTTACAGCTCACTTAAAAACACAGTTCACTGAGTGTAAGGGAAACTTCTGCAGCAATGGAGAGTCAGGACTCAGAGAGACACGAGGAGAGTTGGAGCTTTGATGTCAAACAATGATAGTTTATTACAAGTATAACGGCCGGAGAATTCACATCACAAGTCACAGCAGCAAAAGGTTCTGACTGCACGGGTGGGTTGTCATGTCAATTCTGATCAGCCTCGCATCTTGGTAGACCCTTTAACTAGTTTACAGAGAGTCAAATCCACATATTGGGGATGGGCGTAGACATCTACAGACACAGGAGATGTCTCTCACATCTGTGGAGCTTAGAAAGCCAACGTTCTCACACTCGCAAAACCCCCCTATGCCCTGCAGGTCAGGCCATAAAACCTAGTATCAACATACGACTGCATCAACACATTCCTTACGGGAGATAAGAAGCAGGGATGGTCGTAAATGTCAACACACAAAATAAGGTTAAATGTCTAGGAGTAAAGACAAAATTAATCCCTAACACTGAGAACCTACACACTCGTCTGTTTTGGATATGGCGTGTGTGATACATGTTGTGATCATGGACCCCTGGTTTCTGTTGTGTGATTGTGACGTGCTATATGTGACATGTATGTAGTAACATGTGTTGTTTATTGTTCTCTTTTATCCTTTCTCCTCTATCTACTTGTCTTTCATCCTTTCTTTATAACTAATGCTGTTGATGTGTTGTGATTTTAAAAAGGTGTCTATTATCATGTGGCCGGGGACAACAGCTGGAAATGAGCATGTTGGCTAAAGCTGCCCCATTTGTGACAGTTGATCAATGGGGACTGTCCACGACACTATAAACAAATAAACTAAACTCATCTCCTCCTCTTGGTGATGAAGGTGCACGAGCTGGAGAAGTCCAAGCGGACTCTGGACCAGCAGCTGGAGGAGATGAAGACGCAGCTGGAGGAGCTGGAGGACGAGCTGCAGGGGACGGAGGACGCCAAGCTGCGTCTGGAGGTCAACATGCAGGCCATGAAGGCTCAGTACGAGAGAGACCTGTCCGGGAGGGACGAGCAGAACGAAGAGAAGAAGAGAGCGCTCGTCAAACAGGTGATGAGAAACACTCGGAGAAACACTTAAAGAAACACTCAGAGAAACACTCAGAGAAACACTTAGAGAAACACTCGGAGAAACACTTAGAGAAACACTCGGAGAAACACTCGGAGAAACACTCAGGGAAACACTCAGAGAAACACTTAAAGAAACACTCGGAGAAACACTCGGAGAAACACTCAGGGAAACACTCAGAGAAACACTTAGAGAAACTCTCAGAGAAACACTCAGAGAAACACTCGGAGAAACACTCAGAGAAACACTTAGATTAACATTCGGATAAACACTCAGGGAAACACTCAGAGAAACACTCAGAGAAACACTTAGAGAAACTCTCAGAGAAACACTCAGAGAAACACTTAAAGAAACACTCAGAGAAACACTTAGAGAAACACTCAGAGAAACACTTAGAGAAACACTTAGAGAAACACTCGGAGAAACACTTAGAGAAACACTTAAAGAAACACTCAGAGAAACACTTAGAGAAACACTCAGAGAAACACTTAGAGAAACACTCAGAGAAACACTTAGAGAAACACTCAGAGAAACACTTAAAGAAACACTCAGAGAAACACTTAGAGAAACACTCAGAGAAACACTTAGAGAAACACTTAGAGAAACACTCGGAGAAACACTTAGAGAAACACTCAGAGAAACACTCCTGGCATTGAGTAGCAGAGATGGCAAAAGTAGCATGGCATCCTTTACTCAAGTAGAAGTACAGATACTCGTGTTTAAAAATACTCTGGTAAAAGCACCTCTGTTGAATAAACACCCTAAAACTCACCCCTGTTCATCAAAATCACATATTTAGGAGGGTTGTCGTGTCACTTAGTTCACTGAAACTCACTGTGCCTCTATGATAAATCGATGTTTGAATCTAAGGTTTAACATTTCAGAGAAGAACTCTGGAAAATAGAGACTGCAAAGTTTTTTCATAAATATTAATATTTTCAGGGACATTTCGATGTTTCTCTTAAGCGCCTGCTTTGCTGTAGTGTAACAAACTATAGGGAAAGCCCTCCCTGGAAATGTTAAGGAATTCATGTTTTTGTAGCGTATCAAATCCTGGCTCTCTTTTTTTGTGAAGATCTCAATTATCAGCAGCCGTTTTAAGGAGGAAATGCATTATCTGATTACTTTACTCACATTATGTCTTGTAGCATATATTAAAAATACCATATAGGCATGTCAACACGGTTCAAAACGTTATTTACTTTTTCTAATTAGCATTTTTAAGCATTGATATTGTTACAGTGCATACACTACCATTATATAACATTTAATTTAGCTGCCACTTTTATCCAAAGCGACGTACAATAAGTGCATTCAACCATGAGTAGACTGAAAAGCAAGAGTCCTGCAGGTAAATTTCCTCTCTATAAGCCCAACGTTAATTCCTAAGGGAGGCGTGTGGCGCAGTGGGTTAGTGCGTTAATGTTGGGATCAGGGGAGCACAGGTTCAAACCCCACTGCAGTCAGCTTGTCGTTGTGTCTGAATATAATCCTCAGCAGGATCCAAGCTGTTGCCTTCAGGTCCAGAACGCACACAACCCAATCAAATACAGGTACAACTACTTGGGTTTTTAAGATAACATTAAGATAAGATAAGATAACAGGTACTTTATTGATCACAATTTGGGAAACGTTGCGTTGCAGCAGCGTAAAAAACAACAAAAGAAAACAAGGCATTAGCAGTTTAGTAATAGTTTAATCTGACCCCCCCCCCTCAGGTGCGGGAGATGGAGACGGAGCTGGAGGACGAGAGGAAGCAGAGAGCTTTGGCTGTGGCGGCTAAGAAGAAGCTGGAGATGGATCTGAAGGACATCGAGGGTCACATCGAGGGAGCGAACAAAGCCAGAGACGAAGCCATCAAGCAGCTGCGCAAGTTACAGGTAACACTCAAACCATGCTTTCTACGCCGCTATGGGCAGTCTTATTGCACTAAAGTACATTTCTGTGACTGGTATTTTGTATATAAGGATTGTTGTGTTTTTATTTATGTCTCAATGTGTGCATATGTACACATGTGTCTGTTGATTGTGTATATATACATATTTGTATACATATTTTTATATATATTTGTTTTTGTATTCCTCTGATTTGTGGGAAACGTTATTTCGATCCCTCTGAAAGATTGACAATAAAGTTGACTTTGACTTTTGATATTGATGTTTTAAACCGCTCCCAATGGAAGAACTATTTCATTCTCTTGCCCTATTGTATCTGTCCTATATATATATACACTAGGGGTGTAACGGTACACGTACCCGTACCGAAATTATTCGGTACGGGCCCTTCGGTTCGGTACACGTGTGTACCGAAGTGTACCGAACGAATATAACGTTAAACGTAAAAAATTGAGAACGTGAACAACTTCTTGGAAGTAATCTCAGGTGCTGCGTCGCAGCATTCAGAGTAATTTTCTCCCATTGTGTTCAACGCGTCATAGAGCGAGCAAGTCATTCCATTGGACGAGCTGGTCAGAGGGATGCGTTCAAATGTAGTCAGTAATTTGAGGAAATGGCGAACGCAGATAAAGTTGAGCTCGAAAATCCTCCAGCATCATTGAAGTCTCCGGTTTGGGAACATTTTGGTTTCGCAGTTACGTACAAGGATGACGGACAAAGACAGGTGGACCGAACCAAAGCTGTTTGTCGGCATTGTTCAACTAAAATTGGTTACGCGGCTGGCAATACATCAAACTTGCACACTCATTTGAAAAGGCATCACCCGAACGTGAATATCCCCGGTATCAAAAGACTGAAGTGCAAACCCAACTCCCACTAGCATTTAAGCCTCCACCACTCGCAAAAAGATCAGACCGAGCCAAAGCTATTACAAACGCCAAATATCCTTATGTTGCCATGTTAGCAAAGCGCTACCTGGCTGTATCTGCTACCTCTGTCCCTAGAGAGGGTGTTCTCCACAGCAGGAGACATTGTTAGTGCCAGCAGATCTGCCCTTTCAGCAAGTAATGTGGACAAGTTAATTTTTCTTAAAAAAAACATGAAAATACAATGACAAGCAAGTCATAATGTCAAACTGGCTGCTTAGGTACTAGTACAGTACAGTTCAAATACAGATTATTTCAGTTCATCGAAATGCTGCACCTTAATGTTTATTTTATTATATTTTATATTTATTTGAGTGAATATTCATAGTTTAATAATAATTAAAAACCCAAAACTAATAGTTTATGTTTTGTGAGTACTAGTACAGTAAAGTTCAAATACAGATTATTTCAGTTCATCGAAATGCTGCACCTTAATGTTTATTTTATTATATTTTGTATTTATTTGAGTGAATAAATTATTCACAGTTTAATTAAAAAAAAATATGTTATGTTTTGTGATAATTTTTTCTGCTGTACCGAAAACGTACCGAACCGAACCGTGACCTAAAAACCGAGGTACGTACCGAACCGAAATGTTTGTGAACCGTTACACCCCTAATATACACTGAACAAAAATATAAACGCAACACTTTTGTTTTTGCTCCCATTTTTTATGAGATGAACTCAAAGATCTAAAACATTTTCTATATACACAAAATAACCATTTCTCTCAAATATTGTTCACAAATCTGAAAGAATGTGTGATAGTGAGCACTTCTCCTTTGCCGAGATAATCCATCCCACCTCACAGGTGTGGCATATCAAGATGCTGATTAGACAGCATGATTATTGCACAGGTGTGCCTTAGGCTGGCCACAATAAAAGGCCACTCTGAAACGTGCAGTTTTGCTTTATTGGGGGGGTCTGGGGGGGGGTCCGAAAACCAGTCAGTATCTGGTGTGAGGGGTAGGGGTAGGGGTAGGATTAGGGTTAGGGGTAGGGTTAGGGTAATGTTGTGAATCGAGTGGCCCATGGTGGTGGTGGGGTTATGGTATGGGCAGGCGTATGTAATGGACGACGAACACAGGCCACTCGATTCACAACATTACCCTAACCCTAACCCTACCCCTACCCCTAACCCTAACCCTACCCCTACCCCTACCCCTCACACCAGATACTGCCTGGTTTTCGGACCCGCCCAGACCCCCCCAATAAAGCAAAACTGCACGTTTCAGAGTGGCCTTTTATTGTGGCCAGCCTAAGGCACACCTGTGCAATAATCATGCTGTCTAATCAGCATCTTGATATGCCACACCTGTGAGGTGGGATGGATTATCTCGGCAAAGGAGAAGTGCTCACTATCACAGATCTTTTCAGATTTGTGAACAATATCTGAGAGAAATGGTTATTTTGTGTATATAGAAAATGTTTTAGATCTTTGAGTTCATCTCATGAAAAATGGGAGCAAAAACAAAAGTGTTGCGTTTATATTTGTGTTCAGTGTATATTCATGTTGCTCTGTTGGAGGAGCCTGTGACTTCAGTGTTTCGATGCCATATCTAAACTGTAGCTAAAGCGCACATGACAATAAACCTTTGAAACTTGAAACTATTTACTGTATCTCCCCTCCTTCAGGCCCAAATGAAGGACTACCAGAGGGAGCTGGAGGACGCCCGAGCTTCCAGAGATGATATCTTCGCTTTATCCAAGGAAAACGAGAAGAAGCTGAAGAGTCTGGAGGCGGAGATCGTTCAGCTGCATGAGGTGTGTTTGTTGTGTCACATGCAGAGAGTGTAGATCTCTCGTTATAGTCGCCGGTTACACAAAGCAACAATTTCCTACGCCACTACTTAAATTGAAAGTGTATTTCAGCATCGTTGCAGGAGATTTCCATAAAAAGAAACATCCCTTCTGGTAACTACCTGCCTGATGATTTAGTCGTATATGCTATAGCTATAAATATGCTATAAATGCACACATTAATTGTATAATAATCCTCTTGAAGACCCCTAAAATATCCGTTTAACAAAGATTACAATACTTCAAAATTCTTAAAGGTTACATATGCATGACAAAAACGAAAACCCGGTTTTCAATTGCATTGAGATTGCACACTATCAGAATACTGTCACTTAAAAGCTCTTTTTGTACCACCTGTCATATATAATAAAAAAAAGCACTTTAATACTAAATAACAGAAACATTACCTTAGCTGAGTCGACAAATATCAAAATATACAAAACTGTACAAAAACGTTGGTATTCATTTCATTAATATTCAACAACTGAATTCTCTCATGGCACATTTTTTTACAAATATAAATACGTGGTTGATCTGTCCAACCCTTACACTGGTTGGTCGTTTTATTTGTATTTATGATAGAGTATCAGAATCAGGTTTATCACCAGGTCGGTTGACACACGAGGAATTTGACTTGGTGTCGTCGTGCAAACAAAGGTTCAAAAACACAGCTAGAGAACTATTTTAAGAATTGAATGGTACCTCTCAATATTGCTTGATTTTAATGTGACTTTAACTATATTTATTTGTTCTTTTTTTTCATTATCTCTGTAAAGCGACTTTGAGCACCTGTAAAAGCGCTCACAAAATAAATCTATTATTATTAATATTAGATGATACACATATAAAGTGCTGGTGTTTAACCTTTGACCTCCCTCTGCAGGACCTGGCAGCCTCAGAGAGAGGGCGCCGTCACGCAGAGCAGGAACGGGACGAGCTGCAGGACGAGATCTCCAACAGCACCTCTGGAAAGTGAGTCAACAACAACAACAACAACAACTCATTTCATCCTGACAGCTGCGAGCAATACCTCACATGAAAACTACCGATAACTCAACAAAACAAATCAGAAAACCTACTTTTAGATGATATTTTATCTGTTTTATTTGTTCTCTGTCACATACAGTGGGGCAAAAAAGTATTTAGTCAGCCACCAATTGTGCAAGTTCTCCCACTTAAAAAGATGAGAGGCCTGTAATTTTCATCCTAGGTACACTTCAACTATGAGAGACAAAATGGGGGGAAAGAATCCAGGAAATCACATTGTCTGATTTTTAAAGAATTTATTTCCAAATGATGGTGGCAAATAAGTATTTGGTCAATAACAAAAGTTCATCTCAATACTTTGTTATATACCCTTTGTTGGCAATGACAGAGGTCAAACGTTTTCTGTAAGTCTTCACAAGGTTTTCACTGTTGCTGGTATTTTGGCCCATTCCTCCATGCAGATCTCCTCTAGAGCAGTGATGTTTTGGGGCTGTCGCTGGGCAACACGGACTTTCAACTCCCTCCAAAGATTTTCTATGGGGTTGAGATCTGGAGACTTGCTAGGCCACTCCAGAACCTTGAAATGCTTCTTACGAAGCCACTCCTTCGTTGCCCGGGCGGTGTGTTTGGGATCATTGTCATGCTGAAAGACCCAGCCACGTTTCATCTTCAATGCCCTTGCTGATGGAAGGAGGTTGTCACTCAAAATCTCACGATACATGGCCCCATTCATTCTTTCCTTTACACGGATCAGTCGTCCTGGTCCCTTTGCAGAGAAACAGCCCCAAAGCATGATGTTTCCACCCCAATGTTTCACAGTAGGTATGGTGTTCTTTGGATGCAACTCAGCATTATTTCTCCTCCAAACACGTCTAGTTGAGTTTTTACCAACAAGTTCTATTTTGGTTTCATCTGACCATATGACATTCTCCCAATCCTCTTCTGGATCATCTAAATGCTCTCTAGCAAACTTCAGACGGGCCTGGACATGTACTGGCTTAAGCAGGGGGACACGTCTGGCACTGCAGGATTTGAGTCCCTGGCGGCGTAGTGTGTTACTGATGGTAGCCTTTGTTACTTTGGTCCCAGCTCTCTGCAGGTCATTGACTAGGTCCCCCCGTGTGGTTCTGGGATTTTTGCTCACCGTTCTTGTGATCATTTTGACCCCACGGGGTGAGATCTTGCGTGGAGCCACAGATCGAGGGAGATTATCAGTGGTCTTGTATGTCTTCCATTTTCTAATAATTGCTCCCACAGTTGATTTCTTCACACCGAGCTGCTTACCTATTGCAGATTCAGTCTTCCCAGCCTGGTGCAGGTCTACAATTTAGTTTCTGGTGTCCTTTGACAGCTCTTTGGTCTTGGCCATAGTGGAGTTTGGAGTGTGACTGTTTGAGGTTGTGGACAGGTGTCTTTTATACTGATAACGAGTTCAAACAGGTGCCATTAATACAGTTAACGAGTGGAGGACAGAGGAGGCTCTTAAAGAAGAAGTTACAGGTCTGTGAGAGCCAGAAATCTTGTTTGTTTGTAGGTGACCAAATACTTATTTTACCGAGGAATTTACCAATTCATTCATTAAAAATCCTACAATGTGATTTCCTGGATTCTTTCCCCCCATTCTGTCTCTCATAGTTGAAGTGTACCTAGGATGAAAATTACAGGCCTCTCATCTTTTTAAGTGGGAGAACTTGCACAATTGGTGGCTGACTAAATACTTTTTTGCCCCACTGTATGTATTTATATACACTGAACAAAAATATAAACGCAACGCTTTTGTTTTTGCTCCCATTTTTCATGAGATGAACTCAAAGATCTAAAACATTTTCTATATACACAATGTTGGGGAATATTTTCCAAGGCACATAACTTTGACCCAGTTTATCAGTTCAAACTGTCCTGACTGAGCACACGCACCTCGTAGCCTTGGCTGCTGTGCTCTCAGTGTTCTGTCTCCCTGTTCCTGCCTGTTGGCGTCAGCTGATAGAGGTGTTATCATTCTATCTTGTTATGCAGCATGTTGATGATGCTCTCTGAACTAGCTAAACACATGGGTCTGGGGTAGAGTTCTTCAGGGTTGACGTGGCAACTCTACCGTGCAGTCAGATCGCGGCTGCTGTGACTTGGTTTGTGAATTCTCCGGCCGAAGCTCCAAATAAACCATCAGTGTTTGACATCAAAGCTCCTGCTCTTCCCGTGTCTCTTTCCTGAGTCGGTGACTCCCACTGCATTGCTGCTACACAGAAGTTTCCCTTACGCACAAAATAACCATTTCTCTCAAATATTGTTCACAAATCTGAAAAGATCTGTGATAGTGAGCACTTCTCCTTTGCCGAGATAATCCATCCCACCTCACAGGTGTGGCTTATCAAGATGCTGATTAGACAGCATGACTATTGCACAGGTGTGCCTTAGGCTGGCCACAATAAAAGGCCACTCTGAAACGTGCAGTTTTGCTTTATTGGGGGGGTCTGGGGGGGTCCGAAAACCAGTCAGTATCTGGTGTGAGGGGTAGGGGTAGGGTTAGGGGTAGGGGTAGGGTTAGGGTAATGTTGTGAATCGAGTGGCCCATGGTGGTGGTGGGGTTAGGGTATGGGCAGGCGTATGGGCAGGCGTATGTTATGGACGACGAACACAGGCCACTCGATTCACAACATTACCCTAACCCTAACCGATCGATTTCATTACCCCTAACCCTACCCCTACCCCTCACACCAGATACTGACTGGTTTTCGGACCCCCCCAGACCCCCCCAATAAAGCAAAACTGCACGTTTCAGAGTGGCCTTTTATTGTGGCCAGCCTAAGGCACACCTGTGCAATAATCATGCTGTCTAATCAGCATCTTGATATGCCACACCTGTGAGGTGGGATGGATTATCTGGGCAAAGGAGAAGTGCTCACTATCACAGATTTTTTCAGATTTGTTAACAATATTTGAGAGAAATGGTTATTTTGTGTAAATGGAAAATGTTTTAGATCTTTGAGTTCATCTCATGAAAAATGGGAGCAATAACAAAAGTGTTGCGTTTATATTTTTGTTCATTGTATATATGTGTTGCTCTGTTGGAGGAGCCTGAGATTTAAATGTTTCATTGACCTTTCTACACTGGAGCTGCTGTTCAAATGACAATAACGCCTTGAAACTTGTTTTGACCCTCGCATGCAGTGAAACGCTCTTTATTTTTAAACGTATTTTAACTTCCTGTGTGTCAGGTCTGCTCTGATGGAGGAGAAGAGGAGGCTGGAGGCTCGCATCGCTCAGCTGGAGGAGGAGCTGGAGGAGGAGCAGGGCAACATGGAGCTGCTCAACGACCGCTTCAGGAAGAGCAACATGCAGGTGGGGGGACATAAGAATACTAATGAACTGCATCCTGTCATTGCATCACAGCACAACATGTCAAATATAATAATACATCTGGGACTGATCCTCAATCTCAATCTTTATTCATGTAACACATTTCAAAACAACCTCAGTTGACCAAAGTGCTGTAGAATAACACGGTAAAATAATAAAGCAATCATTAAAAGCAAGATTAAAAAGCACAATAACTAGAAACTTATAAAAACATGTAGAAATGTCAAAATGTTATTTTCAACTAGTATTAAAAGCCTCGTTATAAATGTGCTTCAATGAAGGTTTCCGTAAAAGATAGCACATGTTGTGATTGGTCCATCGCTTTGCCCCTTAGCCTATCACGTACAATGTGTTGGAGCGCTAGCCAATAGGAGTGTGAGTGTTCGATAGTGATGTCACTATGTCTCGGAAGTAGGGCTGTCAAACGATTAAAAATTTTAATCAGATTAATCACAGCTTAAAAATTAATTAATCATGATTAATCACCATTCGAACTATGTCCAAAATATGCCATTTCTTTATGTATATTGTTGTGGGAATGGAAAGATAAATGAAAGAAGGCGGATATATCCATTTAACACAGTATGTATGTTTATTATAACATTGTTCTGCGTGTCAAAATGAAAGACAGCCCACACACCTATCAATCATCAAACCGTGGGGTCTTAATTCATTACGTGTTGATTTCTATCAACGGGGAGTACTTCAGGAAAGTCGGGGGGGGGGGCTAGTGGAGTACTTCGTGACCACAGAGTCTGAACGTTGTGATCAGCTGTTTTAGCGCAGTTCTCCAGTGAAGGGGGGGGGGGGGGGAGTCTCCCTCCGCAGCCGGTTGGCGTAGTTTTGGCACAATTCCGTTGTGCAGACCGACGTTAACAGCAGCCCTGTCTGTGCACACGGAGACGGACTCTGTCGTCCGGTGATCTAACCGCCTTCTGGAAAAGCTTCACAAGTACGTCGGTACGGAAATGCGCTTTGTGACACAAGTTTCAGATTACGCACATAACCTGCGTACCAGTTATGTGCACCCCTGTACTACAGCAAAAGTATTCTCCGTCGGGACTTCCTGCAACAACACCGACATTATCAAAGATGTTCTATTTAGAAGACGATCACTACGTGACAAAAGTTTTCAAAACCGTTTCTGGTCTTCGGTATTTCCAGACAAGTGGCTTCTGAAATCAATCTTACTAACTGCTGTCTGTGCAATTTACTCCGCGCGAGTTGGCGGACTTTATTTTGCTAACTTTAACATCATTTTTCATGGTGGGGCTAAGCCATTTCTTGGTATGGGTGTAGCCTACCCCAGCCATACCCTGGCGCTGCCACTGGTGGGATGTATGGGGCGGGCCATTCTGCACATGCATTAAATGCGTTAAATATTTTAACGCATTTAATTCAAAAAATTAATTACCGCCGTTAACGCGATAATTTTGACAGCACTACTCGGAAGTAAACAAAGGAGTCCAATGGAGGCGTTTCAGGTGGGGGGGGGGGGAACACTGGGATTTTAGCCTTTGCAGACCATTATCATGCACCAAAACGATATAATATATATAACATTTCAGATTCTGTTCTTGTACGTATCATATTCTATTGACATGTATATAGACTTCTTGCACTATTTTTATTTTTTTATTTGTGTATTTTATTCTATATGTTGTTGGACGAACACAGGTCAGAATCATTTCATTGCCATTTCTACTCTGTAGCTTTTTGCAAATAACAATAAAACCTTTGAATTAGAATTTGAAAAAAAAATTAGATTAGATACTCCATAATTAAGACGTTTTGCAGAAGTTTAAAAGCTGTTTTTATTTCCCGCTCAGGTGGACAGCCTGACTTTGGAGCTGAGTGCGGAGCGCAGCGCGGCGCAGAAGAGCGAGAACGCCCGTCAGCAGCTGGAGCGCCAGAACAAAGATCTGAAGGCCAAGCTGGGCGAGCTGGAGGGAACCGTGAAGAACCGCTTCAAAGCCTCCATCAGCGCGCTGGAGGCCAAGATCGCTCAGCTGGAGGAGCAGCTGGAGCAGGAGGCCAAGTGAGCAGAAACACTGCGTCCAATCACAGCGTCCAATCACAGTGTCCAAAACACTGCGTCCAATCACAGCGTCCAATCACACCGTCCAAAACATTGCGTCCAATCACACCGTCCAAAACATTCCATCCAAAACAATCCGTCCAATCACAGCGTCCAATCACAGCGTCCAATCACAGCGCCCAAAACACTCCGTCCAATCACAGCGTCCAATCACAGCGTCCAATCACAGCGCCCAAAACACTCCGTCCAATCACAGCGTCCAATCACAGCGTCCAATCACAGCGTCCAAAACACTCCGTCCAAAACACATCGTCCAAAACACTCCGTCCAAAACAATCCGTCCAATCACAGCGTCCAATCACAGCGTCCAATCACAGCTCAGGATATATCAACCAGGTGGATTCAACACATTTATTTCCCCCTTTTTCTCCTCCTCTGCAGAGAGCGAGCAGCAGCCAATAAGACGGTGAGGAGGACGGAGAAGAAGCTGAAGGAAATCTGCATGCAGGTGGAGGACGAGCGTCGCCATGCCGACCAGTTTAAAGAACAAGTACGTGACACTGTGGACGTTGTGGCTAAATGTTTGGAACACCACAATAACTGTCGTTACTGCTGTGGTTAGCTCTTTATTAGCATTCACCAGATTCCCCTAAGCATTGTTTAACTTCAACGGACCCTGCTGTGTGTGTGTGTGTGTGTGTGTGTGTGTGTGTGTGTGTGTGTGTGTGTGTGTGTGTGTGTGTGTGTGTGTGTGTGTGTGTGTGTGTGTGTGTGTGTGTGTGTGTGTGTGTGTGTGTGTGTGTGTGTGTGTGTGTGTGTGTGTGTGTGTGTGTGTGTGTGTGTGTGTGTGTGTGTGTGTGTGTGTGTGTGTGTGTGTGTGTGTGTGCAGGTGGAGAAGGCGGGCTCCCGGATGAAACAGCTGAAGAGGCAGCTGGAGGAGGCGGAGGAAGAAGCAACGAGATCCAACGCCTCCCGGAGGAAACTGCAAAGAGAACTGGACGACGCCACGGAGGCCAGCGAGGGGCTGAGCCGCGAGGTGCACACTCTGAAGAACCGCCTGAGGTACACACACACACACACACACACACAAGTGGAGAGAATCTACAGCTGAACATAAATACAACCGGAGACATGATGATTGATTTTAGAAGAGATCCCCATTGACTTCTTATCCACCCCAAAAACATAATACATGTGTAAATAATGACCGCCTCGCTGCACATTAACCCTTTCATAAATACGCTGAATAAATCATATTTTTGTATTTTAATAATTGTATTTCCTCCTCCTAGGCGTGGAGGTCCCATCTCCTTCTCCTCCAGCCGCCCCTCCAGACGCCCTCTTCAGGTGGAGGGGACGTCTTTAGACCTGCTGTCTGACGACGAGCTGGAAAACAAAATCACCGACAGCAACACCAACGAGACGCCGGCGCCGCAGCCCGAGTAGAAGAGAGGGAGAAACAATCAATCAATCACTTTATCAATCCTGCAAGGGGCAGCTCATGAACACAGGCAGGAAGATACAGGAAGAAAGCACACGGCCTGGATGTGGATCATTCCAATTTACACCATAAAGACTTCACAATAAATAAGTAAATAAATAATCAAGTTAAAAAACTATCAAGAATTTAAAAGTTTGAGGGGAAGAATGATTTGTCTTAAAGGTCACCTATTGTGCAAAATCCACTTCTTCATGTCTCTTCCACATCAACATGTGTCCCCTCTTCTCCATGTCTCTTCTACATCAACATGTGTCCCCTCTTCTTCATGTCTCTTCCACATCAACATGTGTCCCCTCTTCTTCATGTCTCTTCTACATCAACATGTGTCCCCTCTTCTCCATGTCTCTTCTACATCAACATGTGTCCCCTCTTCTTCATGTCTCTTCTACATCAACATGTGTCCCCTCTTCTTCATGTCTCTTCTACATCAACATGTGTCCCCTCTTCTTCATGTCTCTTCCACATCAACATGTGTCCCCTCTTCTTCATGTCTCTTCCACATCAACATGTGTCCCCTCTTCTCCATGTCTCTTCTACATCAACATGTGTCCCCTCTTCTTCATGTCTCTTCCACATCAACATGTGTCCCCTCTTCTCCATGTCTCTTCTACATCAACATGTGTCCCCTCTTCTTCATGTCTCTTCTACATCAACATGTGTCCCCTCTTCTTCATGTCTCTTCTACATCAACATGTGTCCCCTCTTCTTCATGTCTCTTCTACATCAACATGTGTCCCCTCTTCTTCATGTCTCTTCCACATCAACATGTGTCCCCTCTTCTTCATGTCTCTTCCACATCAACATGTGTCCCCTCTTCTCCATGTCTCTTCTACATCAACATGTGTCCCCTCTTCTTCATGTCTCTTCTACATCAACATGTGTCCCCTCTTCTTCATGTCTCTTCTACATCAACATGTGTCCCCTCTTCTTCATGTCTCTTCCACATCAACATGTGTCCCCTCTTCTCCATGTCTCTTCCACATCAACATGTGTCCCCTCTTCTTCATGTCTCTTCTACATCAACATGTGTCCCCTCTTCTTCATGTCTCTTCTACATCAACATGTGTCCCCTCTTCTTCATGTCTCTTCTACATCACCATGTGTCCCCTCTTCTTCATGTCTCTTCTACATCAACATGTGTCCCCTCTTCTTCATGTCTCTTCTACATCAACATGTGTCCCCTCTTCTTCATGTCTCCTCTACATCAACATGTGTCCCCTCTTCTTCATGTCTCTTCTACATCAACATGTGTCCCCTCTTCTTCATGTCTCTTCTACATCAACATGTGTCCCCTCTTCTTCATGTCTCTTCTACATCACCATGTGTCCCCTCTTCTTCATGTCTCTTCTACATCAACATGTGTCCCCTCTTCTCCATGTCTCTTCTACATCAACATGTGTCCCCTCTTCTTCATGTCTCTTCTACATCAACATGTGTCCCCTCTTCTCCATGTCTCTTCTACATCAACATGTGTCCTCTCTTCTTCATGTCTCTTCTACATCAACATGTGTCCTCTCTTCTTCATGTCTCCTCTACATCAACATGTGTCCCCTCTTCTTCATGTCTCTTCTACATCAACATGTGTCCCCTCTTCTTCATGTCTCTTCTACATCAACATGTGTCCCCTCTTCTTCATGTCTCTTCTACATCAACATGTGTCCCCTCTTCTTCATGTCTCTTCTACATCAACATGTGTCCCCTCTTCTTCATGTCTCCTCTACATCACCATGTGTCCCCTCTTCTTCATGTCTCTTCTACATCAACATGTGTCCCCTCTTCTTCATGTCTCCTCTACATCACCATGTGTCCCCTCTTCTTCATGTCTCTTCTACATCAACATGTGTCCCCTCTTCTCCATGTCTCTTCTACATCAACATGTGTCCTCTCTTCTTCATGTCTCTTCAACATCAACATGTGTCCCCTCTTCTTCATGTCTCTTCAACATCAACATGTGTCCCCTCTTCTTCATGTCTCTTCTACATCAACATGTGTCCTCTCTTCTTCATGTCTCTTCTACATCAACATGTGTCCTCTCTTCTTCATGTCTCCTCTACATCAACATGTGTCCCCTCTTCTTCATGTCTCTTCAACATCAACATGTGTCCCCTCTTCTTCATGTCTCTTCTACATCAACATGTGTCCCCTCTTCTTCATGTCTCTTCTACATCAACATGTGTCCCCTCTTCTTCATGTCTCTTCTACATCAACATGTGTCCCCTCTTCTTCATGTCTCCTCTACATCACCATGTGTCCCCTCTTCTTCATGTCTCTTCTACATCAACATGTGTCCCCTCTTCTTCATGTCTCTTCTACATCAACATGTGTCCCCTCTTCTTCATGTCTCTTCTACATCAACATGTGTCCCCTCTGTGGAAAGAGACTCTGAAAGTTTCAGGAACAAAGATTCTCTCTCTTTTTGATCCATTTCTATAAAAACCTGTCTGAAAATGAGCTGATCAGATTTTGGCCACTTTATGATGTCATAACGATGTTTTGTCTTGTGTAACCATTAGCCAATCAGCAACCAAGGTAACCCCCCCCCCCCCTTATCACCTGAATCTCCTCCTAGAGCACCATTGTGTTCTTTGTAACCAAATGTCTCTCAGAGGGGCGTGGGGAGGGGCTCCTTATTGTCATCTAAAGTAACAGACAGAGAATCAGCACTTTGGAAACAGGGCTGAAACAGAGGGGATTATGGGTAATGCTGCAATGATCTGTTTGGTGTTTCAGCCAATCAGAGACAGGCTCTGGATATATCTGAGACCTATGATATATTGATGAGAAACAGTAGAATAGAGGACCTTTAAGAGCAGGTAGAGAATACTGACACTCCCAGCTTTAGGTCTGCTGCCTCCCATCATGCATCAGGATCTAAAGAAGGAGACACACCAGCAGTTGGACCCCCAAAACGCTCTCTGAATCCCCCCAACGTTAAAAAGCACGACTCTGCCTTACCCCCCTCTCACGCTGCAGGGCTGTTATATATTACATTATGATATTTAGCTGGTGCTTTTATCCAAAGTGACCTAAATACACTTCAATGCTGCAGACATACAGAGGCAGTTTGGAGCCTCTGATTGGTCGACCAGCTTTGTGACATACTTTATATTTTACTTTTTTTGACGTGATATACTATTATTTTCTCATACTTTTCTACAATTTATTTTCATATTTATTCGTTCATCATACTAAACTATGATTTTTTTTTTACTTACTATATTTTGACTTGTTCAAATTATTTCCACATACTGTTCAATTATTTTTTTCTCATTTTTTCGGCTTTGATATTTCCGACATTTTTTACTATATAATTACTTTTTTTCATATTTTCAACATACAATATTATGCCTTTTTTCTTCTGACCTACTATTCTTAGATTTTTCTTTTTAATCGACATAAAATAGGACTTTTTCCAAATGTTTTGACGTACTATACTATGAGTTTTTGGGACAGCACATCAGGCCCTCTTTCTCTCGGCGTGAGCCCTCAAACCAAAATGCAGATTTTCCCGTAAAATGTGATGCCAGAAAACAATATTTCTGAGTATCAAACAGAACGTCAGACGGCTTTGTTTTCACGGAGCTCTGACGTCACGTTGTTGTTTACGTCAGGAGACATCTTGTTTACGAGCGTCACGAGAATTAATATATCTTATAAACAAGATCAGCGCCTCGGAACTCATACTATATCCTTCTAGAAACGCCCCTGACATATTGAAGTGTTGCTTTGGATAAAGACATCAGCTATCTGTCCTTCAATACACACATCTTGCCCGAGGACACTTTGACATGATGTCTACAGATGGTGGGATTGAACCACTGCGTATTATCCCCTTGAGCCACAGCACAGAAACTCCCATAATGCATTGCATATGAACTACAAGAGTCCCTTGCCCTTCATTGAGAGACGAGGAACTGTCAGAGTGGATGAGGATCCTGCGTTGGACCAGCTGTTTAAAATGCTAAGATAAAAGTATGGCATTGAAAAAGTGATGAAAGCAAACGACTTTCTGACTATTTTTGCATCGATTTACAAAATATATACACAGTATGTCCGCCGTATACAGTAGCTTTAGTTCCTGCATAGTATTCTTCCAGTCCTCTGCTTGCTTTATGAATATGAAATGTGTGTGTGAGCTTCCTCTCATGACAGTAGGTCCGTGTTGACTTGTAATTATTTGGTGCGAGTGCTGAAAGCCATTATTATTTCTTCTGCTTCTTCTGTGCCTTCCCCCCCCCCCCCCCCACCTCTTTAAACCCATTTATGCTAATTCCATGGAGGTATTTTCATACATCAGTGATGAGCTCTTAGCGTCCAGATCTCATGCTTCACCGTGACTCTCTTTAGACGGGTGCTATGACTTTTATACGTTTTGAGTTATTAAGATTAAAAAACACAGTCCAATAGACATGAACTGTATTTATATCTCTGCTATTGTATCCAGGACGGACTCCGTTCATATTTCAAAATGCTAAGTATTGCACATGGATCGACTGTATGCTCGTCATGTACAGTTAGTGAGTTATTAGGATGCATTAAAGTCTGTGGAGCCCATTCACTCCAGTTGGTGTTTGTGTTTATTGATCACCGGTTTACACTCCACGTATTGGACCGATCCATGTTGATGAACGAGTTATCAGCCGTCACATTACAGTAGCATTTGTTTTTGAGAAATCACACATTTAAAATAGTTTGGACGTTAGATAAGGAATCAAGGACTCAACTGAGGATGCTGCAGCTTTAAAGGTCCCATGTCATGGCCATTTCTACTGATCATAATTCCATTGTTGAGGTCTACTAGGATAAATGTATATTGTGCAATATTCCAAACTCACATTGGTTTCTCATACAGCATCTCTGTATAGCAACCGCGGTGAATTTAGTTTTAGGTTTGATATTTGACGGACATTCGCGGACCCGCCAGCAGCGTCAGTAGAGGCTTCTCAATTCTTAAATTTCCCCTCCTCGACTCCCCTCCTCGAGACTCAGGCCCATTCCCAAACCGCCCCCTACACCCTACCCCTCCGTTTGCGCGTTCACGCGGAGGGTCCGCCATATTGAGGGCTGTTCCAAAGCAACGAGTGTGGAGCGGTGTGGAGGGGGAGTGGGCTATCAAGTCCTCAAACAGCGAGTCTGCAGCGGTGCTGACTTGAGACCGGTCTCTACCTGACCGGAGTCACGCGGTGTGTGTCCGTCAGGAAACACGCTGTTTACAAGTAGTTCCAGCAAACATCCACTGATAAACTGCGATGTTAACAACCTCATGATAACCTCATATGTTTTTAACTTAGGATCAAACCTGTGTTTAGTCTAGAAAAAGGTAAATGTGTGCATTTTATTATAAAGTTGTGTATATTTACAGACCGTTGCAAAAACTAAGAAGCTTATAAACATCAGGTTTAAAACTAAAAGAGCTTTGAAACACAATGAAAGATGTTTGGAGTTTTATTTGAGTTATTCATTTAAACTTTTTGTCTAAGAGATGCTGATTTGAAACCGTTGTTACATACAGTTACGGCACTTCCTGTTTCTGCCGGAGAGAGGGGAGAGAGGGGAGAGAGGGGAGGCCGTCCCAAAGCTTGCTGCTGTATTTACTCCCTCCATCTGACAGGAGGGAGTCTCGTGTGTCACTCCACGGAGCTCACTCCGTCACGGAGGGGTAGGGTCGAGGGAGTGGTTTGGGATTGGGCCTTAGTCCCGCCCACAGGAGATGCGAGCGGAGGACCGAGGAGAGAGGAGGGGAAGCAGCAGACGTTTAAAGAAATGAGAACTCCTCTCCTCTGAGCGGTCATATTAAAGCGACGTCCGTTCATTATTACGTGGCAACAGCTGCATCAGCTGTCGAGTGTTTTGTCATAGCGCTGTATTTTATAATCTCTGTTAGATCAGCTGAACATTGTTCCCCTACATATTTACTTTGAATTCATTGAGAGTGCGGTATAATGAGACAATAACAGGCTACAGATGCGGACACACACACACAAATATATTTATATAAATATATACAATTTAAAGTATGAGAGCACTCTCATAATAACGTAACACAATCAGAGACTGGATATATCCCCCCCCCCCCCTCTCTGGTCGCTGAAATGGGGAATTGAAATTACTGGCCAAAAGTTGTATTTACAAGTATTAAAAGTAGCTAAGCAGAGGACACCAAACCCGTCTGTCCGCCGCATCTACGCACTGTACAACACACACCTACATACCACACACACACATACACACACACTGCCTACCACACACACTTACAGCTCCGAAAGCATAATCAGGCTACAGCCGTTGTGTATTTTATTATGTGAAGCACTAAATGGTCTTAGAAAAATATCGACTCTTTGTTTGTAGATATCTACTAAACTACAGCAAATAAAGAGAGTAATGTAGGCCTGTTATACTGAGTGATATATATTGTACACTGCTCTGCTTTCTGCACGGACCTCACAGCTGTTCTCACTGTAAACATCATGGCCCTTTCTCATTTCTCTAACTCCCCTCATCGACTCCCCTCCTCGACTCCTATCCTCGAGACTTAGTCCCGCCCACAGGAGATGCGAGCCGAGGAGCCGAGGAGGGGAACCGAGGAGAGAGGAGGGGAAGCAGCAGGCGGTTAGAGAAATGAGAACTCCTCTCCTCTGAGCGGTCATTTTAAAGAGACGTCCATTAATGATGAAAGGAGGCACAGCAGCCCTCTGTCTGATGGACACATGTGTTCATGACCACTTTGATTCATTCACAGTGCGGAATAATGAGACAATAACAGGCCACACAATAACGTAACACTATCAGAGACTGGATATATCCCCCCCCCCTCTCTGGTCGCTACAATGAGGAAAATAAATTACGGGCCAAAAGTTTTATTTACAAGTATTAAAAGTAAGCAGAGGACACCAAACCAACTGAGACCTGTCTGTCCGCTGCATCTACGCACACACTGTACCACACACACGCACCTACAGCTAACAGCCTAACAGCCGTTGTGTATTTTATTATGTGAAGCACTAAATGGTTTTAGAAAAATATGGACTCTTTGTTTGTAGATATCTACTAAACTAAAGCAAATAAAGAGAGTAGGCCTGTTCTACTGAGTGATATATATTATACACACTGCTCTGCTTTCAGCACGGACCTCACAGCTGTTCTCACTGTAAACATCGCGTCACGATGAAAGCAGTTAATAAAATAATATCCAGGGGATGCATGCAGAGCTGTCATTGGCTGAGATAAGTCCGGCCGTGCGTCACGACTCTGAAACATCTCTGTTGCCGGAAATGCATCCACGAAGGAGCCGTGGAGGACCGTGGAGGACCCATCAGTGTATCCTCGGTTAGAGCTCCTCCAGAGAGCCTCCTCGATGCTCGGTCCTCGAAGTGCATTTAGAGAAATGAGATGTCCTTCAACATGGCGCGCTGAAATCCATTTCCGGGTCACGACCGGAGGACCGAGGAGTCGAGGAGTCGAGGAGGGGGATTTGATGAAATGAGAAAGGGCCCATGTCGTGATGAAAGCAGTTTCTAAAATAATATCCAGAGGATGCATGCAGAGCTGTCATTGGTTGAGATAAGTCCGACCGTGCGTCACGCCTCCACCGTTCCCGGAAATGCATCCGCGGAGGAACCATCAGTGTATCCTCGGTTATAGCTCCTCCAGAGAGCCTCCTCGACGCTCGATGCTCGGTCCTCGGTGTGCATTTAGAGAAATGAGATGTCCTTCAAAATGGCGCGCTGAAATTCATTTCCGGGTCACTACCGGAGGACCGAGGAGTCGAGGAGTCGAGGAGGGGAAATTTGAGTATTGAGAAGCCTCTAGTTTCCCCTGCTGCTGGCTGTATTACGACGGGGAGATCTTCTCCGCGAAACGAGGCTTTCACTTAGGGACCATCAACAAATGACTTTTCAATTACACAAGAACATTTTTCTTTTTAATAAATCGACAGCTTCCCGATCGAGTGAATGTGAAGCAAATCCACGCGAGAGCATGCATTTGTTGAACACACCTCTTTTTATTGCATTTTAATACTTTAAATACGTTTTATTAATATTTTTGATGGAAACATTTGCTTATTTCTTCAATACCTTCCAGGTCATGTGACCGATTCGCTCAAAATCAATGTTGGGTTAGGGTTAGGGTTAGGGTTAGCAAAATACACAAGAAGAGGAACAATTTCCAAAGCCTTAACCAGTGGTGTCAGCAATTATTATTACACTATGTTAAGACAGACACCAGTAGAGGAAATAATGGCTGGTAACATAAGCAGAAGCCTCACCAAAGACGTGTTAAAGAAAATATCCTCTGAAGTGAAGAAAAGTGCAAGGCTCCACGATGACATGATGCTTGAACTCATGTTGACTCAAAAAATAATCAAAGAGAGCAGCAGTCATGCATCATCAAAAGGCTATCTTCAGCACCTACAAATTGATCTGTTTGCTGTACATTTATACACAGATGCTGGAATAAAGATATTGACTGAGCACTTGAAAAAGCCAACACCTACGACTCTCTACCTTGATGCCACAGGCAGCGTGATACAGAACATTCCTGATCAAAATAAGCGGGTCTTGTATTATGCTTTGGTTTGGCCCGGAATGGGTAAGGATAAGCCTCCCTTGCCGTCACAGAACTGATCACCAACAGCCATTCCATCTATTTCCCATTGGCTCATGGCATTTAAAAGAAAGTTGTCTTACACAACAAAAAGAAAGATAGCACAGGTTGAGACAGATTATAGTTGGGCTCTGATAAACAGTGTGCTTCTGTCTTTTAACAGGGAAAATATGTCAGTGTACCTTGACCGAGCATTTGAGATAGTGTCTGAACAAACTGAACTGATTCCTAACTTCACTGTGCTGCATCTGTGCTCTGCTCATATCATGAAGGCTGTCTCACAAGCATTTGGCAAAACAACTGTAGACAGAGGCACACAGGAATATGCAACGTTCTGTTTTGCGTACATCCTGAACTGCACAAGTATGCAGGAAGCCCTTGATGTTTTTTATCATATGTGTGTGCTTTTTGATGCAGAGGAGTACACTCATTCGATGAAACAGAGCAAAATGTACCTCGACGAGTGCATTTTGCAAACTCGGGACTTGAAACTGGAGGAAAGTGGACATGTAATGGGAGAGGAGGAAAGCAAAATGGAAACAAATGCTCATAGCATTATTGGAAAGTCCCCTTTTACACAAGCTTTTCAAGTCAGACGGGACCAAGCAGAGTGTGACATTCTCTCTGACGATGCTGTTCATGTAAAAAACCACTACCTCTGTCCTGGTGTCATTGATGCACTGTTAAAAAACGACATGGGGATCTTCCCATTGTGGAGTGGTTTGTTGCTTGGGGATCTGTCGCGACATAGAAAAGGTACCTCTAAAAAAGATGGAAGTCATAAAACCAGGGATACCAACTGCCATGTTGAGCTCTGGTTTGGGTTGGTCAAACACTCCATCCTTTAAAAAGACCAGCTGAGTTCGTCTCCAAAATGTATGCCTCAATACAAGGAAGATATATAGAGCACATTGAGCAACACAATCTGCCAATGCATATTCTGGACAAAAACTTTGGACATCCTAGCAGGCCAGATGATGACCAGGAGGAACAGTGGAACAAGCGGGAAAGTTCTGCTGGTCACACCAAGTCCAAGTACTTCAATCCACCAAAAACACTACCCAACCCCAAGAGTCCACCTGCCACAAAGGTGAAGAAAAGAAAAGTGGACCAACAGGAAAAAGACTGCGCAGGGAAATGTGAGTTTCTCTAAGACTTACTATTCAAAGTGTGTAAATTGTTCTCCAGCATTTTAATTGTAACAATGGAATGAGTAAATATTGTCAGAAAGTAAAGCATGGACTAAATTGGTAAAGAGTGAGGTGAAGGACAAAGGACATGAAGTATTATAACCCAAGATGATTAGGTGCATGTTGTAGGGGGAGAATATGAAGATGAAAAATGTAAATACAGCTTACAAACTTATAACAGAAACTAGATTTCCAAATCAGACTTTAAACTGCAATTACAGTTTCTGTTCCTGCGCAGCCTGTTTAATGTCATTTAGTGAAAACTCTAAAAGGGACTGAGGTTAAATGCATAAACATGGACAGTTTAATTATATTTTGTGTATGTAGCTTTGATGGTGCATTTACAAAAACAAGGCCTTCACCCAAACATTCAAGATGGGTAACCCTCTGGTGTCAATCAAATGCACTAATTAGTCATTCGGGACAACAATGTCCAGAGTGATACCGGAGGGTTAAAAGATTCATCAAGAGTCCATATTAAACAGACTGCATCTATTTCCCCTCAATCCTGACTTGCAGTTGACCTGGCTGTGGGAAAAAAGGACACAGAGGTGTATGGAATGCCATTTAAGCCAAAATTAAATAAATACATAAATAAATACATATATATATATTTATAAATATGCCTATGAAATAAATTCTGAAATAAATAAATGAGGCAATAAATATATAAAAGTCTCTTGAAATAAATAAATGTGTATTTAAATGTACATGTATACATATTTATTGCCTCATTTATATCAATTATTATTATTATTATTATTATTATATATGTATTTATTTAATTATTTATGTATTTATTTAATTTTGGCTTGAATGGCATTCCATAGAGGTGGTCGTGGCAGTGCTCCCCTCACAGATGAAAGGACGCATCTTGCTTATGCTATGCTCACTTCGACCCCACCAGTGGTTGGCAGGGGAGGTACGTGACTACATGTTTCAAGTGTCTGAAGTTTCACTCTACACTGTGTTATTTTCTTTATCTAGCATTTAACGATTTCTGCCCAAAATGTCTAGATACTTTTGTCAGTCACAAGATTCTCAAAGTTGCAGGAAATGAAAGTTCAGTATAACTGGGAATATGCATTAATTGGCAAATTGTTATGATCTTTTTTGCCAGGTAATTGAAGGCGTGTTTCATGTTGCAACTTTAAGTTTTTCTGGGACCGCAGACATCTTTTTCAGGCAAATGGAGTTTGCCTGAAAAAATCAGGAGTGAAATTGTCTATCTCTAACATATTCAACTGCCTACGTCATCAATCTGTTCCCTCTGCCAAGGACAAGCAACAAGAGGAATCAAAACAAGAGAAAGACACAACACATCGCTCAGAAAACCTTGAAAATCTATCATTGCACCCGCCTGAGGAATGTCTTGATTATGGGAGACGAATGGAGGAGTCTCCACCGCCCTTCACCCCCCCTATCACCTCTGAGGATACTCTTCCTTCACCCCACAGCTCTCTCTACTCTCCGTTCACCCTTTCACCCTCGCCCACCCTCCTGGAGATCGCTGAACACACAAAGGAGATACAGAGGGTTGGCACCGATTCCTTCCTGGAGTTCAAAGACCAAACTAAGGCGATACGCAGGGTTGGCAGCATGTCCTTTACCCCCGCTCCTCAACGACGCCCACCAAAATCACTGCAGAGACGCGCACCATCTCCCCCGTCTTCATCACCGTGCCTACGTCAACCACCTCCCCCCCTGGCAGCATGTCCTCTACCCCCGCCCCATCTCCCCCGTCTCCATCACCGTGCCTACGTCAACCACCTCCCCCCCCTGGCAGCATGTCCTCTACCCCCGCACCATCTCCCCCGTCTCCATCACCGTGCCTACGTCAACCACCTCCCCCCCCTGGCAGCATGTCCTCTACCCCCGCACCATCTCCCCCGTCTCCATCACCGTGCCTACGTCAACCACCTCCCCTCCCTTCAAACACCATCTGCGGTCTCCGAAGCCTGATAAGAATGTGTGTGTACAAAACGCAACAAACTCTGACTGATATGTGCTGGGTCCAGGCTCAAGGGCGTATCGCACTCTCAACTCTCTCCAGGACATGCCGGGGCCCTGCCTGCCAGTAGCTTTGCCGATATCTGTGTTGATAGGTAATAGATTAAGAGCGGTGAATCAGCTTAGACACAGGAAGTGCTCAAACGTTTGTGTGAGTTTATCTAATTTAGCAGTGATTCCATGTCAGCCACAGCTTGTTACAAAAAACCTGACTGATAGTGTATCTAACAAACTTAAACTAGCTTTATTAAATGTCAGGTCTTTGGCAGGAAAAACATTTTGAATCAATGATTTTATCACTGAGCACAATCTTGATTTTATGTTTTTAACGGAAACTTGGATTGAACAAAATAACAGTGCAGCTGTTCTTATCGAATCAACCCCTCCCAACTTTAGTTTTATGAGTCAGGAAAGAATGCATAAGAAAGGGGGTGGAGTTGCTATTCTGTTCAATGATTCCCTTCAATGCAGGAAGACATCTTATGGGAACTTTGCTTCTTTTGAATATGTGGCCCTTCAGCTGAAATGCTCCTCTCGAGCTCTGTTCCTAAACATCTATAGACCACCCAAATACTGTGCAAGCTTTTTTGATGACTTTACTGAACTGCTGTCTATAGTGTGTATTGACTTTGATCGTCTAGTCATTGTTGGTGATTTTAACATCCATGTTGACAACCCCCAGGACAGAGGGGCTAAAGAACTGTTTTGTGTTCTTGATAGCTATGGACTGACTCAGCATGTGACGGAGCCCACACACAATAAGGGGCACACTCTGGACTTAATTATCTCAAAGGGTCTGAATATCTCTAAGGTTGTGGTGACTGATGTTGCACTCTCTGACCATTCCTGTGTTTTCTTTGAGAGCTCTATTTCTGTTCACAAAAATGTTCAAAAAGAGGAAACCACAAAGCGATATTTAACTGAAAATACTAGGGAAATGTTTACTCAGAATTTTTCTTCCACACTTGCCCCTGCTAACATCTCAGTAAATGAGCTAGTAGATCGTTTTAATTCAAAAATTAAAAATGTTATAGATGCCATTGCTCCAACTAAGGTAAAGGAAGTGACTGGCAAGAAAATATCTCCATGGAGAAAGGCCATGACCGTGAAAACAGAAAAAAGAGAGTGTTGAAAAGCTGAACGCAGGTGGCGAAAAACAAATCTCCAGGTTCACTTTGAAATCTATAAAGAGAGACTTGGCCTTTATAATTTGGAATTGAAAAACGCACGACAGTCTTTCTTCTCTGACATCATTACCAAAAACAAAAACAATGCACGTGCCTTGTTTGTTACCGTCGACAGACTAACTAACCCCCCAGTGTCAGTAGCCTCTGAATTTCTATCCATCATGCAATGATTTTGCCTTTTTCACTGACAACATTCAGAAAATCAGACAAGCAGTCAGTGCCTCTGCATCAGGAACAGCAAATGTGTTGTCTCTGTGTCCACTTAACATCAATTCAAACACCATGACACAATTCCATCAGATTAATGATAAAAACCTAGAGGACATTATTCAACTTCTGAAATCCTCCTCCTGCTGCCTTGATATTATTCCAACAGGATTTTTCAAAGATGTTTTTCGTTGCATGGCCTCAGATCTACTTCATATAGTAAACAAATCTCTTCACTCAGGTGTTTTTCCACAGGCCCTGAAAACTGCAGTCATTAAACCGCTCTTAAAAAAGAATAATCTAGATGCTTCAGTAATGAACAATTACAGGCCCATATCAAACCTGCCATTTCTAGGTAAAATCATTGAAAAAGTTGTTTTTCAACAGTTGAGTAATTTCTTGCATTTAAATAGTTGTTTCGATGTGTTCCAGTCAGGCTTTCGTCCAAACCACAGTACTGAGACTGCTCTTGTAAAGGTCTTCAATGACATCCACTTAAACACAGACAGTGGCAGAACTTCAGTGTTAGTATTATTAGATCTCAGTGCTGCGTTTGACACTGTTGACCACAGCATATTACTAGACCGACTGGAAAACTGGGTGGGACTTTCGGAAACAGTTCTACATTGGTTTGAATCCTACTTAAAGGACAGAAACAACTTTGTTTCTATAGGTAAATACACATCTGAGTTGACACATATGACATGTGGGGTACCTCAAGGCTCTATCTTGGGGCCTCTTCTCTTTAACATCTACATGCTACCACTGGCTCAGATAATGAAAAACAACCAAATAAGTTACCATAGCTATGCGGATGACACACAAATTTACATAACAATTTCACCAGGAGACTATGCTCCAATTCAAACACTGAGTAAGTGCATTGAACAAATCAATGACTGGATGTGTCAGAACTTTCTCCAATTAAACAAAGATAAAACTGAGGTAATGGTTTTTGGAGCCAAGGCAGAACGTATAAAAGTTAGCGCTGAGCTTCAGTCTGCAATGTTCAAAACAACAGAGCCAGAAATCTAGGTGTAGTCATGGACTCTGACCTGAGTTTCAACAGTCACATTAAAACAGTTACTAAATCAGCCTACTATCACCTAAAGAACATATCTAGGATTAAAAGACTAATGTCACAGCAGGATCTGGAAAAACTTGTCCATGCTTTTATCTTCAGTAGACTGGACTACTGCAATGGTGTCTTCACAGGTCTCACTAAAAAATCTATTAGAAAGCTGCAGCTGATTCAGAACGCTGCTGCTCGAGTCCTCACTAACACTAAGAAAGTGGATCACATCATTCCTGTTCTGAAGTCTTTACACTGGCTTCCTGTGTGTCAAAGAATAGATTTCAAAATACTGCTGCTGGTTTATAAAGCTTTGAATGGTTTAGGCCCAAAATACATTTCTGACCTCCTGCTAAATGATGAACCATCCAGATCTCTCAGGTCTTCAGGGACTGGTCAGCTTTCTGTCCCCAGAGTCAGAACTAAACATGGAGAAGCAGTGTTCAGTTAGTATGCTCCAAATATCTGGAACAAACTCCCAGAAACCTGCAGGTCCGCTGCAACTCTGACTACTTTCAAATCCAGGCTGAAGACTTTTCTTTTTGTTGCTGCTTTTAATTGAACTATTCATATCTTAGACTGCTCTGTAACTTTTATCACTGTATTTTTTCTTTTAATGTTTCTTTTATTAGCTTTTCTTTTTAATGACTGATTTTAAATGCCATTTTCTTAATGTCTTTCGTTTTTGGTAAAGCACTTTGAATTGCCTTGTGTTGAAAAGTGCTATATAAATAAACTTGCCTTGCCTTGCCTTGCCTTGCCTTGCCTTGCTGCCGACAAATTCGCCTGAACAAAATGTAGTTGCTAAATCACTACACAGCAGGTGTCATTTTGTTCGGGGACAGAACTCAGCTAACATCTCACAGTTTACCGAAGGTAATGTGTGTGGTCTGTGTATGTTGATGTGTGTGGTGTGGTGTGTTTGTGCATGGTGATGCTGTCGGGGGAAGTAGGTGTGGATTTGATTTGTGGGCTCACACTCACACATTAGGTACATGGAGTGAAGCATTGGCTGAGGTCTTAAATAGGAAATTAGCTGAGATGATTTGACTTTATCCTCTCTGAAACTATACTCATTAGTTAAATCACCTGATAAATCTACTTACTATTGAATTCCCATACCAACACTTGTTTTAAGTGCAACAAATGAATGGCACAAGAACATAATTGTCAGACTAATGTTGTTGTTATTTTTACCTTAGCCTTCAAGTTTGTTTTAATCCTTTATTTGATGCCATTATAGGTAAACTTTGACAACTATGAAGCTGTCCTGTCCTTTGTACTTGTCAACAACAACCACTGAAAGTTGCTGGTTTGTAATTATTGTTGTTATTGTATTATTTCTGTTAAAGCACAAGTCTTACATAGTGAAGCCAAAAATCTTTTTTGATGAAAAGTGCTTTTACTTTTGTTGTTCTCTCACAGTACATTCATGCCAAAACCAGCACCGTATTCCTGGTGGATCCAGCTCAAAGCGTCAAAGAGCTTGATGACTCCGAACATGCTGCCAAAAGAATACAGTAAATCAAAATTCAATAGATATTTGAAAATTCAAGTAAAAACTATATTTAAACGTAAAACATGTGTCACATTTAGTTACATTCATACTCACAAACAGCATTGAAAGCATTTTAAACAGTCTGATACAGTCTGTGTTCAGACAGTGATATCTATAGCTGACCTGTGGCTGCCCCTTATATAAATAAATGGTCATATGGTGAATACAAACTGTATGAATTTCTGTTACGTTATCTTTAGGAGCCACATAATTAGAAATGTAAAGTGTGTTAACATTATCCTTTCTCAGGGAGTACTTCAGGATGAGGAGGACACGCCACAGCATAACAGACTGGGTGGATGTTAATTGGAAGGGAGGCGTTATGGGCCACCCACTTCAAAAGGATGGATGTAGCTGTGGTGTCGTTGTTGTGAAGGTGAGCTGAAGAGATTCTGTTTTCATCCAGTTAACAAGCAGAGTTTTTAATGTGAAAGACAGTTTAATGCAAGGGCGGATTAAAAAAGCTGTCAAAAGTAGTTGTTGACCGATAAAGGTTTTTTAAAGGCCGATGCTGATCCCCATAATATTTAGCAGGCAGGTTGGCCAATGGACAATATACAGTATAATGCCGATATCATGTTGTTGTTTATTGTATTTTTCACAACTGACAACAATTGGATTATGACACAACATTGCTGAACTTAAATTAACAGTTATTTAACACTAATGTAGTATTCACTTGAACACAGAAAGTTTAATTGACAAAACATATCTCAAAATTCCAATAATAGGACCGGTCTATATCAATACTCAAAAGTTTTGGGAGGCATTCTAGTCGAGGGTGGATGTCTTCTATAATGTGTCTCGTGTTTTTGTCTGTATCTGTATTACTATGCAGTAAAGAAGAAAAACCCTCCATAACATAAGTGTTGTTTGTTTAGATGGCAAAGGCAGTCAAGGCGTCCTTCCCTCTGATCCCGAATGTGAATTTCGAGTGTTCGAAGAAATACATGAAACGGGAGAGGAGAGAACTGGCCCTCGAAATCCTTGAGGCATCAGGTAAATAAATATGAATATACATGTATTGTTATCTTGTTTCAGTCTTTGATGAGCACACTTATTGTGCTATGTGTGCTGCCTTAAGGCCTCCAGGATCTCCCATCACAAACTGGGTGAGCTGTTGTGAAGAAAATGTGGAATTGTCATGTCCACATGTATTCATTTATTTAACAGGGACAGTGCACATTAATGAACATTTCTGTAACTGTGCCAGAGTTAGCCAAGAGGCTATTTTTCATCTGTAGTCCCTGGACAGATTTTAAAAGTCAACCTAAAACACATTTAATTTTAAACAACTAAATACAATACATTTAAAACATGCAACAGACATTACTGGAATACTTAAATAAAAAATAAATAAAAGACAGAACAATAGGGCTGCCCTTAATGGGCAGACGCCATCTTACCTTAAAGAACTCATTATACCCTACTGTCCTACTAGGGCATTGCGTTCCAAGAATGCAGGGTTGTTGGTTGTTCCTAGAGTCTCTAAAAGTACAATGGGAGCCAGAGCCTTTTCTTATCAAGCTCCACATTTGTGGAATCAGCTTCCAGTTTGTGTTCGGGCGGCAGACACCCTATCCGTTTTTAAGAGTGCGCTTAAGACCTTCCTTTTTGATAAAGCTTATAGTTAGGGCTGATTAGATTCAGCCCCTAGTTTTGCTGATATAGGCTTAGTTTGTCGGGGGACATCTTACTTCTTCCTTCTCTCTGTCTATACCTGTGTACTCTCATGTTTCGATTAACCCAGCTTCCCCAAATCTCTTTCTTTTTGGTGTCTATATACGCTGGGATCCGGAGTCATGGATGATCCTGAGTCATGGATGATCCTGCGGTCCTGTGTCCTGGATCGCGAGCCCTGGATCTTGAGTCGTGGCTGTGGTCCTGGATCATAGGTCCTGGATGGATATCCTCGTGGATTCATCTTCCTATTATACACACATGCATTTCCAAACATTTGGACTACCTATGTTGCAAATGTATTATCTTTTCAATTTACACACGGCATCTATTGCACGTCTGTCCGTCCTGGGAGAGGGATCCCTCCTCTGTTGCTCTCCCTGAAGTTTCTCCCATGTTCCCTTTAAAACTGTGGGTTTTCTTTGGAAGTTTTTCCTTGTACGATGTGAGGGTCTAAGGACAGAGGGTCTAAGGACAGAGGGTCTAAGGACAGAGGGTGTCGTATTGTCATACTGATATTTTGTACAAACTGTGAAGTCCACTGAGACAAATGTAACATTTGTGATATTGGGCTATATAAATAAACATTGATTGATTGATTGATTGATAAAAATAGATAAAAATAGAGCATGTTAAAACACAGGCAGTGGGTTTTGAGGAGCGGATGATTGTGTCAGCTGATTCCTCACTAACACTTGAGTATTAAGACAACTGAATGGTAATCTAAGGTACAAATATATAAATACACTATTTCTTTCACTTCAACAGGTTCAGTGTGATGACTGTGAACGATGGGACCATGCCCAGTGTCTGGCAATGGACAGCAGAGACTTTAAAAAGGCAGAGACAGGATATTGGAAATGTCCTTTGTGCAAGTAACACTTGAAATGTGCTCAATGATGACGATTAGTAAAGCATGTGTCCTGTGTAGCCTTGTTTGTATTACTTTCTGATCATTAATCACTGGGTCACATGACAGGGAAGCTCTAGAAAAAAACCTGAATTTTTTATAGAAATATTAATATTAAATAGAGGATGTAATATTATCTGATATAAAGAGCTGTTTCTATTGTATTGTGTACAGACTTTCAATTCATAAAGTGATTTTGAGTCATTAGTTATTGAAGAAATAAGCTAATTTTCACATACAATTATTAATATAAAAATATTTGGAGTATTAAAATACAATAAAAAGAGGAGTGTCCTATGCAGCCAGTGTAGTTCTTTGACCCAGCACTGATTTTGAGTCATTAGGTCACATGACCTGGAAGGTATTGAAGAAATAAGAAAATGTTTCCATCAAAAATATTAATAAAACGTATTTAAAGTATTAAAATGCAATAAAAAGAGGTGTGTTCAATAAATGTATGCTCTAGAGTGAATTTGCTTCACATTCACTCGATCGAGAAGCTGTCGATTTATTAAAAAGAACATGTTTCTTGTCTAATTGTAAAAGTCATTTGTTGATGGTCCCTAAGTGAAAGCCTCGTTTCGCGGAGAAGATCTCCCCGTTAAACTGACGCTGCTGGCGGGTCCGGGAAACTGACGCTGCTGGCGGGTCCGGGAATGTCCGTCGAATATCCAACCTAAAACTAAATTCACCGCGGTTGTATAGCATGTGTATTCACTCTCTGTCCTAAATGGCTTGTTGGAGCTCCTGCACCCCCCCCCACCCCCCCTGTGAGCCCAGTGGCTCACAGTGTCCCGCTCCTCGCAGCAGCGAGCCTCGCAACGTCCCGCCGAGTGTGTGTGTGTGTGTGTGTGTGTGTGTGTGTGTGTGAGGAAGTCCGCGGATTGGTCCAAGCGTAACGGCTCCGCGGACGTTACGTTAATAATTCCTTACATTTATTATAGCACTTTTCCAGATGCTCAAAGCGCTATACAAATACACATTACACATATCATACATGCAATGGTCAAATTCAGGTGAAGTGTCTTGCCCAAGGACACACGTTACGTCACTATACCCGAATTACGTCACTATACCCAAGAAGTAAACAATGGAAAAAGAGAAATCCCCAACGAGGCGTTCTGGGGCAGCACAGACAGGTCTTCTCTGTGTTAGAGTTTTACTCCCTACAGGGTGCACTTTGAGGGTTTGTGGCTCTGCAGACCGTTCACATGCAGAAACACCTTCATAACACACAAGGGGACGGGTGATAACCGGAACAGCATGACATGGGACCTTTAAGATAAGGTTCCTATACCATGACTTATCTTCAAATATTTGGAAATACATATACTATTCTTCCTATCAACATTTGTCCTTCTTTTATAAAGCATTGAGTATAAATATCCTGGTTTTAAGGCAGCTTTATTCAAGTAGAACTCTTATTTTTGAAATGTATGGTCATTAGACCTTACATAAAAGCCAACCAAATGTTTTAGTTAAAGAAGTAATAAATGTTGAATTATTTTTACAAAACTGAGCCCAGGAGACTGAGACCTATTGAAAGGGATCACACTTCTTTATACGAGCAAACATGTTATTATCTGGCACTAACAGATTAAACCTTTTCCTCGACATTAAAACGTTTGGAAACATTTCCAATTTGACACGAGGACAACAGGAAAGTTAATCGACATACAACCACTATGTCAACAGAAAGTCATGCTTTACTATAACTGTCTTTCAATTTGTTCGACATTTTAGATTAGATAGAACTTTATTAATCCCGAAGGAAATTCTTTTTTCCAGGTTGCTCCAAAATTACAATACAGATAATACAGATACATCAAAAGCTCAATATACACAGTTTCAAAGTAACGTGTTCCAGTGCCCCAGTAGAGAACAGGCAGCAGCCTGCAGTGACAAGTCATTTGGTGATAAGTCACATCGCACTTTGAAGTAAAATACTAGATATCAAATACTAAAAACAACTAAGAGCTAATTTCTCATCGAACTAAATAAAATTAGGTTAAATTTTAAAACTGCAAATGTTATGAGATTATGACATTACCCTAATATTGCACATGGTGTTATATAGTATGAATCTTTTTTTTGACATATTTTTACAATGACATTCATTTTTAAAATCTTACAAACTACTATACTGACATGTTTACCCCTCTTCTCCATGTCTCTTCTACATCAACATGTGTCCCCTCTTCTTCATGTCTCTTCTACATCAACATGTGTCCCCTCTTCTTCATGTCTCTTCTACATCAACATGTGTCCCCTCTTCTTCATGTCTCTTCTACATCAACATGTGTCCCCTCTTCTTCATGTCTCTTCTACATCAACATGTGTCCCCTCTTCTTCATGTCTCTTCTACATCAACATGTGTCCCCTCTTCTTCATGTCTCTTCTACATCAACATGTGTCCCCTCTTCTTCATGTCTCTTCTACATCAACATGTGTCCCCTCTTCGTCATGTCTCTTCTACATCAACATGTGTCCCCTTCTTCTTCATGTCTCTTCTACATCAACATGTGTCCCCTCTTCTTCATGTCTCTTCTACATCAACATGTGTCCCCTCTTCTTCATGTCTCTTCTACATCAACATGTGTCCCCTCTTCTTCATGTCTCTTCTACATCAACATGTGTCCCCTCTTCTTCATGTCTCTTCTACATCAACATGTGTCCCCTCTTCTTCATGTCTCTTCTACATCAACATGTGTCCCCTCTTCTTCATGTCTCTTCTACATCAACATGTGTCCCCTCTTCTTCATGTCTCTTCTACATCAACATGTGTCCCCTCTTCGTCATGTCTCTTCTACATCAACATGTGTCCCTTCTTCTTCATGTCTCTTCTACATCAACATGTGTCCCCTCTTCTTCATGTCTCTTCTACATCAACATGTGTCCCCTCTTCTTCATGTCTCTTCTACATCAACATGTGTCCCCTCTTCTTCATGTCTCTTCTACATCAACATGTGTCCCCTCTTCTTCATGTCTCTTCTACATCAACATGTGTCCCCTCTTCTTCATGTCTCTTCTACATCAACATGTGTCCCCTCTTCTTCATGTCTCTTCTACATCAACATGTGTCCCCTCTTCTTCATGTCTCTTCTACATCAACATGTGTCCCCTCTTCGTCATGTCTCTTCTACATCAACATGTGTCCCTTCTTCTTCATGTCTCTTCTACATCAACATGTGTCCCCTCTTCTTCATGTCTCTTCTACATCAACATGTGTCCCCTCTTCTTCATGTCTCTTCTACATCAACATGTGTCCCATCTTCTTCATGTCTCTTCTACATCAACATGTGTCCCCTCTTCTTCATGTCTCTTCTACATCAACATGTGTCCCCTCTTCTTCATGTCTCTTCTACATCAACATGTGTCCCCTCTTCTTCATGTCTCTTCTACATCAACATGTGTCCCATCTTCTTCATGTCTCTTCTACATCAACATGTGTCCCCCTCTTCTTCATGTCTCTTCTACATCAACATGTGTCCCCTCTTCTTCATGTCTCTTCTACATCAACATGTCTCTTCTACATCAACATGTGTCCCCTCTTCTTCATGTCTCTTCTACATCAACATGTGTCCCCTCTTCTTCATGTCTCTTCTACATCAACATGTGTCCCCTCTTCTTCATGTCTCTTCTACATCAACATGTGTCCCCTCTTCTTCATGTCTCTTCTACATCAACATGTGTCCCCTCTTCTTCATGTCTCTTCTACATCAACATGTGTCCCCTCTTCTTCATGTCTCTTCTACATCAACATGTGTCCCCTCTTCTTCATGTCTCTTCTACATCAACATGTGTCCCCTCTTCTTCATGTCTCTTCTACATCAACATGTGTCCCCTCTTCTTCATGTCTCTTCTACATCAACATGTGTCCCCTCTTCTTCATGTCTCTTCTACATCAACATGTGTCCCCTCTTCTTCATGTCTCTTCTACATCAACATGTGTCCCCTCTTCTTCATGTCTCTTCTACATCAACATGTGTCCCCTCTTCTTCATGTCTCTTCTACATCAACATGTCTCTTCTTACATCAACATGTGTCCCCTCTTCTTCATGTCTCTTCTACATCAACATGTGTCCCCTCTTCTTCATGTCTCTTCTACATCAACATGTGTCCCCTCTTCTTCATGTCTCTTCTACATCAACATGTGTCCCCTCTTCTTCATGTCTCTTCTACATCAACATGTGTCCCATCTTCTTCATGTCTCTTCTACATCAACATGTGTCCCCTCTTCTTCATGTCTCTTCTACATCAACATGTGTCCCCTCTTCTTCATGTCTCTTCTACATCAACATGTGTCCCCTCTTCTTCATGTCTCTTCTACATCAACATGTGTCCCCTCTTCTTCATGTCTCTTCTACATCAACATGTGTCCCCTCTTCTTCATGTCTCTTCTACATCAACATGTGTCCCCTCTTCTTCATGTCTCTTCTACATCAACATGTCTCTTCTACATCAACATGTGTCCCCTCTTCTTCATGTCTCTTCTACATCAACATGTGTCCCCTCTTCTTCATGTCTCTTCTACATCAACATGTGTCCCCTTCTTCTTCATGTCTCTTCTACATCAACATGTGTCCCCTCTTCTTCATGTCTCTTCTACATCAACATGTGTCCCCTCTTCGTCATGTCTCTTCTACATCAACATGTGTCCCCTCTTCTTCATGTCTCTTCTACATCAACATGTGTCCCCTCTTCTTCATGTCTCTTCTACATCAACATGTGTCCCCTCTTCTTCATGTCTCTTCTACATCAACATGTGTCCCCTCTTCTTCATGTCTCTTCTACATCAACATGTGTCCCCTCTTCTTCATGTCTCTTCTACATCAACATGTGTCCCCTCTTCTTCATGTCTCTTCTACATCAACATGTGTCCCCTCTTCTTCATGTCTCTTCTACATCAACATGTGTCCCCTCTTCTTCATGTCTCTTCTACATCAACATGTGTCCCCTCTTCTTCATGTCTCTTCTACATCAACATGTGTCCCCTCTTCTTCATGTCTCTTCTACATCAACATGTGTCCCCTCTTCTTCATGTCTCTTCTACATCAACATGTGTCCCCTCTTCTTCATGTCTCTTCTACATCAACATGTGTCCCCTCTTCTTCATGTCTCTTCTACATCAACATGTGTCCCCTTCTTCATGTCTCTTCTACATCAACATGTGTCCCCTCTTCTTCATGTCTCTTCTACATCAACATGTGTCCCCTCTTCTTCATGTCTCTTCTACATCAACATGTGTCCCCTCTTCTTCATGTCTCTTCTACATCAACATGTGTCCCCTCTTCTTCATGTCTCTTCTACATCAACATGTGTCCCCTCTTCTTCATGTCTCTTCTACATCAACATGTGTCCCCTCTTCTTCATGTCTCTTCTACATCAACATGTGTCCCCTCTTCTTCATGTCTCTTCTACATCAACATGTGTCCCCTCTTCTTCATGTCTCTTCTACATCAACATGTGTCCCCTCTTCTTCATGTCTCTTCTACATCAACATGTGTCCCCTCTTCTTCATGTCTCTTCTACATCAACATGTGTCCCCTCTTCTTCATGTCTCTTCTACATCAACATGTGTCCCCTCTTCTTCATGTCTCTTCTACATCAACATGTGTCCCCTCTTCTTCATGTCTCTTCTACATCAACATGTGTCCCCTCTTCTCATGTCTCTTCTACATCAACATGTGTCCCCTCTTCTTCATGTCTCTTCTACATCAACATGTGTCCCCTCTTCTTCATGTCTCTTCTACATCAACATGTGTGTCCCTCTTCTTCATGTCTCTTCTACATCAACATGTGTCCCCTCTTCTTCACGTCTCTTCTACATCAACATGTGTCCCCTCTTCTTCATGTCTCTTCTACATCAACATGTGTCCCCTCTTCTTCATGTCTCTTCTACATCAACATGTGTCCCCTCTTCTTCATGTCTCTTCTACATCAACATGTGTCCCCTCTTCTTCATGTCTCTTCTACATCAACATGTGTCCCCTCTTCTCCATGTCTCTTCTACATCAACATGTGTCTCTTCTACATCAACATGTGTCCCCTCTTCTTCATGTCTCTTCTACATCAACATGTGTCCCCTCTTCTTCATGTCTCTTCTACATCAACATGTGTCCCCTCTTCTTCATGTCTCTTCTACATCAACATGTGTCCCCTCTTCTCCATGTCTCTTCTACATCAACATGTGTCCCATCTTCTTCATGTCTCTTCTACATCAGCATGTGTCCCCTCTTCTTCATGTCTCTTCTACATCAGCATGTGTCCCCTCTTCTTCATGTCTCTTCTACATCAACATGTGTCCCCTCTTCTTCATGTCTCTTCTACATCAACATGTGTCCCCTCTTCTCCATGTCTCTTCTACATCAACATGTGTCTCTTCTACATCAACATGTGTCCCCTCTTCTTCATGTCTCTTCTACATCAACATGTGTCCCCTCTTCTTCATGTCTCTTCTACATCAACATGTGTCCCCTCTTCTTCATGTCTCTTCTACATCAACATGTGTCCCCTCTTCTCCATGTCTCTTCTACATCAACATGTGTCCCATCTTCTTCATGTCTCTTCTACATCAGCATGTGTCCCCTCTTCTTCATGTCTCTTCTACATCAGCATGTGTCCCCTCTTCTTCATGTCTCTTCTACATCAACATGTGTCCCCTCTTCTTCATGTCTCTTCTACATCAACATGTGTCCCCTCTTCTTCATGTCTCTTCTACATCAGCATGTGTCCCCTCTTCTTCATGTCTCTTCTACATCAACATGTGTCCCCTCTTCTTCATGTCTCTTCTACATCAACATGTGTCCCCTCTTCTTCATGTCTCTTCTACATCAACATGTGTCCCCTCTTCTCATGTCTCTTCTACATCAACATGTGTCCCCTCTTCTTCATGTCTCTTCTACATCAACATGTGTCCCCTCTTCTTCATGTCTCTTCTACATCAACATGTGTGTCCTCTTCTTCATGTCTCTTCTACATCAACATGTGTCCCCTCTTCTTCACGTCTCTTCTACATCAACATGTGTCCCCTCTTCTTCATGTCTCTTCTACATCAACATGTGTCCCCTCTTCTTCACGTCTCTTCTACATCAACATGTGTCCCCTCTTCTTCATGTCTCTTCTACATCAACATGTGTCCCCTCTTCTTCATGTCTCTTCTACATCAACATGTGTCCCCTCTTCTCCATGTCTCTTCTACATCAACATGTGTCTCTTCTACATCAACATGTGTCCCCTCTTCTTCATGTCTCTTCTACATCAACATGTGTCCCCTCTTCTTCATGTCTCTTCTACATCAACATGTGTCCCCTCTTCTTCATGTCTCTTCTACATCAACATGTGTCCCCTCTTCTCCATGTCTCTTCTACATCAACATGTGTCCCATCTTCTTCATGTCTCTTCTACATCAGCATGTGTCCCCTCTTCTTCATGTCTCTTCTACATCAGCATGTGTCCCCTCTTCTTCATGTCTCTTCTACATCAACATGTGTCCCCTCTTCTTCATGTCTCTTCTACATCAACATGTGTCCCCTCTTCTCCATGTCTCTTCTACATCAACATGTGTCTCTTCTACATCAACATGTGTCCCCTCTTCTTCATGTCTCTTCTACATCAACATGTGTCCCCTCTTCTTCATGTCTCTTCTACATCAACATGTGTCCCCTCTTCTTCATGTCTCTTCTACATCAACATGTGTCCCCTCTTCTCCATGTCTCTTCTACATCAACATGTGTCCCATCTTCTTCATGTCTCTTCTACATCAGCATGTGTCCCCTCTTCTTCATGTCTCTTCTACATCAGCATGTGTCCCCTCTTCTTCATGTCTCTTCTACATCAACATGTGTCCCCTCTTCTTCATGTCTCTTCTACATCAACATGTGTCCCCTCTTCTTCATGTCTCTTCTACATCAGCATGTGTCCCCTCTTCTTCATGTCTCTTCTACATCAACATGTGTCCCCTCTTCTTCATGTCTCTTCTACATCAACATGTGTCCCCTCTTCTTCATGTCTCTTCTACATCAACATTTAAGATAATGTTCCTACAGACGGTGTTACCTTAGCGAGATGAACGTGTTGTGCTCGGTCTCAGAGAGATAAGTCTCTGTAATGCGTCATTAACTTCTGTAATCCTCCGTCATGTGATATTAATAATCACTTCATCGTGAGGAGACGGAGAACCGGAGAACCGGAGAACCGGAGAACCTCAGCACGACCCGGTGAGTTTGAACACATCAGCGTGGAAAGGTTTTTATTCCTAGTTACATGGGGAAGTAACGGGCCAATAGATTACTGCGGTTCACAACCAGAAGGTTTGATAGATTTATTATTCTTATAAATTGGGTTTCGTGACAGTTTAAAAAAATCAATTCAATGAAATTCTACTTTAAGATGAGATTAAATAAGATGAAATACTGACGTTCATATAAACATCAAAAGTGTAATTAAACATTAGACAAAAAGATAAAATATTATACAAGAATTCATATAAATCCAAAAAGTGAAATAAATAATATGCAGTAAATACAATAAAAATAAAATACTAATAAAAGATGACATTAAATACAATAAAATAAAATAGAAGTTAAAGTAGAAATGAGTAGGAAAAAGATAACATCAAATAAAAGAGATAAGGAGTTCATGTGAAAAACAATACCAAAAAACAGATATTGAAAGTAAGATAAGAAGTTAAAGTTCAAATGTGCAATCATAAGAAGCTAAAGTAATAACATTAAAGTGGTCTGGAGACATTGGCCCCCCCTTCGACTCCTCGACTCCTCGGTTCCCCTCCTCGACTCCTCGACTCCTCGGTCCTCCGGTAGTGACCCGGAAATTGATTTCAGCGTGCCATGTTGAAGGACATCTCCTTTCTCTAACCGCCTGCTGCTTCCCCTCCTCAACTCCTCCGCTCGCATCTCCTGTGGGCGGGGCTAAGACACGAGGATAGGACTCGAGGATAGGACTCGAGGATAGGATAGGACTCGAGGATAGGACTCGAGGCGAGGAGTCTAGGAGAGGAGTCGAGGAGGGGAATTAGAGAAATGAGAAAGGGCCATTGTCCAATACACATTGGACACACTGCTTCTGTAAACACACAGTGGTGATTCATAATGCGTCGTCTGTCCGCTGAGCAGCGGCAGGTCATTGCAGAGTTCAGTAAATACATTGGTGTAAAATGGATCTTCCCTGTTCGCTCAGAACATCTAACATTGAGATGCAGATGAGAGAGGAGGAGGAGGAGGAGGAGGAGGAGGAGGAGGAGGAGGAGGAGGAAAAGATCCAATCGAATAGGAGTTAAATAATCGATAATATATATATATAATGAAACAGAATTGAAAATATGTAAAGTAATACAGGAGGTTGAGTGGTTAATGCACAGTAAAAATACATAATAAAAATAGGTAATTGCAGAGTTTTGGGCCATCTGACAAGCATCCTTTGGTAACCCTTTATGAACACAGTCAGAAACACACAGTTGTGTACATTTAAGGTGTTCAGACTGTAAGTGTAAATATGCACATTGACGTCATCTCTCTGCTTTGACCTCATTAAGTTATTTGTTCGTGTCTGTTTTACTGCAGTGAGAGTTGCCACAGAAATGTCGTTGTACTTTGTATGTATATTATATATATATATATATATATATAGAAGGGGCAGGTACAATAAGATGTTCTTCTCCCTGCTCCTTTCCACCATGTGCTATACAAAATAAAAAAGCCGTATAAGGGTACACGTTTTGTTTTAAAATAACTGCCATGTGTGGAATAAATCAATCCACATCCTAAACATTGAGATGCAGACGAGCCGGTGACAGAGGAGGAGTTCCTATAAATGCTGCCCCCCCCCCCCCCCTGCTCTCCTCTCAGGGTCTGACAGAAGAGAAGGAGAGTAGAAAGACAAGAGGAAGAGGAGAGAGTTGATCCTGTGATGTCCGTAGTTAGCTCCTAGCCTTTTTACCACACCGATGCAGCCTTCCGTGTCCCCCGGGTTCCAGAGGAGACACACACTTCCCGCCAGCGAGGTGCGGCCTCTGAACGCGCAGGATGCCATCAGCGTGTTTGAGATCGAGAGAGAAGGTAAGTGGATCTGTCCGGGTTATGGCGAGGCAGAAATCCGCTGTGAAGGGAAAGGAAGCAGTGAGCGTAAAACCAAGTGTGGCACCAACATACCCGAGTCCCCTTTTGTATTTACATTGGTCAGCTGTTCTAGCTTTAATGTGTTGGATATGACTTGTGAAATGTTTCATGGGGATTTGCGCTGGAGGAGAATCAGAATACCTTTATTCGTCCCACAGAGGGGACGTTTGTAGTCATTTTCATGTTAAACCTTGATATGTATTGACATACAATAGCGTGGCATTTTTTAGAGAAGCTATATGACTTTTTAAACATTTTAAACACATTTGTTTTTTACATTTTTAGTAGAAAGTAAGTGACCAGAATTAGCGATAGATTTCGATAAGAAACGAAACTAAACACGTGACATGATGCATATTATGGTCACATATTGTTTTATTAGCCTTGTTAATATGGTACATATGTTTCCATGTCATCAAACACGATGTTTAATGTGCAGCTGTGGCTGCTTTCAGCGTGCGTAAAAGTCGTGCCAATTGTTTTTCAGTCAGTCATTTTTACTCATCTGAACAACTATTTTACAAAGATACTATTTGACTTTTTCATATATTTATTTGGACACAATACACCACGACTCTTGCTGTTTTTTTACACACTAGGACTTGTTTAAATTCCTATGACTTTTTTTCCAAGACACCTTATTGGAAAAAAAACGAGTGTGACATTCTTGTTTCCCTTTTGTATTTAAATATGTTAAACATGTTTCCATGACATTTATGACCATGTTTAATGGACAATTTAGCGTGCGTAAAAGCTGTGCCGTTTATTTACGCGCGGTTCTCTCTCTCTCTCCCTCTCTCTCTCTCTCTCTCTCTCTCTCTCTCTCTCTCTCTCTCTCTCTCTCCCTCTCTCTCTCTCTCTCTCTCTCTCTCTCTCTCTCTCTCTCTCTCAGCCTTTATCTCGGTGTCCGGTGAGTGTCCGCTCCACCTGGATGAGGTGCGTCACTTCCTGTCTCTGTGTCCCGAGCTGTCGATGGGATGGATCGAGGAGGGCCGGCTGGTGGCGTTTATCATCGGCTCTCTGTGGGACAAGGCCAGACTCACTGAAGTAAGACACTGTACCATATAAACAGAATCATATTTCACATTCAAGGAAGTTTACAATTTAAAATCTGGTATATCGCACCTATTTTATTCTTCATAGTCATTTTTCATATCATTCTTGTATTTACTTTTTGTATATGTTTTGTTGTATACATACATTGTTTCGGAATATTGTATTATAGTTTTACTTGATGCAACAATATAAGAAATCTATATTAAATCATATTTATAATAAAGTATCACATGAGTACTGTTCCTTTCAATACCTTGTATTTTGTGAATTACATTTAAAAACATTTACTTAAGTGCCTGTTTTTACTTGAAATGATTGGTTTTAACACTGTAATAAAAGTACTTTAACATCAGTCAATGATGTCCTCCTTGTTGGGAAAATCCTGAATGTCCTCTTCCAACATGAGAGTAGCATGCTAACAAAGGTATCCCAACTGTAGCTGTGAACATGACAGGATGTGTGATTACCTAGAAGAGCATCAGGACTGTTTGAGGCAGATGATAGCTATGTGATTAACATGATGATTCAGCCTCTATGGAGAGAGACATCAAGCATGCTCATTTCTGACGTGGAGCTAATCTGAAGTAAACATTGAATACTGCTTTCTGTTGGGGAATATTTTCCAAGGCCCATAACTTTGACCCAGTGTATCAGTTCAAACTGTCCTGACTGAGCACACGCACCTCGTAGCCTTGGCTGCTGTGCTCTCAGTGTTCTGTCTCCCTGTTCCTGCCTGTTGGCGTCAGCTGATAGAGGTGTTATCATTCTATCTTGTTATGCAGCATGTTGATGATACTCTCTGAACTAGCTAAACACACGGGTCTGGGGTAGAGTTCTTCAGAGTTGACGTGGCAACTCTACCGTGCAGTCAGATCGTGGCTGCTGTGACTTGGTTTGTGAATTCTCCGGCCGAAGCTCCAAATAAACCATCAGTGTTTGACATCAAAGCTCCTGCTCTTCCCGTGTCTCTTTCCTGAGTCGGTGACACCCACTGCGGTTTTCTAACCCTCCTCCTCCTCTGTCTGCAGGACGCTCTGACCCTCCATAAGCCCCGCGGCTCCACGGTTCACATCCACATCCTGGCGGTGCACCGGACCTTCCGGCAGCAGGGCAAAGGCCCGGTGCTGCTGTGGCGCTACCTGCAGTACCTGCGCTGCCTGCCGTCGGTGCGCCGCGCCGTGCTCATGTGTGAAGACCTCCTCATCCCCTTCTACCGGAAGTGTGGCTTCAAGGTACGCCGAGGACACTGAAACGTTTACTATCAAATCAAATCAAGTTTTATTTAAATAGCACATTTATAAACGATTTTTGGTGGAGCCAAAGTGCTGAACATAAAATAAAAATAGCCTACAGTAGAGACACTTTACAGCAAATACAACAGCACAGATTGTTCAGAATATCAGTATGAGAAAAACGACACCCTCTGTCCTTAGACCCTCTGTCCTCAGACCCTCTGTCCTTAGACCCTCTGTCCTCAGACCCTCTGTCCTCAGACCCTCTATCCTTAGACCCTCTATCCTTAGACCCTCTGTCCTTAGACCCTCTATCCTTAGACCCTCTGTCCTTAGACCCTCTATCCTTAGACCCTCTGTCCTTAGACCCTCTATCCTTAGACCCTCTGTCCTTAGACCCTCTGTCCTTAGACCCTCTGTCCTTAGACCCTCACATCGTACAAGGAAACACTTCCAGAGAAAACCCACAGTTTAAAGGGAACATGGGAGAAACCTCAGGGAGAGCAACAGAGGAGGGATCCCTCTCCCAGGACGGACAGACGTGCAATAGATGCCGTGTGTAAATCCAAGAGATAATACATTTTACAGCATATAGACCGAATGTTAGGAAATGCATGTGTCTGTAATAAGAAGATGAATCCACGAGGATGTCAGCTACAATCCTGAGGAAGCCATCAGGGAAGCAGCATGACGAGACCCAAGGCAGGACCGCAGAGACAGGTTCAGCCACGACCCGAAGTCCACGACTTAATCCAGAACTCAGGATAGAGGATCCAAGACACAGGACTACAGCAAGAGGATCAGCCTCGACTCCGGATCCCGGCGTAGATATAGATACAAAACAAGAACAAAGATTTGGCTGGGTTAATCGGAACAAGAGAATACACAGACACAGACAGAGAGGGAAAAGGTCATTGGATAAAAGTTATTCTTGATAAC
>CM053255.1:112500-145000 GCA_028583405.1 Pogonophryne albipinna | reverse complement strand
CGCTATACTGCTGCTGCTGCTGCTGCTGTGTTCACTTGCTATTGCTACGTTCATGTTGTGTTTCATGTTGCTGCTGCTTGCCTGCCCAGCTTCCACCTGTAGGCTAGGGGGATAGTTATCTAATCATCACTCAATGTTCTTTGGAAATCTGTGGAGTGATGAGGCCCAAGCCTAGACGCCAAACTCAAACTATATGCTGTTTATAATAAACATATTGTAGCGACTCTGTATAGGGTGCTGAGTGTGTCACTAAAGCATCCCCCATCTCTCTGCCAATCACAGAGCTGTGGTTGGGGGAGCAGAGGGGGGAGGGTGGGGAAGTTGTGACGTTGACCCTGCTTTTATGTGTGGGAGTTATGGTGTAGAGTTGAGTGTGATGATGAACCTGTAACATGTAACCTGTGTCCGTGTGCGAACAAAGGAGTTATTAAACCCCAATAACTTGAAGCCTGTTTCTGACTCCCTTTGTCGAACGTTACAATATTAAGAAACACGTGAGTTGTCTGACTGAATTATATTTGCGTCAATCGACTGATAGATGGTGGGGTTTTTTCTCGGGAATCTCAACTAAATCTCACAGGTCAGGTGAAACTCCGTGGGGTTAATTTCAGCAAATAGAATTAGGTTGAAGGCAGAAATCTGCACAATGAATACGGCTCACGGCATCTTTGGTTTCAAGCTGACGCTGCCAGATGGCATCTGTGGATGTTCGGCTGTCGGGAAGTCTCAGCTTTACTGGAGTTTATCACCTCTGGCAGAGACTTTTGACCAATAAATAAATAAGACACTTCTAGTAAATGCATTTATGATAGTTATGAATTTGTCAATACATGGATGAGGAGGATCATCACTCATACTTTGGTTGTAATGCGTATGTGCTTTTAGCTTTTGTTCCATTCATGATCAATTACCACCAGCAATCATTTCACCCAATTAATGACGAGAGAAAACACTCTGAAAAGCTTTAAACACAGTTGATAACGGTGTTAGCATGATTGCAGGGCAGGCTGTTATCATTTATATACAGAGGGAATAATGTGTCCTGGGTTCAAACCATCAGCACTCCAGTCTACTATTATGACAATCCAGCGTAGAACAGAAAGCAGCTGCCAATTACTGTGCAAATATGTTTCCACGTTCTGTATGTGATGCTCTCGTATTTAGCAGGCTTTTAAGAGGCAGTCGTCACACATGCTCTGATGTCACTACGCTATTCATAGAAACTGGAGAACAATAATGCAAAATCTGAAACCTGGCTACACAGAAACAAAAGACAGCACTTGAGGCCACATTGCACTCTATTTGACTTTGTAGCATTATGTCAGTTCACTGAGAAACTCGATGAATCAACCAAACATTGAGGCTTGCCAACAACAATGTCTCAAACCCCAGCCATGTCCTGAACCATCGAAACCATTCAGACACTTGTTAGCATTGTTGTTAAATTCTCCAGTGGAGGCGTATTTATGTCGTAGAAGAAACGTTAAAATGTCTTGTGTTAACCACAGATCTTATTTCAGGCTAACAACCAAAAACACATTCAGAAAACCATTGACTTCCAGACCAGGGAACCAGAAGTGCGAAAATGCTGATTATTGAACGATTAGGACTCATTCCTGCACCACTACAATGCTGCTGCTGAGTGAATGGCTCACCTGATATGAAAGCTATTGAGAAAATGTATTTATTATTTATTCATAAAAACGGTTATATTGAAGAGTAAAAAGCTATATATCCCTCTAAAGAGAGGTGTGTATGTGTATTACTACTAGGCTGAATTGATTTGAGGTCATTGGGTCACATGATGGAAGGCTATTGAAAAAGAAGGGAGACTTTTCTGAATCCAGATCAAATACACGCTGAAGGTCTTTGAGCAGCTTTTCTCTCACTGATCGTGATGTTATGTTAAATGTTTGTTGTTTGTTTTTCATGTATTGTGTCTTGATATTTGTCTGTTGATATTACACATGGAGCTGCTGTGATGCAAGGAGCATTTCAGACTTGATCTGACCATTAAAGTATTATCGTATCGTTTTTTCATAACATACGTATAAAAAAGAGGTCAATCCTACAATGAAATACAGAGTTCACTCCCGGATCAAATGTATTTTAAAGGTCCCCTATTCTACTGTTCTTCATCAATATATCACAGGTCTCAGATCATTGCAGCATTACCCATAATCCCCTCTGTTTCAGCCCTGTTTCCAAAGTGCTGATTCTCTGTCTGTTACTTTAGATGAAAATAAGGAGCCCCTCCCCACGCCCCTCTGAGAGACATTTGGTTACAAAGAACTCAACGGTGCTCTCGAAGAGATTCAGGTGATAAGGGGGGGGGGGGGGGGGTTACCTTGGTTGCTGATTGGCTAATGGTTACACAAGACAAAACATCGTGATGACATTATAAAGTGACCAAAATCTGATCAGCTCATTTTCAGACAGGTTTTTATAGAAATGGATCAAAAAGAGAGAGAATCTTTGTTCCTGAAACTTTAAGAGTCTCTTTCCACAGAGGGGACACATGTTGATGTAGAAGAGACATGAAGAAGAGGGGACACATGTTGATGTAGAAGAGACATGAAGAAGAGGGGACACATGTTGATGTAGAAGAGACATGAAGAAGAGGGGACACATGTTGATGAAGAAGAGACATGAAGAAGAGGGGACACATGTTGATGTAGAAGAGACATGAAGAAGAGGAGACACATGTTGATGTAGAAGAGACATGAAGAAGAGGGGACACATGTTGATGTAGAAGAGACATGAAGAAGAGGGGACACATGTTGATGTAGAAGAGACATGAAGAAGAGGGGACACATGTTGATGTAGAAGAGACATGAAGAAGAGGGGACACATGTTGATGTAGAAGAGACATGAAGAAGAGAGGACACATGTTGATGAAGAAGAGACATGAAGAAGTGGGTTTTGCATGATAGGTGACCTTTAAAGGGTCCAGAACATATTGATCGTATTTGTCCTTGCAAATGAAGCTGATCTGATGCAAGAAAGACGTCATCGTACCGTACCATTAACGAACAGGGAACACCCCCCCCCCCACACACACTTTTTTGACGCAGAGTGGGGCCACCTCAGCCTCCAGACAGGATCATGTTGAGTAATCCCACAAAGTCCTCTCAGTCACCCGGTAATCTGGCAGACAGACATCCCAGCGTACGTGCTCCCACACCCTTCACTGTAAACCGGGGGTCAGACGGGGTCTTTTAGGCAAATCCCCAAAACAATATCACTTGAACCCTCGCCAGGAGAAGATTTTACACTCAAATCAGGTTCTTCAGTGTTGATTTCTAATGCTGACTGGTCCTTATGCTTTCCACATGCATGTCTCATGGGCCCGTGAGTTTGACCTTATTAACCTTACATGTGTGAGTCATGTTTAATCTGCATCCTTAATCCATCATTTCCAAGCATAGCCTATGGCTCGCCGGGGTTTACGAGCAGTGTTTTGCAAATACAGCTATTTAAGTATCAGATACAGTAGATGACTCACTGTGTTGTGGACTTTCTGGAATTTGGTTTATCCCCCATGTTAATAGAAAGACTAAGAGTTTACAGACATGCTAGTGTTTTGCAGGGAGAACCAATCATGAAAATGATTTTTATTCTGTGAGAATTTACTCTAATTTACTCAAAATGTCACAGAAATTCTCGAGGAAACTCTTGAACACAACCATATTAGTTTGTTAAAATAGAATAGAATTAGCCCCTCTTTAATGGTCTCACATGCAGAGCACACAGTGACATGTGTTCTCTGCTTTTAACCCATCCTAGCACCAGGAGTCTAGTACTAGGAGCAGTGGGCAGCTATTGTACAGCGCCCGGGAGCAGTGCCTTGCTCAAGGGCACCACGGCAGGGCAGGAGGTGGACTGGGACCTCTCCAAGTAGCAGTCCACACTCCACATTTGAGGTCTGGTCGGGGACTTGAACCGACGACCCTACAGCTCCCAGTCCAAGCCCCTACTGACTGAGCCACTGCCGTAAGACACCAATAACATACCTGATAAATGAGGAGAAGGGAAAGTAGTGTTTCCTCTGCGTTCCTCCTTTACTCAAATGCTGCAAATTCTCCAGAAATGTGGTGGAGTCATAAGCAATCAATCTTGGGATCCTAGATTAAGACTTTCTAGTAGATCACAGATCAACAATTTAAGAAACTAATTCAATTAAAATATGCAGATTTCCTAGCAGTTAACCGTTTTTTTTTTTTTACAGAATTCAACTATACCCACTTCTATGTTTTTAGTCAATCCTTGTATATTTAATATAGCATATAAGCTTTTCTCACCTTATTAGATATGTTAAATGTTATTACAGACAACAAATGTAATATTCCTCACAACTAGAAGCAGTGTATTATCTTAACTTGTGTTTTTATCATGTTCTGTTGCCTATTAGCGTTTTCTTTCTTTTTTAACAAATTGTACGGTGTCCTTGGGTGTCATGAAAGGCGCCTAAAAATAAAATGCATTATTATTATTAACTGTCACATTGGCAGCTTTGTGAGGCAACAGTGCCAACGTTGAGGTCCTTTGAAGCATCACCTAATGCTTAAAAGGACAATGCTAACAGGCTGAATTTAAGCAGGTGTAATGCTTACCATTTTAGCATAGCATGTTAGCATTTTAACCCGAGATGATTAGCACTAAAAACAAATTACAGCTGCTGTTAGCATGGCTCAAAAGCATAGTAATAAGGGTGTCTTGTTGTGTTTAGTTTATGAGCTGATAATGAATACGTTTTCATGCATCTGTCGACGTTTCAACAGTTTATTAATCAAATAGCAAAACAGGAAAATGAATGTGAGGCTTTTGGAGTTTAATGAACACTTACATAGGATTTAGCAGCTTGAGAGTGCTGAAAAACAATTTACCATATAAAACAAACAGTACCCTCATGTATACAGCAGACCAAACAAAAAAGCACTGAAAAGAGAGTTCAGTTTCACCAAATATGTCATTTTCCCCTCCCAGTGTAAACACATATTTATCTTTACGTGGATCAGTTAGCAATATCACACACCCTCTAGCACCAGTAGCTGCGACAAATAAAACATCTTAAACTTCACATCTAATATTTGTTGGATCTGAAGCGATAGTTAGAGAAGTTAGAGTAAGACGGGGCATCCGTGGCATCAGTAGAAGCTGCAGGAAGCAGCAGGAGCCCAGTGTGGTTGTCTATCTTACACCGATCCATCGCCTGCTTGTATGAGATCTTCTCTTTCGTGATGGGGTCCACCAACTCTTTCTTGTAGGAGGTCTCATCTTGTAGCTCGTCAGCTGTTTTGCTGTCGATAATATTAGTGGCGAGAGCTTCTTTGACAGATAGGCGGCCTGCTTTCGAGGGATCCACAAACCCACCGGTGAGGTACTGTGCCTCCATATACCTCCTGGCATTTTCTTGAGGAATATACCCTTTACTTGCGGCGGGTCCCACTGCGAGACGGTCTTTGGTCATGGGGTCTTCGACTCCTGTGAAGGCCTTTTGGGCATTCAGAAGCGTGTGCATGTCACTCGAGTCAATGAGCCCACGTTCAGCTGCTTTGTGGACGGATAGTTTGTCCTTTTTGGCGAGATCAACGATTCCCCCGGTGGCTGCTTGGGCCTCCAGCAGCTTCAGAGCTGTGTCAGCATCAATGAGTTTGCGGGTCAGGGCACTTCTCACAGACATGCGGCTTTCAGTGGTGGTGTCTAAAATGCCGGAGATGGGGAAATACTCATCACCTGCTGTGGAAGTGAGGTTGCTCAGACTGCCACTGTTGTGACTGCTGAGTTGAGTTGAGCTGTTGTATTGAGTGTTGAGGCTGGGGAAGGAGGACCTCAGGGAGCTTGGCATGTAGCTCAAAGGAGAGGGTGGGGTGGTTCTGATGGGTGATCGTGGGGCTGAATGGATGACTGGAGGAAAGACGGGCTTGCTGGGTTCCCCTGCGACAAGGAGGGCAAACTCAGTAATGGACATTTTCCCTTCTTTGTAGCAGGACATATCGTACTGGGTCAAGCGACCATCCTTCAGAGCCTCATTGATGGAGTACTGCTTTCCACTTTTGCGATCCTGCAGGATTGTTGTGTCGCCACCTGGACCAGTTGAAGTGATTTCCTCCCAGTCGCATTCCAACTCAGACAGCTGGATGTAGTGTTGGCGATCAATCAGCCCCTGTGCATAGGCATCATAGGGAGACATGTTTTTACCGGTCTCTGGATCCAGGATGGTGATCTTCGTTGTGAGGTTTATCTCCCGTGTGTGAGTTTCAGAGTGGTCCTCTTTCTGGACACTGCTCTGCAACTCGATGATAAGTGTGTCTCTCTGGTGTATTTTGTCCTTCTCGTTGAGGATTTCTTTCTCCAGCCGTCCTAGGTCAGAGGATGACCTCAGACTCCTCTGCTTGGACATCATGTTTCTCTCACTGATCAGCTTGGACTGTTGCTGGAAGGTAATGGTGATGGTATTTCTTTGAGCCTCTAGCATTTTGAGCTGTCTGAGGAGATCCTCCTTCTCTTTCTGCATGGTATCTTTGGTGATGACGAGAGCGGTTTCTTCCTCAGATGTCACGGAGTGCGACGTATGCAGGTGAGTAATTCTGATGTGGAGGTTCTGGGTGTCATCTTCCTGGTCACGCCTCAGATTTCTCTCCTGCGTTACGAGGTCTCTCATATGTTCCCTTTCAGCCTCCAACGCCGGGTCTTTCTCTACGCGAACAACCTCTCTGTAAACAACCTTCTCTATTGTTTTCTCCTTTTGCAGAATTTCCAACTTCAACCTCAGGTTGCGGATTTCTCTCTCAATACGACTGATATTGTTGGCCTCGGTCTCCTTGTCGGCACGTATACCATCAGTAAGTCTGTCCAGCTTAGGATCCCGCTCCACTTTCAGGATCTCCTCGATGATGATCTTTTCCTCAACGGGCGGCGGAGCGTTTTCCAATTCAAGAATGCGAGACTTGATTTGCCTGAGCTCGGACTCTACTTTAATCTTCTTCTGGCGTTCGTCCATCTGAGCCAGGGTACTCTCTTTGTCTTGAATCAGCGCTCTGAGCTGTCTGACCTCTATATCAAGCTTTCTGCGGCCTTTCGATTCGTCGTCTAGGTTCTTGTTCAACTTGTCATGCTCCACTAACTGCTTGGGGTCCTTCTGAAGACGCACCACTTCTTGCATGACTATCTTCTCCTCGGGCTTCTGCCTTTCGAGGAGGATGTATTGGTTCTGGATGTCAAAGAGCAACTCCTCCACACTGCGGCGTTGTTGGATCTCTTCTCTGACATTCCTCCGGAGTCTGTCAACCTCTTTTTCAAGGAGAGGATCATTCTCATATTTGATGAGCTCTTTCGTGACCAGCTTGGTCTCCACTTTGGACTTTTCCACCTTCAGCTCATCTCTGTCTCTGCGTAGTCGGGTAAGCAGCTCGATGGTGGTCTCATAGTTGACTAGCAGACGGGAAGCTTGGTTGTTCAGCCTTTGCAATTCCCTGGTAACCTCTGGGCTTTTCTCTTCTTTGATCACTTCCTGGGTCACCTCCTTGTACTCTATCTTGGGTTTCTGAGAGCGCAGGGTGGTCAGAGTTGTAACCAATGTCTTGCTTTCGAACTCCAGGTTTGTGCGGTTACGGCCAGAGTTCTGAAGTTCTTTCTTCAGACGCACCAGCTCGATTTCTGTCTCAGGATCAACTCTGTAGATCTCATTGATGATCTCCTTGATCTCAACTTTTGGTCTGAGCTTTTCTAGCTCACCATAACGTATCAGCATGATGGTCAGGTCCTTCAACAAGATAACATTCTCATCCTTCTCCTCCTCCAAGGCAATTCGCAGCTTCTTTGACTCTTCCAGCGATTTTGGATCTTGCTGTACTTGCTTTACCACCTTGGTGACTATCTTAGGTTGGATGGTGGGAATGACCCTCTCCAATGTGTTGATCTGGCTCCTTGTGCTAAAGATGCTAGTGTTGAGCGACTCGGACCTGAAATCCTCCTCTGAGATATTAGTCTGGAACGTGAGAACAGATTTTAGCATCTGTGGATCCTTCTCAAGCCTCACCACTTCTTTCTTAACGATCTTCGACCTGGTTCTTTGTTTCTGCTGAGACAACACCGTGAGCTCGGTTTTCACTTGAATTTTCTCAGTATCTCTCGTTTGGAGCATCAGCCTTATCCTCTCTATCTCTTCTCTCATCCTGACGGCGTCTTTGTCAAGCTGGGGGTCTCTCTCATACTCCGTCATTACCTTGGTCAACAGTCTGGGTTCGACTGTGATCAGCTGTGTTTCCAGTTTGTGGATCGTCACGTTGATAATTTCGATCTCCGAACGGCTTCTTGTCCTCTTCAACGACTCATCCTGGATCCGACTTTTCAGTGACTGTAGTTCCAACTCCAGTTTTGGGTCATGGTAGTATTGCACCACCTCCTTCTCCTCCAACCTCTCCACTCCTCTCCTACTCTTAAGAGACACAAACCTCTTACGGTATGTTTCAAGGTCTCTTTCAGCATGCAAGCGTCTGGCTACCTCCTCACTTAATTCCTTTTTCAGACTATCACTTGCTTCCAGGTCCTTCCTGTCGCTTTTTAGCTGCATCTGCTGATTGACCACCACCTGACTGACTTTCTGTTCATTCTGCACATGAATAAAAAGATACATGTAATTACTTTGGGCAGGTAACAATGGGAATAATTATTACTTGAGTGATGTATTTTGATGCCATAATATCGTACCCTGGCCTTGATGTGTTTTGTTGTCCCCAACTGGTTGAGTATCTGCTCGTTTCCTGCAGACACCTCGGAGAACAGGTTCAGTAGATTTTTCTCCTGCAGAAAGCAAAACAAGATGCGAAGTTGAAGATGACGGAGGGATCATTTTTATTGAAAAGGTAGAGATTTGTCATGAGTTTTTAAGTGTACCTTTCTCTGTACAGCCTTAGCCATGGTTGAAGTTTGACGCAACTTTGAGACAGGTTCCTCATAGTCAACATCATCGTCATCGTCCTCATTCAGAGTGCCACGGTAAGTGTTCAATTTACCGTCATACTCCTGAAAGCAAATGGATTTATGGATTTAAGGATTAAGTAAAAGTAAGTGTGCGCTTAATTCACTGTAAATAAGAATATTGATATTTTCTGAACTCACATTCAGGACGCTCTGCAGATCTTGGGATAGATACTTGACTCGGTCCAGATCATCGGATTTCTTCTTGATGTCCTCAACTACTTTCTAAACAAGAAATACATAGAGAATTGAGTTAGTTTGTATTTAGAATTTGGACACATTTTAATGTATTTAAAGAAATACCTCCCACTCACCCTTTGAGAGTTTTGTTTGGTTGTTATTTGCTTCACATCGTCTGTAGGCTTGATGGCGTTATTGGGCAAATTGAGCAAGAAGAAATCCAGTCCCTGAACAGCATTCTGGAAATCTTGGTTTTTATTGGTTGATTGCTTTACGAGGGCAGACCTAGAGTGAAATATGAAAAACAGTCCATTGTTCAACAAGTCGGGACTCAAAAAACCACAAACACAGTTACAGCTTGCATTTAGTTTGACTCACCTTTCCTGGAGCTGATTATTGACAGACGTGTAGCGGTTCTTCAGCTGTTTCACCTCATTCTCCTGGCGGCGGATGTCCGGACAGTATTCATTGAATGTCTGCTGCAAAGAGCTGCAGGACTGCTCCGTCAGGTCCAAGTCTCTGCCTAGTTTAGTCACCTCATCCTTCTTGGCGGTGACATCCTGACGCAGAAGCTGTTCGACATAAGGATAAAGACAGGTTACGAACTTGTTTGCTCCTGAAATTGTTAAATCTTTAACAATTGTGGAAGAAATCTTTTTGATGGAAAAACTGACTTATAAATTGAGATTGCAAGAAACACAACTCAACAGAAAGTGGGAAAAATGTACTCTATACAAGACTCAAAGCAAAGACATTTGACTGGAACAATAGATACATGTATCTTCAAGAATATAATAACATGAAGACATATCCCTAGCCTTTTATTTGTATTTTGTATTGCCTTGCTGGCCTTTTGTTACATGATTGTAATGTTTTTGTAACCAGCATGTTATTGCCATGTATAATGTGTAATGTATAAAGTTAAATCTTTGACTTTTTTCCTTTTATAAGTACCACACCTGCAGCTGCTGGTTGCGACCCGGGAGGGCGTTCGGTTGATCATAAATGGCGCCTTCTTTAGCCAATTTCTCCTCGAACCCAGACACCATGCCTTCCACATTCAGCTTCTGCTTCTCCAGGAACATGGATGCTGTGGCCCTGGTAGAGAGGAGAGAAACACAACTTCCTGTTAGGAAAACACTGAATGTCCTCTTCCAATCTGAGAGTAACATGATAACAAAGGTATCCCAGCTGTAGCTGTGAACATGACAGGATGTGTGATTACCTAGAAGAGCATCAGGACTGTTTGAGGCATATGATAGTTATGTGATTAACATGATGATTCAGCCTCTATGGAGAGAGACATATGACAAGCATGCTCATTTCTGACGTGGAGCTAATCTGAACTAAACATTGATTACTGCTTTCTATTCCTCCATCTTGTGACTGTGTAACTCCCTCTCTTGGATATCAGCATGTGAAGGACACTGCTCAGGAACTAGTTGATGCTCTGTATGTGATGACTACTTCCATTCTGGAGAGGATCACAGATACATGGATCCTGATGTTGAAGCTCAAGCCGGGGACCAGGGATATTTTTCCAGTACTTCCAAAAAATAGAAATCATATAAAAGAGAATTTCTTTCTTACTTTTTCTTATAGAGATCGATGAAGTTGTTGATGTCGTCGATCTTGTTGTTGGCGGCGCTGATTTTGAGGGGCAGGGAGGAGGCGGTGGGTCCGAGAGGCTTCTTGGCCAGAATGGGCTCCATCTCTCTCTGGAGAGCATTCTTCTCAGACTCCAGCTTCCTCACAGCCAGAGCAGATTTCTGAAAAGGCCAAAATTCAATGGTGTTAATGATGGCATCAAAATAGACAGGTTGAGTGACTCGGATGTGAATTTCCACATTCACATAAAGACAAAACATGTATTAGATAATGAACTTGAGCCTATATTTCACCTCGTGCTCTTGCAGGCGTTTGTTCAGGTCCTGAGTCGGGTTGCGGTTGTCCAGCGGGGATCTGAGGCGATTCAGGACTTCTTTCTCGTTCCGCTGCAGGGCTTTGTCGATCTTGTCCATTTCACTGGCCAGCTGTGCAGCTCGTGGATCCTCAGGTGCACTTTGAACAGCGACTGATGAGGAGAAATGACAAAAACTATACAATGAAAACTGCAAGACTCTTTCATAAAGACTAGGCATTTACACACCAAGGGCGTTTTTCTCCTGGCGATTCATTCCTTTGTAAATATATATTTTTTCGACGTGTTGTTTTGGTCATTAAATACTTTAACACAGTAATGTAATAATATATTGCAAAAAAACGGGTTACGGGAATGCAATTTTAACGTGTTTTTGGTTGCTAACAAGTGTCTAAATGAGACGACTAAACATCATCGCGGCCAACATTAGCCGCCTTTAGCTTAGCGGTGGTGACGTGAAGTCATGTGACCGTGCTGTAGTTCCTTTATAGCCCAACATTAGCCACCTTTAGCTTAGCGGTGGTGACGTGAAGTCATGTGACCGTGCTGTAGTTCCTTTATAGCCCAACATTAGCCACCTTTAGCTTAGCGGTGGTGAAGTGAAGTCATGTGACCGTGCTGTAGTTCCTTTATAGCCCAACATTGGCCACCTTTAGCTTAGCGGTGGTGATGTGAAGTCATGTGACCGTGCTGTAGTTCCTTTATAGCCCAACATTAGCCGCCTTTAGCTTAGCGGTGGTGATGTGAAGTCATGTGACCGTGCTGTAGTTCCTTTATAGCCCAACATTAGCCTCCTTTAGCTTAGCGGTGGTGACGTGAAGTCATGTGACCGTGCTGTAGTTCCTTTATAGCCCAACATTAGCCACCTTTAGCTTAGCGGTGGTGACGTGAAGTCATGTGACCGTGCTGTAGTTCCTTTATAGCCCAACATTAGCCACCTTTAGCTTAGCGGTGGTGACGTGAATTCATGTGACCGTGCTGTAACGTTAGCTTTTTTAATGCAAACACATTAAGGCTTGTTAATATGTGGAGATTCTTCTTCCATGTTTATTTGTCACTTCTTGGTATAGGACTTTATATTCAGGAGAAACAAATAAAGGTGGTCCTGTTATGATGTCTTTCTTCTCACCTGCTTTCTGAGGGTGGACCACCTCCACAGTGGGGTTCTTCAGGGAGGACATGTGCACAGATCTACGGCTCTTCAGATCCCTCAGCGCTTTATCCAGACTGAACACACACACCATGTTTCATTAAAAATACATCACAGGATTTGTTGTTATCACATAATAAAAGGATGTCGAGAAAACATACTGAGGGTGTGTGTTTGCACTCTGTACCTTTTGACTTTCTCCAGGGCCTCGTCGTTAGGGGGAGGGACCATAAAGCATGTCCCTGGGAGGGTCCTGGTCTTCCCACTGTCGCCCTGGAGCACCCAGTTCTTATTATCAGAGTTGGACTTTAGGGTTAGAGTCTCTCCACGCCTCACTGTGTCCTGAAGCACACGTAGAAGAAGATAAAATGAAGATAACAGGAATATATAGGGTACGTTAGAGGGTCTTGAAGATATTGTTCCGATCAGCCTACTCACTGTAGTGCTCCATATCATCTGTTTCCCCTGAATAACCTGTCCCTATCATTTGTGTCCACTTTAATTGTCCTCTCCATGATGGTATGTTTCTGTTTTTATCATGTTCAGTTGCTTTTAACAAATTGTACGGTGTCCTTGGGTGTCATGAAAGGAGCCTTAAATCAAATGTATTATTATTATTATTGTCTTCAGTGATTTTAATACTAAGTTAAATATTCCTTGTATCTTGTCTTGGAGAAAAATGTCAGACTTGATCCGACAATAAAGTATTATCCTATTATTATTTATTTAAAAAAGGGACAGTGCACATTAATTTAGCCAAGAGGCTATTTCTCATCTGTCGTCCCTGGACAGATTTTGTAAGTCACCCTAAAGACAAATTTCATTTTAAACAAGTAAATACAGTCAAATTAAAACATGCAACATAATCGGAAATCATAATAATAAAAAAACAGAACAGTAAAAACAAAAACAAAACAAAAAAGAACATGTTAAAACACAGGCAGTGTATTAAAGAGGAAGATACAATTAAGATAACAAGAACATATAATATATATAATGTACAGGGATCTGAACATCATCAGGGTTTTAAATACTAAGTGAAATGTTCCGTGTATCTTGTCTTGGTAAAAATGTCAGATTCAATCCAACAATAAAGTATTATCGTATTATTATTATCTTTATGATGCTCCTAATAACTTATTTTGGCATGGGTGTGCACTTCTTGGATTATTAAATTAGGATTTCGACTTTTGAACAGAAATACAGGCCTTTCCTGTCACAGGAAACCCTGTTTTTTTTTTAATATCAAAGTCTGTAAAGCACTGAAACGTATCTTACAGCTTTATCAGCCCAGTCACAGAGGGCCACGACGGAGGTGGGTGTGGTGGGGAGGGTCCGACGGAGCTTCAGAGGAAAGATGCCGCTGCTGTGCTCTCTGAGGTCAGAGAGACGCTGATCGTTCCTCCGGACCGCCGGCTCATCGCCCTGCAGGAAACATTGTGTTAGAATACTGTTGGGAAAATCCTGAATGTCCTCCTCCAACATGAGAGTCCACATGATAACAAAGGTATCCCAGCTGTAGCTGTGAACATGACAGGATGTGTGATTACCTAGAAGAACATCAGGACTGTTTGAGGCATATGATAGCTATGTGATTAACATGATGATTCAGCCTCTATGGAGACAGACATATGACAAGCATGCTCATTTCTGACGTGGAGCTAATCTGAAGTAAACATTGAATACTGCTTTCTATTCCTCCATCTTGTGACTGTGTAACTCCCTCTCTTGGATATCAGCATGTGAAGGACACTGTTCAGGAACTAGTTGATGCTCTGTATGTGATGACTACTTCCATTCTGGAGAGGATCACAAATACATGGGGACCAGTGTTCAGAAATTAAGTATTCAGAAAAAGATAACATTTTGAGAAAAAGTAAGATTTGAGATTTTTGAGAAAGTCCAATTTGTGTAGAAAAAAAGTCAGATTTTTTCCGATTTTTGTAGAAAAAGTCATAATTTTGAGATTTTTGAGGAAAAGACAGATTTTTTTAGATTTTTTAGAAAAAGCCAGAATTTGGAGAAAAACTGCATTTTTAGAAAAAGTCTGAATTTTTAGAAAAACTGCATTTTTAGATTTTGAGAAAAATACCAACAAATTCTTTTTTTTGTTTCGACTACTTCCATTCTGGAGAGGATCAGAAACACATGGATCCTGAGATTGAAGCTCAAGCCGGGGACCAGGGAGATTTCTCTAACAAATAAAAACACTATTGAAGGGAAAACTCTAAATGGAAGAGTCTTGTAAATAAAATATGTGGAATGGAAACAAAAATACGGAGGATTAGAAATGTAGTTCATATCTTTGAGGACAGATGGGAGGAATGGGTGAGGTATACAACACAAACATAACAAATGGCCCTTCGGTTAGATGTTGACAATTAATGTACCTAATTTATTAAAATGCTAATTAAAGAATATAGTAGCGGTGTTACCTCCAGAGCCATCAGGACCTCAGGGTTGCTCTTCCCTGTGAGAGCCTTCGGGTCCAGATTGGAGTTGAGCCTCTCCAGAGACTCGGACAGCGTCTCTGCCTCCAGCTGGAACTGTGACACAAAATATATTCACTTAAGGTCTCCTATCATGCTATTTTTAGGCATATATTATTGGATATATACAAATATATTAAAAAAACATATCAATTAAGTGTTTTTCTCAAAATACCAAACAGATCATGCATTTTAGACATCCCTGTATTCCAGCCCTGTTAGAAAAGGGCTGATACTGGGTCCTTAGCTTTCAAAGAAAAATAAGAGGAGGCGGAGCTAATGCCTGATCAGAAATGCTGCCGTGATTAAACGCCACATCAAGTTCCAAACCACATCAAGGATTATTTCTGAAACAGTCTGGAGCTCAAAGGCTTTCTCTGTTGCCGGTTACACCACAAGGTGAGTTCCTTTTTATTTCCTGCTTCTTCACACACATGCTCTCCAGTACAGGTTAGCTCTGAGTGTTAGCGATGCTAATGTAAACAGCGACCATATTACGTCCAAAACACGTCAGGCATTGTTTCTGATAGCAACTTTCTGATAGGGCCGTGGGTGTAAAGCCAGCCCATATTTCACATATTACGTCATATCGGATACAAATCTGGATCAGCTCCGTTGTTCCCCCGTCTTTAGAGATTTGGGTACGGAGGAAAAGAGAGAGGGTTTTGTACTCAGGTGCTGTACTTTACTTGGAGTTTTTCCGCTTCATGCAACATAGTTATTGTTTTTTAGGCTCTCTACCTTCTTGTAGTCTTCGATGTTGTCCAGGTGTATTTCCTGAGCCAGACACAGGTTGAGGAAGGCCTGCCACTCCGACTGCACAGCGTCTTTGTGAGCCTGAGAAATACAAATGCCTCAGTTTAGTATATTACATTTGTTATAATCATTCATCATATTTGACCCATCACATTGATCTAGGTGACAGCTGTACCTTTATGGTGGAGCTGGCAGGATGTTTCTTCTCAACGAGTCGTTCTCCTTCCCCCTGCAGCTTGATGATCTCCTTCTCATGAGATAGCAGACCGCTGGTTTTGAATTTCTGAAAAAGACAATAGAAGACATGATTACAACCTCTACTACATAAAATACGTCAGTAAATACCCCACTGGAGAATTTTAAAACAGAGGTTGCTAACAAGTGTCTAAATGAGATGACTAAATGTCATCACGCCCAACATTAGCCACCTTTAGCTTAGCGGTGGTGAAAAGAAGTCATGTGACCGTGCTGTAGTTCCTTTATAGCCCAACATTAGCCACCTTTAGCTTAGCGGTGGTGACGTGAAGTCATGTGACCGTGCTGTAGTTCCTTTATAGCCCAACATTAGCCACCTTTAGCTTAGCGGTGGTGACGGGAAGTCATGTGACCGTGCTGTAGTTCCTTTATAGCCCAACATTAGCCACCTTTAGCTTAGCGGTGGTGAAGTGAAGTCATGTGACCGAGCTGTAGTTCTTTTATAGCCCAACATTAGCCACCTTTAGCTTAGCGGTGGTGACGTGAAGTCATGTGACCGTGCTGTAGTTCCTTTATAGCCCAACATTAGCCACCTTTAGCTTAGCGGTGGTGACATGAAGTCAGGTGTCCGTGCTGTAGTTCTTTTATAGCCCAACATTAGCCGCCTTTAGCTTAGCGGTGGTGACGTGAAGTCATGTGACCGTGCTGTAGTTCCTTTATAGCCCAACATTAGCCACCTTTAGCTTAGCGGTGGTGACATGAAGTCATGTGACCGTGCTGTAGTTCCTTTATAGCCCAACATTAGCCACCTTTAGCTTAGCGGTGGTGACGTGAAGTCATGTGACCGTGCTGTAGTTCCTTTATAGCCCAACATTAGCCACCTTTAGCTTAGCGGTGGTGACGTGAAGTCATGTGACCGTGCTGTAGTTCCTTTATAGCCCAACATTAGCCACCTTTAGCTTAGCGGTGGTGACGGGAAGTCATGTGACCGTGCTGTAGTTCCTTTATAGCCCAACATTAGCCACCTTTAGCTTAGCGGTGGTGAAGTGAAGTCATGTGACCGAGCTGTAGTTCTTTTATAGCCCAACATTAGCCACCTTTAGCTTAGCGGTGGTGACGTGAAGTCATGTGACCGTGCTGTAGTTCCTTTATAGCCCAACATTAGCCACCTTTAGCTTAGCGGTGGTGACATGAAGTCAGGTGTCCGTGCTGTAGTTCTTTTATAGCCCAACATTAGCCGCCTTTAGCTTAGCGGTGGTGACGTGAAGTCATGTGACCGTGCTGTAGTTCCTTTATAGCCCAACATTAGCCACCTTTAGCTTAGCGGTGGTGACGGGAAGTCATGTGACCGTGCTGTAGTTCCTTTATAGCCCAACATTAGCCACCTTTAGCTTAGCGGTGGTGAAGTGAAGTCATGTGACCGAGCTGTAGTTCTTTTATAGCCCAACATTAGCCACCTTTAGCTTAGCGGTGGTGACGTGAAGTCATGTGACCGTGCTGTAGTTCCTTTATAGCCCAACATTAGCCACCTTTAGCTTAGCGGTGGTGACATGAAGTCAGGTGTCCGTGCTGTAGTTCTTTTATAGCCCAACATTAGCCGCCTTTAGCTTAGCGGTGGTGACGTGAAGTCATGTGACCGTGCTGTAGTTCCTTTATAGCCCAACATTAGCCACCTTTAGCTTAGCGGTGGTGACATGAAGTCATGTGTCCGTGCTGTAGTTCTTTTATAGCCCAACATTAGCCACCTTTAGCTTAGCGGTGGTGACGTGAAGTCATGTGACCGTGCTGTAGTTCCTTTAAAGCCCAACATTAGCCACCTTTAGCTTAGCGGTGGTGACATGAAGTCATGTGTCCGTGCTGTAGTTCTTTTATAGCCCAACATTAGCCGCCTTTAGCTTAGCGGTGGTAACGTGAAGTCATGTGACCGTGCTGTAGTTCCTTTAAAGCCCAACATTAGCCACCTTTAGCTTAGCGGTGGTAACGTGAAGTCATGTGACCGTGCTGTAGTTCCTTTAAAGCCCAACATTAGCCACCTTTAGCTTAGCGGTGGTGACATGAAGTCATGTGACCGTGCTGTAGTTCCTTTATAGCCCAACATTAGCCACCTTTAGCTTAGCGGTGGTAACGTGAAGTCATGTGACCGTGCTGTAGTTCCTTTAAAGCCCAACATTAGCCACCTTTAGCTTAGCGGTGGTGACGTGAAGTCATGTGACCGTGCTGTAGTTCCTTTATAGCCCAACATTAGCCACCTTTAGCTTAGCGGTGGTGACGTGAAGTCATGTGACCATGCTGTAGTTCCTTTATAGCCAAACACTTGCTCTTTACTTCAAAAGGTGGTGCTAAAATGTGGAGATTATCCGGCTGAACTAAACGTGTAAGTATCATAAACGTTTGTTTGACACAGAGATTGTTTTCTGCAATAATCCATTGTCTTTCTTAAAGGAGCCTCATTTGACTCATTCGGCCAGCAGCTAAACTAAAGTTACAGCACCGGTTACACCTGTTGGATCCAGAGCTGGTGTAACCGGCTCTTACAGCATTATGATTCATGGTAAACTGGTAAAAGACTTTTAAATATTCCTCAAAAATCTCCCATAATAGGCGCTTTCACACCGGAGTACTTTTCCCCCCGAACTAGGTCGATTTGGTTTCACACCAAAAAGGATCTGGGCCTAGTCCCTAGTTCGCGTGAACCTTTTCACCCCCAGATAGTCCCTGCTAGAGAGGTGGTACTTTCCTGGGGAGGAAATGGTTCGTGGGTGTGTCGGCCACACTAACAATTTCTGATTGTCTCGGCAAATCGCAAACCACGCCCCGTAAAACTCCGAAAAGTTTTGTGAACCCAAAGCATAAGAAGAAGAAGAAGTGACGTCAGCGGCTTCATTTGACTAATCCTCCCTCAGAGACTTATTCTGGTGAGAACGCGATCTACTAGGACAGTTCGAGGGACTAAAGAGTTCGGGGGGACTAAGTACCGGGGACAATACCGGCTAAGTGCTTGGTGTGAAAGCGGCTAAAGACTCCCCCTCACCTCGTACTCCATGCGGACACTGGGGGCGTCCACCAAGCGGTCGCTCCAGTCTCTCTGCAGGATCCTCTCCTGCTGCCCCGACAGGTAGCTCAGCTCCTTCCTGCAGCTTTGCACGTACTCATACAGCGAGGCCAGGTGAGCGCGCCGCTGCTGAGACAACTCCTGCACAACCAGAGGAGGGAAAAGTGTTTATCATACAGTGTGGTGTCCGTTAAAGCTTATTGGCATACTGCATGGATTTATGGAGACTCAAAACTAGAAACAAGTGGATGTAAGTTAGTTGTATTTCAATACATCCAAAGGTTCCTCTGATATTCAAAGACTCTTACACTATTATATTAGAACGTGCAGTAATCAATATTGAGATTTCGATTACATTTCGATTCCTTATGGAACCCTATCAGATGACAAAAAACGTAATATATATGATTATGAAACCGGCCTCTAGCATTGTGAGTATTTCTGCGACATCTGCTGAACCCACATGCATTACATACACACATCCCTCTGAACATAACTCAACTCAAACACACTTCAAAGCCTCACAGGGGAAAAAAACTCACACAAAGTTTGTCATATTTGTCCTTGAGGGCGACGTACTGCTCCTGAGAAGAAAGAAGAAGAAGACACAGGTGAATGATTCATCCTGAAGTAATATTTATGTGTTATTATTAGCCGGGGGGGAGATACTGTGTTCAGTTGTGTGTGCATGTGTCTGTCCAAAAGCATATTTGTTTACACTTACTAACGGCTGACTCAACACTCCTCTCTAAAGGTCGCAAGTGATCAACAACTGCGTATTTAGCTAAAGGCATTTCTAGTAAATAGCCTAGGATAAAAACCAGTCTGCTGGCTTTTTGTCATGGCTCAAAAACCATTACAAATATTTTAGAAGATATTAACCAGTGGCACTACATCTGCACAGAACATTTGACTGTTCATGAGGGTTAGTGTAGTGTCTCTAAAGTGGTGTGGAAATTATTATTAATGTCCAAAATCCAGGTTTGTGTTGCAGTCTTGAATGTAAGGAAGCCTGGAGGGACAATAGAGCGGTGCAGAAAATGAGTCTTAAATCCTGAATTGAGTCTGCATTTTATCTGACGTGAAGTCATGTGACCGTGCTGTAGTTCCTATAGCCCAACATTAGCCGCCTTTAGCTTAGCGGTGGTGACGTGAAGTCATGTGACCGTGCTGTAGTTCCTGTAGGCCAACATTAGCCACCTTTAGCTTAGCGGTGGTGACGTGAAGTCATGTGACCGTGCTGTAGTTCCTATAGCCCAACATTAGCCGCCTTTAGCTTAGCGGTGGTGACGTGAAGTCATGTGACCGTGCTGTAGTTCCTTTATAGCCCAACATTAGCCACCTTTAGCTTAGCGGTGGTGACATGAAGTCATGTGACCGTGCTGTAGTTCATTTGTAGCCCAACATTAGCCACCTTTAGCTTAGCGGTGGTGACGTGAAGTCATGTGACCGTGCTGTAGTTCCTTTATTGCCCAACATTAGCCACCTTTAGCTTAACGGTGGTGACGTGAAGTCATGTGACCGTAATGTAGTTCCTTTTCAACCCAACATTAGCTTTTTACTCCACAAACCATAAAGTGGTGTTACTATGTGGAGATTATCCTGCTGGACAAAACGTCTAAGTATCATAAACGTTTCTTTGCTAAATGTATGTATTGATTGTGATGTAACACTGTTTGCTGGAGGTCTGCCCCTCTCTGGTTGTTTTCTGTTACCTTGGAGCTGGTGCTGCTGGGCTGCAGCTGGTCTTTGTACGCCTCGATCTCCTGGTGCAGGATGTTATGTTCTGCCATCTGCTTCTCCACGTCAGGCAGCTTTGGGCCGTACGCGTCTGAATTTAACTGTCTCTGTAAATCACAGAAACAGGACCGTTTTCAACCTGTGACCTTTATCAGTCATGCAGATGTTCAGTTAACAAAACCCAAGATTAACTGACCATTTTGTCGTCCAGCAGAGGCCCCCAGTCGATCTTCTGTTTGGGATCCAGAGTTTTGACCTGGGAGTACAGCTCCCTGTAGGTGGAACAGTCCTTCACCCAGCGATCGTGGAGGTTTTTCACGCTGCAGGAAGAGGAACCAGAGACAAAGAGATTTCAGTCAATGAAGCGTAGAAGGGTAGAGAAAGGGGAATGTGGAAATGAATATTTGAGGTGGCTCTAAGTCTCGATGGCATGCGACACATCGAGTTTTAGGTGCGTCTGTTGGCATGCATGCAGCGGTGGAATTTAATACACACACAAGGAAGTACTGTGCTTAAGTTCAACTGTTTTATTTAATACGACTTTACACTTCACTAATCCAACATTTAAAAAGGGGTAAATACTTTTTACTTCACTTAATTCATCCTACAGCGATAGTTACTTTAATGAGCAATATTTTTGAATGAAAAATAATAATAATATGATCAAATATGATGTTGTGTAAGAAATGAAACTAACCAACTGTTTATTCAATAACATCTGAACAATTAGACAATTAAATAATGTTTTAGAGAAAAGAATTGGCATCGATAACCATTTAAGTATTTGTATTTATTTATTTTGAATAACATTTCGTTTTTGGTAGATGTTCATGCCTGTTTGTACTTTAGCTTATTAAAATATGTCATTTATGTTTTTTAGTGAAGCTCAAAAATGTTTTTTTGTTTGTTGATAAAAAACCTCAAACATCTCCCTCCATCTCCTTTTTGTATTTCTACTTTTACTTGAGTAACAGATGAGAGTGCTTCCTCCAGCACTGCCTGCATGTCTCTGGGTATGAACTCACTCCTTCTCGATCTCGTGGGCCTGCGGGTGCCCCAGCCTCTTGGCTTTGTCCACGTCCATGAAGAGGTCCTTCAGGAGCCCCTCGGCCTGCGACAGGGTGTCAGCGTTCTCCCTCTGGTGGTACAGATTCAGGTTCTTCTCATCGCGCTTTGTGTCCTAAGAGGGGAACAAAGGAGCTTTGTTTTTGTCTGATTCTATCTTTTTTATCACAAGGAAGTTTGCATCAGACAATATTAGCCATTTTAAAAAGTGTGCCCAGCAGGTGTACATGACACCTCTCTCTTACCACGCCCAGGTGATGCTCTGCAGCCAGGATGCTCTTCTCTACTTGGTCGGCATTTACCTGCATCCGAGAAATCACCACAGCCAGGTCCTGGGCCTGAGCCCTGGGGACAGAAACAGAGAGGTGACGGTTAAAATCATCCAAAACACTGCAATGTGAGGAAAACTGAAGACAGAAGAAAAGTTAGGGAAGAATTTATATTTTTTAAAGAGGTCTTATTCTGCTTTTTGGGGTTCTCCCTTTCCTGTAGTGTGTTCTATACTGTAGGTTTAAGTGCATGTAAATGGTCTGCAAAGGCTAACATCCCTGTGTTCCCTCCATTGGACTCCTTTGTTTACTTCCTGAACATAATGACATCACTATGTAACACTCACGCTCCTATTGGCTAGCACTCCAACACATTGTACATGGTAGGCTAAGGGGCGGGACATCTCCAAGTTGTTGACCAATCACAACAGAGCCGGCCAGCTAACCAATCAGAGCAGACTGGGCTCTGGTTTCAGACAGAGGGTGAAAAGAGGTGCTGCAGCACAGGCAGTATGAGAAGAATAAAGAGCTAAATTCAGCAGAAGAGGACTCTTTAAAGTAGAGACACTACATACTGATATACACCTGAACATCAGCAGGAGAGGACTCTTTAAAGTAGAGACATTACATACTGATATACACCTGAACATCAGCAGGAGAGGACTCTTTAAAGTAGAGACACTACATACTGATATACACCTGAACATCAGCAGGATAGGACTCTTTAAAGTAGAGACACTACATACTGATATACACCTGAACATCAGCAGGAGAGGACTCTTTAAAGTAGAGACACTACATACTGATATACACCTGAACATCAGCAGGAGAGGACTCTTTAAAGTAGAGACACTACATACTGATATACACCTGAACATCAACAGGAGAGGACTCTTTAAAGTAGAGACACTACATACTGATATACACCTGAACATCAGCAGGAGAGGACTCTTTAAAGTAGAGACACTACATACTGATATACACCTGAACATCAGCAGGAGAGGACTCTTTAAAGTAGAGACACTACATACTGATATACACCTGAACATCAGCAGGAGAGGACTCTTTAAAGTAGAGACATTACATACTGATATACACCTGAACATCAGCAGGAGAGGACTCTTTAAAGTAGAGACACTACATACTGATATACACCTGAACATCAGCAGGAGAGGACTCTTTAAAGTAGAGACACTACATACTGATATACACCTGAACATCAGCAGGAGAGGACTCTTTAAAGTAGAGACACTACATACTGATATACACCTGAACATCAGCAGGAGAGGACTCTTTAAAGTAGAGACACTACATACTGATATACACCTGAACATCAGCAGGAGAGGACTCTTTAAAGTAGAGACACTACATACTGATATACACCTGAACATCAGCAGGAGAGGACTCTTTAAAGTAGAGACACTACATACTGATATACACCTGAACATGAACAGGAGAGGACTCTTTAAAGTAGAGACACTACATACTGATATACACCTGAACATCAGCAGGAGAGGACTCTTTAAAGTAGAGACACTACATACTGATATACACCTGAACATCAGCAGGAGAGGACTCTTTAAAGTAGAGACATTACATACTGATATACACCTGAACATCAGCAGGAGAGGACTCTTTAAAGTAGAGACACTCCATACTGATATACACCTGAACATCAGCAGGAGAGGACTCTTTAAAGTAGAGACACTACATACTGATATACACCTGAACATCAGCAGGAGAGGACTCTTTAAAGTAGAGACACTACATACTGATATACACCTGAACATCAGCAGGAGAGGACTCTTTAAAGTAGAGACACTACATACTGATATACACCTGAACATCAGCAGGAGAGAACTCTTTAAAGTAGAGACACTACATACTGATATACACCTGAACATCAGCAGGAGAGAACTCTTTAAAGTAGAGACACTACATAGCATCAAATGTCCTCTTTATCACATAACGTGTTGCTCTTGTTTCAGGCGTGGACTCTGGAACAAAGAAGAATTCTTTCACCTGCTCAACATAATTCCTCCCTGACATGTCATCCATCTCAGACCTGTTTGTTCTGTCATTCCTCCGCCAACAAGATATGAAAGCAAACTATTTATTTTGACACACCCGTATCAGTTAAGGGGGGGAGGAGGGGGGGGGGTAATAAGAGGGTGCCCTCTCTCATTAGCGCCAGGAATGCTGTCCATTCAGATCTTATCTTTCATTTACAGCGTGGTGGAGGACTTCCTTTTTACCACTCCCATTGGAGGAATGTGACGATACAATTAGTCAGTGCATTTACAGGTACCTTCGTGTCGCTTACTTGTTCCTGGCTCTATTACATACAAAATGATGATTTGACTAAATATGATGCTAAACGACATCACAGTAACAACGTGTAGAGATGATACAATTGGTTGATTGCTCAATAAGTTAATTGACATAAAAAAGAACCCTATGAAGAGTCTTTGTCTCGAAATGAAGCAATGAAACTTTAACGAGGCTTCTCCCAGTTCAAATAAAACAAACAGCTATAAAACAGACACAGCAGCATTAAATAAGAATAGTAACAAATAGAAAGTCTTTTTTATGTCTTACTTTGTGTTATTGATAATTTATTAAGTCCATTTTCATGTAATAATGCCAAATATACCACGGTTCCAGTTCGTCAAACTAGGCTTTTCTGCCATTCCTTTTAATTATTATTATTTTTAATTGTTTGTGTCCGGACAGAACGACTAATGTCTAGTTTGTGATTTTATGACATTTTACAAACCAAACGAGCGATCAGCAGATTAACCCAGAATGAAAAATAGTTTGTCAAATATGTCCTGCTCCTAATCTAACGACGAAAATGCCTTGACATAAATAACTTCAACATACATTAAAATACTGTATTTACATGAGGCCATTTTTGTAAAGTTATTATTTTTAATTGATGCTTTTGGTAAATATTGCTGATTAAACGTACTTTTTAGGACAAGCTATGTTTACATTTCGATACTTTAAAAGTCCAACATGTCCACTTGTGTTGTGTTTGTGTTGGTTTCTTTTGGCCAGTTGTATCTTTAACTGGAAGGTAACACTGTGAGATGACATCGAGGGCATGCCACGTTCAAATGCTCCACAAAGTCAACCCACTTCTGTCCGATACATAACAAATGAAACGTGTAAATCAGGTGATGCGTTCACTGACTCACTGTCGATTAAAGCAAACACTGAGACCCTGCCCTGCCGCTCCCTCTGCCTTCAGAAACTATCTGCAAACACACCCGCTGTCAGATACCAGAGTACACACAGCTCTCACATACTTGTACTTTATTAGAGTATTTCCCCTTAAGACTTCCACTTAACTTCATTTCAGAAGCCACTATTGTCCTTTTTCGTCCACTACATGTATCTGATTATTAGAATATACATCCAGATTTGAAATGCAGTACTTTTACGTGTAACAGAGAACTTCTACACTGTTGTATTTCTACTTTAACTTCAGTAATGTATGCACCTCGTCTGACTTCTCTCTCTCTCTGTATTCGTTTCTTTGCCTGAGGGGTGTCGCATTAACCGACTTTAATTTCTGGTTTCTCTCTCCGTGTGTGTTTAAAGCTTTAATCCTGTTGATAAAGTGTGTGTGTGTGTGTGTGTGTGTGTGTGTGTGTGTGTGTGTGTGTGTGTGTGTGTGTGTGTGTGTGTGTGTGTGTGTGTGTGTGTGTGTGTGTGTGTGTGTGTGTGTGTGTGTGTTTGATTAGAGGAGTGACTGTGGCTGCCGTGGATCATGTTGTTTAAAATGACACACGGTTATAAATGTGTGACTCCTGCAGAGTAAATGGAAGTTGAGCAACCTTCACCCTGAAACTGTTTATCTTGTATAACATCAGGTAAAGTACTGCAGGGCAGAGGTGGGAGGAGTACTATGGTGTTAAAATACTCTGTTACAAGTAAAAGTACTGAATTGAAATGTACTAGTGTCTCTACTTTAAAGAGTCCTCTCCTGCTGATGTTCAGGTGTATATCAGTATGTAGTGTCTCTACTTTAAAGAGTCCTCTCCTGCTGATGTTCAGGTGTATATCAGTATGTAGTGTCTCTACTTTAAAGAGTCCTCTCCTGCTGATGTTCAGGTGTATATCAGTATGTAGTGTCTCTACTTTAAAGAGTCCTCTCCTGCTGATGTTCAGGTGTATATCAGGATGTAGTGTCTCTACTTTAAAGAGTCCTCTCCTGCTGATGTTCAGGTGTATATCAGTATGTAGTGTCTCTACTTTAAAGAGTCCTCTCCTGCTGATGTCCAGGTGTATATCAGTATGTAGTGTCTCTACTTTAAAGAGTCCTCTCCTGCTGATGTTCAGGTGTATATCAGTATGTAGTGTCTCTACTTTAAAGAGTCCTCTCCTGCTGATGCTCAGGTGTATATCAGTATGTAGTGTCTCTACTTTAAAGAGTCCTCTCCTGCTGATGTTCAGGTGTATATCAGTATGTAGTGTCTCTACTTTAAAGAGTCCTCTCCTGCTGATGCTCAGGTGTATATCAGTATGTAGTGTCTCTACTTTAAAGAGTCCTCTCCTGCTGATGCTCAGGTGTGTATCAGTATGTAGTGTCTGAACTGGGACATGTCTTCATGCTTTAATGTTCAAAAAGCTTTTGATTTTTCTCATCATCACGTACAATGTGTTGGAGTGATAGCCAATAAAAGAGTGTTACATAGTGATGTCACTATGTTCAGGAAGTAAACAAAGGAGTCCAATGGAGGCGTTTCAGGCAGAATAGGGCCCCTTTAAGTTAAAGTAGCAGCATCGAACTTGAACTTCAGTAAACGTGCTTCACATGGTAACCAGTGAGGTGTCGTAAACATGTCCTGTGGTGTTGTTACAGAAAACACTGAGAGACGTTTCATTCATTCTCCAGAGCTCTGAATGCTTTCTTTTAAAGAATGAATAAAACTAATGTATACTTCACACTCCTCATGCAATATTATATATGTATACTGTATATTTAGTCCCGCGATATCCATTTTTTTCTTTCCAGTTTTTGACTCTTTTCCTTCATTTTTTCTAAATTATCTTCATCTATTTTTCATTTGTTGTACTTATTTTTGTTGTAAATACTTGTTGTTTTGTAAACACTGTTGGTATCCACTGTTATAACATATATATATTTAAAAAAAATAAAAAATGTTTGGAAATACTTTTGGTATCCTTTGGGATAAAATAATAATAGAAAATATATTTAAAAAATGTAAATACTGATGCGTAAATGCGTATAAATTGATATTAAAAAATAATGATATTAAATAAATAAACATAGGTTTTACTTTGATAAAAACGTCAAAAAAACATTAAAAGATTTCATATATATTTGTTTTCTGTGTACTTTGGCATCCACTGTATAGATAAAACATAAATACGTTTTGTTTGGTTAATCCTCTTGGTAGCCACTGTGATCAAATGATAATAAACAATATATTATGTGTAAGTATATTTAGTTTTGTAAATACTGATTTAAATAAGATAATGGTTATTAAAGAAGAAACAGTTTGAATCAGATTTCAGGAAAGAAAACAGCGAAAGAGTCAATACAAGGTAACCTGACACACACACACACACACACACACACACACACACACACACACACACACACACACACACACACACACACACACACACACACACACACACACTTACTTGCTGAGCTTCTGAGAACTGGACATCTCTGGGTCTGTTCGTTGTCTGCTGTGATCTGAGAGTGTGTGTGAGTGTGTGTGTGTTCCTCTCTCTTTTCCCTCTCAGTCCACCTGTCGGCTCCTCCCCGCTGCAGGTGTGTCAGGAGGAAAGCAGGCGGACCTGTTCTTACCCACAATCCTCCTGGGCTGCTGTCATGCAGCTCCTCCTCCACTGAGAGGTCAGTATCTGAATGATAGCACTGTTTAAACTGAGGGGTAAAGGTACTCTTTCTCTTTACTCGTTAAAACATTCAAAAAATGAGGAATAGGGGGGAAAAGGTTACAATAAGTGTTCAAAGAAATTAAAAAAATATATATATGCAATAATAATAATTATAAATATTATATTATATCATAATTTATTCGGATTTTTATCAAGTTTTAATTATATTTTGTTGTAATAATCCAAATAGGCAAAGTAGCTCGTAACGAATGCTGTAACTTTAACAAGTACATTTGCGCACAAAATGAAATGTGTGTCAAAGTGTAAAGTATTGTAATTAAGTATTAAATATAATAAGTACCTCAAGTGTTTTCTTAAGTACAAAGTAAGTAGATGTATTTAGTTTTATCCACCACTGCTTTAATGTAATATTGAATGAGTTGTCTCAGATTCAGGGTTAGAAAAGAACCGGAAACTTTAGTTGTTAGCTTTATTGTAGCTCCCAATAAAGCTAATAACTCCCTCAGGATTGTAGCTGACATCCTCGTGGATTCATCTTCTTATTACAGACACATGCATTTCCTAACATTCGGTCTATATGCTGTCAAATGTATTATCTCTTCAATTTACACACGGCATCTATTGCACGTCTGTCCGTCCTGGGAGAGGGATCCCTCCTCTGTTGCTCTCCCTGAGGTTTCTCCCATGTTCCCTTAAAACTGTGGGTTTTCTCTGGAAGTGTTTCCTTGTACGATGTGAGGGTCTAAGGACAGAGGGTCTAAGGACAGAGGGTCTAAGGACAGAGGGTCTGAGGATAGAGGGTCTAAGGACAGAGGGTCTAAGGACAGAGGGTCTAAGGACAGAGGGTCTAAGGATAGAGGGTCTAAGGACAGAGGGTCTAAGGACAGAGGGTCTGAGGATAGAGGGTCTAAGGACAGAGAGTCTAAGGACAGAGGGTCTAAGGACAGAGGGTCTAAGGACAGAGGGTCTAAGGACAGAGGGTCTAAGGATAGAGGGTCTAAGGACAGAGGGTCTAAGGACAGAGGGTCTGAGGATAGAGGGTCTAAGGACAGAGAGTCTAAGGACAGAGGGTCTGAGGATAGAGGGTCTAAGGACAGAGGGTCTAAGGACAGAGGGTCTAAGGATAGAGGGTCTAAGGACAGAGGGTCTGAGGATAGAGGGTCTAAGGACAGAGGGTCTAAGGACAGAGGGTCTGAGGACAGAGGGTCTGAGGATAGTGGGTCTAAGGACAGAGGGTCTAAGGATAGAGGGTCTAAGGACAGAGGGTCTAAGGACAGAGGGTGTCGTTTTTCTCATACTGATATTCTGAACAATCTGTGCTGTTGTATTTGCTGTAAAGTGTCTCTACTGTAGGCTATTTTTATTTTATGTTCAGCACTTTGGCTCCACCAAAAATCGTTTATAAATGTGCGATATAAATAAAACTTGATTTGATTTGATTGTATTTCCCATGTTTGTTTTTATTTAAACTACAACACTTTCTTTGTATATGATACAGTTTACGTTCTTCCTCTAACCCACATGTGTCAAACTCAAGGCCCGGGGGCCAAATCAGGCCCTTGGTGGATTTAATTTCGGCCCGCAGGATAATTTCTAATTACTATTAGATCCGCCGGTATATTGCACGCACACCTTCACTCCATCCTGAGGGTCTCCTCCGCTCAGAGCCTGAGCCCAAACATTGATGAACTTGCACCCAAGATGAGATGCCAAGTATCTGAACTAGCATCACAGAGCAGCACACTGAGTTCAATGGATGCTTCCTTCTGCACTTTCTCTCTCACGACAACAGGGCAGGTTTGTTTTTCTCTTTGAGGGGAATAGTTTTGTTGAAGCTGTTGTTGGCCTGTGGAGAAATGTAATCATAAGAAATGACTCTGGAAAAGCTGCAGATAGAGCCATAAGAAATGAATGCACCTGATTATTTAATGTTTAATGTTGTTTTTATAGGCAATAATTGAAGCTTAGTTAGTTCCAGGTTTAATATGTGCAATAAGTTCATTTCAATAAGTTCTGCAATAAACATTGAACCAGTCCGGCCCTCGAATAGTACCCATTTTTAAATTTTGGCCCACTGTGTATTTGAGTTTGACCCCCCTGATCTAATGGAACAAGTATTGTATAACTAGTATAGTGTTTAGTAAACATTTTAAAAATTGTACTAAACATTTTTTTACTATTTGTCAATTGAGAAAACAAATGTTTTCTTGTATTTTTATATTGCAATTATTTCCCATTTATGATAAGATTTGCTATATTTTTGAGTATGTTACCTAAAAGTGGAGGAGAACATAGCATGGAAATACTCAAGCAAAGTGCAAGTACCTGTAAATTGTACTTAAGTACTTTAATTAATGTACTTAGTTACTGTTAGGGAATAATTAGCCCGAGTGTCCTCCTTCGCCCTCTGACGCAGCTGACCAGCCTCGAGCAGCCGTTATCTCCCTAAGGAGGGGCTGCCCTAGCAAGTTGTTGTTGTTACCAGTTTGTGACCGGGCAGCTCTCGGTCAGAGATAGTTATTGTTGTGAGACACCTGGAACACATCCTTCTCGGGGTGTAGATGACCCCGAGCCATAAGAGACAACAAATGTGATTCAGTGTCCTCAGCTGTTTAGGCTATCTATTGAAGAATGTTGATTACCCTTAGCGAAATAGTTAAAACCTCATACGAGAGGAAGGTTCTTCAGAATTGATTGTGGCATCTCATCGGATGGTCAAACCGTGACCCGTGACATGTGTTGTGAATTCTCCGGCCGAAGCTCCAAATATATGGGCTCAGAACAGTCTCATAATACACACATGCACACAGAAGGATCCACACTTGTGTTTCCGGATCCACACTTGTGTTTTTCAATGCACACACAAATGTGTTCCGTTTCATATTCATGTAAATAAAATCCAAATACAGAAAAAAAGAAGAAAAAAAAAGTTTTACATATGTATTTTTGATCCACACATTTGTTTTCCGTTTAAATCCTCTGAACCGGCAAACACTGTGCACGGATCGCTGTGCATTCGTGTGTGGGTTTTTTGAGACTCCCCTGATGGTCACCCGATTCGTACTTGTAATTGTTTCTATCTATAGCCAATCAGATGTCTCCTTCATTCTAAGCCAATCACATGAGCGCCCCCCACGAGGGTAGATTTCTTGCGTTCATGACACTTCATATAGCATTTAACGCGGTCCGGTCAGCTCGCTAAACAGAGGGCGGAGCTTCAGGTGATCATGCAGAGCTGCGTGTCTCCGTCAGACTCAGCAGCTGATCTGATCTCTCTCGTCTGGTTATACTTCACTGCGTTTATGTCCATATCGATCAGATCCAGCTCTCCTGATCGGCCTTTATAGAGAGCACCGATCAAACTATTATGAGTGAATGTCGGCCGATAATGACCGGCGGGCCCCCCCCCCCCCCCCCCCCCTGGTTCGGAAAGTGGCGCTGTACCTTAATAATATAAAGGCTTGTATTTGCGTGCATTTCCTGTTCGGAACGTGGCGCTGTACTGAGAGTGGAGGTGTCCTGAGATTAGCGCCTGCAGGCTCCATGGACCTGTCAGCTCCGGACTGCACAAAATGCGTACATGAAGCGCTACGTCATGAACGCAATAAATCTACCCTCGGGCGCGCTCATGTGATTGGCTTAGAATTGAGGAGACATCTGATTGGCTATAGATAGAAAAAATGACAAGTACGAATCGGCTGACCGTCAGGGGAGTCTAAAAAAAAACACACACGAATGCACAGCGATCCGTGCACAGAAAGCGGGTTGTGTTTGCAGGTTCAGAGATTTTAAACGGAAAACAGATAGGAGTGAGGATCAAAAATACATGTGTAAAACTTTTTTCTGTATTTGGATTTTATTTACATGTTGTGGTGACCACCTATTAATACACTGGGTTACATAATTCATACATGGAACTACAGTTGGGGGTATTGTTCCCACACGGACATGTTATGTGTTGTCTATATATGTTGTGTGCCCTCCTGACTTCTCTCTCTTCTTCCCGGACTGCAACCGGACAACATGTTCTTTGCAGCTCTGAAATAAAGTTCCCTTTTGCACCTTCATTGCACCGCCTCTGACTCCCTATCTCTCGGCACTACACTGTATATGAAACGAAACACATTTGTGTGTGCATTGAAAAACACAAGTGTGAATCCTTCTGTGTGCATGTGTGTATTATGAGACTGTTCTGAGCCCATACAAATAAACCGTCAGTGTTTGCCATCAAAGCTCCAGCTCTCCTCGTGTCTCTCTGAGTCCTGACTCCATCAGAGCTCCAGCTCTCCTCGTGTCTCTCTGAGTCCTGACTCCATCAAAGCTCCAGCTCTCCTCGTGTCTCTCTGAGTCCTGACTCCATCAGAGCTCCAGCTCTCCTCGTGTCTCTCTGAGTCCTGACTCCATCAAAGCTCCAGCTCTCCTCGTGTCTCTGAGTCCTGACTCCATCAAAGCTCCAGCTCTCCTCGTGTCTCTGAGTCCTGACTCCATCAGAGCTCCAGCTCTCCTCGTGTCTCTCTGAGTCCTGACTCCATCAAAGCTCCAGCTCTCCTCGTGTCTCTCTGAGTCCTGACTCCATCAGAGCTCCAGCTCTCATTGTGTCTCTCTGAGTCCTGACTCCATCAGAGCTCCAGCTCTCGTCGTGTCTCTTTGAGTCCTGACTCCATCAAAGCTCCAGCTCTCATCGTGTCTCTCTGAGTCCTGACTCCATCAAAGCTCCAGCTCTCGTCGTGTCTCTTTGAGTCCTGACTCCATCAAAGCTCCAGCTCTCATCGTGTCTCTCTGAGTCCTGACTCCATCAGA
>CM053255.1:0-107500 GCA_028583405.1 Pogonophryne albipinna | reverse complement strand
GTTGAAACACTTTTGAAGACTTTGCAAAGTCTCTCTAATGAGGTTTTAATAGAGTGGTGCTGGGATGCTGTGTTTCTCTAGTGGGCCCTGAAGGCAGCATCTGGTCCCCTGGACAAAAAGCCTATGGGATTTCCCAGCAAATGCTGACTCAGGGTTTAAGACTCGTTCCTGCACCTCTCTTTTGACCCTCCAGGCTTCCTTACAGTCAAGACTGCAACAAAAACCTGCAGTTCGGACGTTAATAATCATTTCTACACTACTTTAGAGACCCTACACTGACCCTCATGAACAAACAGATGCTCTGTGCAGATGTAGTGCCACTGGTTCATATTTTCTTTGATTATTCTAATGTTTTTTGAGCCATGGCAAGAAGCCAGCATCAGAGTAGTTACGACTGGTTTTTATCCTATTTTCCAGAAGTGCCTTTAGCTAAATACACGGTTCAAATCAAATCAAATCAAGTTTTATTTATATAGCACATTTATAAACGATTTTTGGTCGAGCCAAAGTGCTGTACATAAAATAAAAATAGCCTACAGTAGAGACACTTTACAGCAAATACAACAGCACAGATTGTTCAGAATATCAGTATGAGGAAAACGACACCCTCTGTCCTTAGACCCTCTGTCCTTAGACCCTCTGTCCTTAGACCCTCTATCCTTAGACCCTCTGTCCTTAGACCCTCACATCGTACAAGGAAACACTTCCAGAGAAAACCCACAGTTTAAGGGGAACATGGGAGAAACCTCAGGGAGAGCAACAGAGGAGGGATCCCTCTCCCAGGACGGACAGACGTGCAATAGATGCCGTGTGTAAATCCAAGAGATAATACATTTTACAGCATATAGACCGAATGTTAGGAAATGCATGTGTCTGTAATAAGAAGATGAATCCACGAGGATGTCAGCTACAATCCTGAGGAAGCCATCATGGAAGCAGCATGATGAGACCCAAGGCAGGACCGCAGAGACAGGTTCAGCCACGACCCGAAGTCCACGACTTAATCCAGAACTCAGGATAGAGGATCCAAGACACAGGACTACAGCAAGAGGATCAGCCTCGACTCCGAATCCCGGCGTAGATATAGATACAAAACAAGAAGAAAGATTTGGCTGGGTTAATCGGAACAAGAGAATACACAGACACAGACAGAGAGGGAAAAGGTCATTGGATAAAAGTTATTCTTGATAACCCTCTAAAAAGATCTCATGAACTTCCCCACTCAATCTATCAAGACCCGAGCAGTTCTATTAGAGGATAAGAAACAGAGAGAGGGAGCACAACAACCTATCTCTTCGTCAGATCCCCCGCTTATCTAAGCGACTCTGTACCCGTTACCCTCTACAAGGCCATAGACCAGCAGAGGGGAAATGGGGGAAGGGTAAGGGTAAGGGTTTTTAAGAATAAACCACAAAGGTCTAAAGGGAAAAAATATGAAATATAAGGTACTATATTTTAAGTAATCCTATCTACTATTCCTATATTTGAATAATGTATAAACTATTTTAAAAATACTTTATGAAATCCTATGTTATGTTATAAATATTAAAATAAAGAACTAAATGAATAAATAAATAACTAAATAAATAAATAAATGAATAAATAGATAATTAAACAAAAGCCAAAGAGAAAAAGTGAGTTTTAAGTGTTGATTTAAAAACCCCAGGGTCTGGGCCGACCTCACATGGAGGGGCAGAGTGTTCCAGAGCCTGGGGCCAGCTGCTGCGAAGGCTCGATGCCCTCGGGTTTTGAGCCTGGTCTTAGGCACTATCAACAGCAGCTGATCAGCCGACCTTAAGGCTCTTCCTGGGGTGTAGCGCTGGAGGAGTTCGGCTATATAGGCCGGAGCCAGTCCATTTAGGGCTTTGAAAACAAATAAAAGGAGTTTAAAATCTATTCTGAACCGAACTGGAAGCCAGTGCAGTGAGGCCAGAATTGGGGTGATGTGGTCGCGCTTTTTATGGCCAGTGAGAAGACGTGCAGCTGCGTTCTGCACTAGCTGCAGGCGTCTAATTGAGGCCTGGTCCATACCCACATACAGAGCATTGCAGTAATCCAGTCTCGAGGTAACAAAGGCGTTAATAACCCTTTCTAGGTCTTTAAAAGATAAAAACGACTTGGTCTTAGCCAATAGTCGTATTTTGAAAAAGCAGGTCTTGACTACAATGCTGACCTGCTTATCAAATTTAAAGGCGCTGTTGAAGGTCACTCCAAGATTCATAACAGAGGGGAAGATGTTTTTATTGAGGGAGCCCAGAATATCAACCGGGGAGACTGTTGGTTGGGGTCCAAAAAAGATGACCTCGGTCTTACTCTCATTGAGGGTGAGGAAGTTTTGGCTCAGCCAGGATTTCATCTCTGTTAAGCAGTCCTTCAACTGCTGTAGTGAGTTGGCATTTTGATTGAGAGGCAGATAGATCTGTACATCATCAGCGTAACAATGGAAGGGGATATTATGTTTTGTAAGAATTAAGCCTAGGGGCAGTATGTACAATAGAAAAAGGATGGGGCCCAGAATCGAGCCTTGGGGAACCCCACAGGTAAGAGGGGCTTTGGCAGAGGAGAAGACACCCAACTGCACTGAGAAGCTACGGTCCGTCAAATAAGACCTGAACCATGCAAGGGCAGAGCCTGTAATGCCTGCGGACTGTTCAAGCCGTGACAACAGGATACTATGATCCACAGTGTCGAAGGCAGCTGTCAGGTCCAACAGCACCAAGACACTGAGTCGGCGGCTAAGAGCAGATCATTAAAAACTCTTAAAAGGGCTGTTTCAGTGCTGTGCATAGGTTTAAAGCCAGACTGAACTTTTCATGGATGCCATGCGTGGTTAAAAATGACTGCAACTGGGCGTAGACTACTCGCTCCAGGGCTTTAGATAAAAAGGGTAGCTGGGAGATGGGCCTGGAATTTGCGAGAATGGAGGGATCGAGATTTTTCTTTTTAAGTAGTGGCTTGACCACGGCATGTTTGAAGGCAGCTGGGACGCATCCTGAGCTAAGAGAAGTGTTTACAAGCAATAAAACACTTGCTCCAACTGATTCAAAAACATCTCTAAGGAAGCGAGAGGGAATGCTGTCTGAGGTGCAGTTTGTCGGCCGCAGGTGCTTGACTACTTCCGAGAGAGAAGAGAGGGATACAGGCTCAAAGTGGTCGAGGACAGCAGGGCACAGAAAGGGAGCAGGATCTGGGGTAGCACTAGTATAGGCTAGCCTTAGAGCAGATACTTTTTCGATAAAAAATGTAAGAAATGTTGATCACTAAAATATGCTTTTGGACAGACAGACACATGCGCACACACACACACACACACACACACACACACACACACACACACACACACACACACACACACACACACACACACACACACACACACACACACACACACACACACACACACACACACACACACACACACACACACACACACACACACCTGAGCACATTCAGACGAGGGAAGTTGTAAAATCCTTTAAGACTCATTCCTGCACCACTCTGTTGATGGTTAGCATTACATGTTACAGGTGTTATGGTCACCACCTGTGTACTTCAATCAAGCACGACCCACCTGTTGAAATTGTGCAATCCATCCCAGATAAGCACTCTCACCTCTGAACTAACGCACACATCACGACTCACATGGGACACTTCAGATCACCTTCATACTACAATGGAAACATAGAAACTGAAAAGCTATTTTCGAAGTAAACAGGTCTGTCATCAGCTGGGTGAGGCTGATACAGAAAGTATTTACACAGCAAGCGTTCCTCTCATACTTCCAGGTTCTGTACATATTTAGATAGCATCGAGGAGAACCGCACCCTCAGCCGCCTCTGAGATCTGACCTGGGATCAGCTGCACATTCACAGGAATTACATCACGTATACAGTCACGTTTATTGCAGATGGAGGGTGATTAAGGGGTATGAGTTTCAGGAGTTTAGTGCAATGATGGCTCAATGTGTGTGTGTGTGTGTGTGTGTGTGTGTGTGTGTGTGTGTGTCATCACAACCTGGATCCAAAGAGAGCTGCTATTAAAGGGACTGTCTACATACCGTGGTGGAAGTGGTGTCCGATCTTTAACTTAAATTAAAATAGTACTTCATCATATGTCTGCTAATATTCCAGATGTTTGCACTAAGTGTTTGGAGGACAAATGAACTTTACTTCATGTCTTTGGGAGTGTCCAAAAGTTCAAATATTCTGCAAAGATGTTAGAGACATCGAAGTCCCTTTTAGCGGGAAACTTAATGCGCTTGGAATATATCCAAAGGACTTCAAACAGACTTCAAAACGAAGCCAAACGTTTGGACTTCGAGCCACGAGGCTGTCGCTCTGTGTTGGGAACATGTGGGTGCTCCATCAGTGAAGATTTGGGGAACTTTCGGGTAGTGTTGGTCTACACCAGGGGTGCCCAACCAGTCGATCGATCACGCCTCATCACGCGGAGATTCCCAGTCGATCGCGAGATGTGTCTAAAAATAGAACAACAATATTCTGTTTTCTCGTTAATGTCCTATAACATAATCTTCCTGTGCCAGAATAATGCACTTGAACGCATCAAAGCTTTGTGATTGGCCAGCGTGACCCCATGTGTCGGGGCGTGGCTGGTGGGCAGTGGCACTATTTCGCTGACGTTGTCCGTGGCAACAGGAGTGACAGTCCGCACACACACAAGACCGCAATTATAGCAGAAGCAAAAAAGCCCAAAATATATAATTTTCCCTCAGAGTGGGAGGATGATTACTTTTGTATCTATTCCAATTCAAAGTCCATCTGTCTCTCATCTGTCTCTCATCTGTCTCTCATCTGCAATGCGAGCGTGGCTTTATTGAAGAAGGGTAATTTAGGAGCAGCATTTCAAAACAGTGCACAAACGCTAGGAGACGGAATTCCCTCCTAATTCTGCCCTACGCTCCAAAAAGGGGAGGAGCCTGAGAGGACAGCTAAATGCACAGCAGTCCATTTTCACCAGGCCCAACAACAAGAGCAAGGCTGCTACCATAGCATCTTAACGTGTCAGTCACGTTCTTGGGAAACACATGAAGTCTTTCAGAGACGGCGAAGTTGTGAAAGAAGCATTCCTGGAGGCTGCCGACGCGCTTTTGGGGGACAGAAAAAATAACAGTAGCATTTCAACAGGTTTTTGATATAATAAAAACTCAAGTTAGATACCGTTATTAATCAGCTGTAAGTTTTAGTTTGTTTGAACTTATTCATTATAATTATTGTACAAAATGGTATAAGAATGCAAACTTAAATTGATTATAGTCTATCATCAATTCAGGTTAAGAAGCTAGTGTTGCTTGCATCCTATTTTAAAGGCATTTCTTTTTATAATCTACTAAAATGCTACAAAAAAGGGTTTGATTCTATTAATTGAGTCTTTTTTATTGCACTTTGGCAGCAGATTCCTGAGTAGCTTCAGATCTGTCTTATTAGTAAGCCTAATTTATACTTTTGTAGCAACACTATTTTTATATAATGGCAAAGAAAGGGTTCAGAGTCTTTCCTTTGTTCCTGTGTCATATGTGGCAGCACTGTTCAATGCTTCTTGAAAACATTACCCACTGTAGTGACGTGTGAATAAACTCCAACTCTGTATCAACAACACTGTTTTGTAATTTAAATACTTGTATGTGTGTAGATTAGAAAGAGGTAAGATAAAGGATCTGCAGTATTTTATGAAGTATTAATCGTACAAAGCTCAGTTTTATACAAGTAGAAGTGTGTATTTACCTGGTAGGCTGTCAGTAATGGCTACGTCTCTATTTGAACTGGTAGATCTCGGCAGACTGGCAACTTTAAAAGTAGCTCTCGGTTCAAAAAGGGTTGGGCACCCCTGGGCTACACAGACTGACAGACATCGCTAAGGGCAACCAGCAGGACTTTGTTCAGAAGGAAACGTATGAACATTATGAGGGACGGGAATGTGGGCCGCCGCCTCTGAAAGGAAATTAGGAATATTTTCTAATTACTTTGTTTTATGTGTACGCCATTTTAGTACTAGTGCAAGTTAAGGGTGTGTGTGTTTAAGTACATTTGTTTGTTCAAATGTAAAAATTGTTAAAGTAGTGAAACCAAAAATGTGTCAATACTTTGCCACAAGGGAAATGGCTGCTATCCCAATTCCTAAAGCAATCAAGTATTAGCATCAAATTAGGCTTAGATACTTTTATTAAATTATAAGCATGCATTAATATGTTAATCATTCGTATTGCAGATGGAAAAGGTGGAGCTAACTTTAATACTCCCAGGTATCTTAATTGCAGACATAATTTAGATGTTTTGTTTTAATAGTGTGAATAATTGGTATAATACTAACTAAAAATGTCAAATAAATGTAGTTGTATAAAGTGGAAGTACACAAGTGAAGTATAAGTACCTCATAATTTCAGTTAAGTTATTGATTGTGCACATGCATTCAAATAATTTGCATTGCATAAAGGTCAATTTTTAGTCTCTAAAATATGAAGATATCTAGTGTTTCAGTTTTATATCAACTTAAGAGTGAACATCTTTTGGTTTTAAAATAACCAAATGTTGTTTCGAGGCATCACTTGTATCGAGGGTCACTTGGAAGTGATTACGCATGTGTAATATGACACCTGGTGGACAGTGAAGGTAGTACCAGGGATTTAATGATATAAGGAGACAACCATACAGGCTATGGAGAGCAGTGCCGCCCCTCCCTACAGGCCGATCATGCAGACTGCGTGGGGCCTCACCTTGCGGAGGGGGCCTCACCTTGCGGAGGGGGCCTCGCCTTGCGGAGGGGGCCTCGCCTTGCGGAGGGGGCCTCACCTTGCGGAGGGGGCCTCGCCTTGCGGAGGGGGCCTCACCTTGCGGAGGGGGCCTTGCGGAGGGGGCCTCGCCTTGCGGAGGGGGCCTCGCCTTGCGGAGGGGGCCTCACCTTGCGGAGGGGGCCTTGCGGAGGGGGCCTCGCCTTGCGGAGGGGGCCTCACCTTGCGGAGGGGGCCTCACCTTGCGGTGGGGGGCTCATCTTGCGGAGGGGGCCTCACCTTGCGGAGGGGGCTCATCTTGCGGAGGGGGCCTTGCCTTGCGGAGGGGGCCTCACCTTGCGGAGGGGGCCTCACCTTGCGGAGGGGGCCTCACTTTGCGCAGGGGGCCTCACCTTGCGGAGGGGGCCTCATCTTGCGGAGGGGGCCTCACCTTGCGGAGGGGGCCTCATCTTGCGGAGGGGGCCTCACATTGCGGAGGGGGCCTCACATTGCGGAGGGGGCCTCATCTTGCGGAGGGGGCCTCATCTTGCGGAGGGGGCCTCATCTTGCGGAGGGGGCCTCAGGATGGAGTGAAGGTGTGCGTGCAATATACCGGAGGGCCAGATCTAATAGTAATTAGAAATTATCCTGCGGGCCGAAATTAAATCCACCAAGGGCCTGATTTGGCCCCCGGGCCTTGAGTTTGACATATGTCACACTGTATATATAAATGAACGGTGATTATGCATGTGTAGTGTGACACCTGGTGGACAGTGAAGGTAGTACCAGTGGCGCAATGATATAGGGAGACATTGTAACTAACAGAAAATAACACAGAAACAGCAAATCTCTTTTTATGTTTTATTTTTGAAAGATCATGCAGTGCACTTCCAAGTTAGGAGCTTAACATCACTTTCAGGATACAAGAAAAACCAATACATTTTGTAATTACTTAATACAAAACAAAGCTAAACATTACTGAGGAATGTAACAAATTAAATAGTAATAGGGGAAAGAAAAGTGTGCAACACCACTAACGCTGCACTGCAGATCTTAAAAAGGCTCGATAAGAGGTTGATGTCGTCTGTAACCCTGTCGTGGAAATACAAAAAAAATCTGGATCAAGTGTGGCGAACTTAAAAGACAAAAAAAGCAATAAATTACTTTCAAGTGTGTGCTATTTTACTGCGAGAATTGAGGCGGCATGGGGTACGGCACCAGCGGTGGGGGGTGCTGCTGAGGAGGAGCCTGGTTCTGGGGGAAGGGGAAGGGGGGGTGCCCGGCTAGTTGTGGGGCTTTAGCTAGGAAGGGCTGTGCCTGGAAGTTCTGGCCACCGAAGGCTCCGGGCGGGGTGTTAAAGTTGGACTGTCCGTTTCCGTTGTACCCGGCTCCTCCTCCTCCGCTGTAACCGTTAGCCGCCGCCGCGGCGCCGCCACCACCGCTAACGCTGCTGCCGTTTCCTCCATAGCCGCCGTTCTGTGAACTGCTGCTGCTGCTGCCAAAAGGTTTGCTTGGTCCGTTGTCGTATCCTCTGCTACCGCTATCCCGGTCCCTAAAACTGCCAAAGTCACGTCTCCCAGAATACCTATCCCGCCGGTCGTCCCTGTAATCACCACCTCGACCGCCCCTTGAACGACCCCCCCCTGCAGGGAGAGAGAAAGAACAGGAGGTTTAAGAAAGAGACAGCCATTTTGTTTTCAAACACATGTGGCATTCAAGTATTTGTTGGTGGTTGAATTGACCCAAAAATATCAGGTCCCATGTTCGTTTCCAATCTCCTTGGACTGTAAAGCTAATTCAACATTTGACTCATGTGCCATAACGTTGCTTAAGTGCAACTAGAGAAAGTGTTATGAGTTTCTTTGTGCCACTAATCTGATTAAAGATTATAATTAGTCCACAAAACGTACTGACGGAGTAAACAGGTTTATTTGTTCCGGTCTTTTCGGCACAAAGTTGTCCATTGTTTTCGGGCATCCCTGTTTCCTAAAGCCGGGTCAATCTTAGCGTCCACTGGATTATACTCAGTCACTCTGACAGACAGGCATAGTGGCGGGAGGCTGATGTTTCTTAAGCTATTCTTCTATATTCAATATGTTTGAAGGGTGACTTGATATACTTGTCAACTTATGTATAATTTAAAATAAATCAGATCTATGTCAAACATTACAAGTCTACTGGATGAAGAGCATTTAAGTTTGTGAAGCACACAAGTAGTATCTATGCGCACTTTTAGTTCAATGAAGTGTTTGGTTCCAGATATTGTTTTGGGACAATTTGACCAGAAATAGTGATATAGAAGTGAATAAAAGCCCCTCGAAAGTCCCAGAGCAAAGAGCAGCAGAAAGAGAGTGGCTGCACTTCACAGCACAGTTTCTGTATCTCACCAATTGGATTTACCTCCTCTGTCTTCCGCCATCTGGAGGAGCTTGGGGTTGATGGCCTGGTTGGCTTCACGGAGCACAGCGATGAGATCACTGGCCTGGCGCATGTTGTTCGGAGTGAAGAAGGTGTAGGCCGTGCCTGTCTTTTGGCTACGAGCCGTTCTGCCAATGCGGTGGATATAGTCCTCAGAGTTGTTGGGGTAGTCAAAGTTGATGACAAATTTCACATCTTCCACATCTGTAAGATTGTGTTGCGGTGTGGCATAAAGGAAAAGCAGGACAGCACACAAAGAGACGTGTGCCAGCGCCACCACAACAACCAGATCAAAAACAAAAAGTTAGTGGAGGTCATGAGGTAGAGAAACGGCTGGCTAATATCCACAAAGCTTAGTAAAAAAACTCTTTGGGGAGACTACGGTGGGAAAAGAGAACCGATGCACACTCCATTGGCTTCCAATCCAGTGGGATAATAAAATAAAACCCTCCCCCTCACTGGCAGACCACCCTCAGAAAGAATGGATCAGAAGTCTTACCATTTTCTGGAGTATGCATTCACTAGTCCATTCCCATTGCAGCACACGCCCAAAACACTGACTCATTACTGCCTCCTAGTGTGCCTGAACTAGCACTACAGCAAGGTCCCATCTCTCTAAGGCTCACTGCAGTGTCTGTTGATCTGAACCAATTTGCAGGATGCCTACAAACAAGCTTTTTTCCAGACCCAGTGTTCTCATAATGTCTCTCGTTGGCAGGTCTCGACATGACTTTGAATACGCAGGCGAGGGAGGAGTGTGAGCTTGGATTTTGTCCAAGTGTGTCCAACAACGAGCATGTCCCACTGTCACCAAAAGCGCCAGTAGTAAGCCATGTCATTTACAGAGGTGAAGAGGTATGGTATCGATCTGACCGAACTGCTCTTCGAAAGTTTTTTTTAAGAAACTTGCAACGTTAAAATCGCCACCCATGCTTTACAACGAGTCTACGCAACAGAAAGCACCTTCCAAATGACTCAAACAGCTTGCGATGCACGGTACATGCAAGACAATAGGAGACAGTGTAGCTGGGCTTTGAGCTGGGACGGTTACAGAGCCTGGGTGTGTGAAGCAGTCCAAACCATTGCCAGAGAACAGACGAGCTTTATGGGGCGGAACTGTGGCCAGCCCTCAACTCGCCCACCCCGTTTTTAGGCAGGCCAGCGCGTTATTATATGCTGCTCTTTTGGCCTGGTCACCTCTGTGTCTATCTGCACGACTGGGAGACCCGCGCCTCACCAGTCAGGACACCTCCAAGAATCCTCCTTCCCCCTCTGGAGAACCTGGGCTTGTCATGCCAAGGCCCTGCCACACAGACTGCGCCTTCAGGTCAGGGGAGAAACTCAGAGAGAAGCAGAAGGAGTTACAGAAAGCAAACACTTTCCTCTCTTGTTTTTAAAAATGCATTAAAAAGTGGACGAGTGTTCAGGGAGGATACTGACCTAAACCCCTGGAGGCAACATCGGTGGCAATGAGAATCGGAGCCTTTCCGTATTTGAACTCTGAAAAAGACAGAATAAAAAGGAATTCAGACGATGTTTTATCGTATATTCTACAGTTATTTGATGAATTAGATGAGGCAGTAGCTTACCATTGAGAACCCAGTCTCTCTCTTGCTGGCTTTTATCTCCATGGATTCCCATACCAGGCCATCTAAAAAAAGATTGAGAGTTTCATCGTTAGTCCGTGCAGGAACAAGTCAGTAAAACAGGCAATGAGAGAGGGGGAGAGATAGAGAGAGGGGGAGAGAAAAGGATAGTAGGCAATGCTACTGTGATTAACCCGTAGCTGCATAAGTTGGCATTTGTTGACGAGGTGGTTTTCTTGAAGTAGCTTTACAATTACATTTTTTTATCATTTCATATTCCAGCTATTCCTCAAAAAACATGTCATTCAAATTTCATACATTTTAAGAAATTGCAGTTTTTGTATTACTACCCCATCATATTAGGGTCCATCACTCGTGCATCTAAGGGTTACGTGTTTTCATTTCAACACTTACCCATCCTTTCTCATCCTCCTGGTGAGATCATCACAACGCCTCTTGGTCTCCACAAAGATGATTGTCTTGTTCTCCTTCTCGCTCATGATTTCCTCGAGCAGGCGGATCAGTCTGAAACAAAGACAGCGGCTCGGTCAGTACCAACGTATCAGTCAACTTGAGTACAAATAGAGCCAATGTTTCCTTAGCATTTTAACACGAGTTTTTGTATCTCTCACTACTTCCTAAATGCATGCAGTCTCACTTAGACCGCAAGTGTTTTTAAGAGTAAGAAAGTGTGCCAACAAGTGTCTAAGAAGATTAACCACTTGTTCAGTTTGTCTCATCACTGATTGAGATTAGTCAGCCACTGTGTCGCTGCCATCTCACCCACAGCGATGGGTTAATATTCCCTTCTAACGACAACTCACCCTGTCACTGTTTAGACAAAGAAAGCTCTTTTTTGAAGGGGTGATCCAAATGATTTATAGGCAAGTAAATTTAGCAAAGTAATAGTAAGAAATGGCACCAAATAGTTGGATAAATACATTTCTTTGGAAGTAGTGAATGATAAATGAGATCTGAACTATACAGCACCAACTAATTACTTTAATATTGACATCACTAGATAATGTGGCCTTTATTGTGTCCATCATGACACCGTGACTCACTTGTTTTCCTTCTCTCCGTCGTTGCAGACGTCCACGATCTGCAGGATGTTGTGATTGGCACTGAGCTGCAGCGCTCCGACGTTGATCTGGACGTACTCCTTCAGGAAGTCTTCTGCCAGCTGGCGGACCTCTTTGGGCCAAGTAGCACTCCACATGAGAGTCTGACGGTCAGGCTGCGAGAAAACGGACATTTAGTACGTTTCCATAACTAACAAAGCATTCATGTAATGTTCATGTCACTTGGATAACTGCACATTTATATTCAATCTTTAACTAGATAGTTTGTCTCATCACTGATTGAGATTAGTCAGCCACTGTGTCGCTGCCATCTCACCCACAGCGATGGGTTAATATTCCCTTTCTACGACAACTCACCCTGTCACTGTTTAGACAAAGAAAGCGCTTTTTTGAAGGGGTGTTTCAAATGATTAACTTCTTATTAAAGATGCTGAATGAAACATGTGTGAAGCAGAAATCCTGCAGCTCCACCCGCTGTGACGGACCGGTGAGTGGAGCAAAACACACTTAGCTATTTTATCTACCTCTGGAACAAGCTAAACTAGTTATAAATATATTTATAGAGGGAGAGTGAAAGACAAAGAGAGAGGGGGAGAGAGCCCCATTAACTGAGTTTTAAATGGAAGATCCCCGTAGGCCCCGCCCACTCTATACTCTACTTCTAGGCCTCCCAAACTTACCCGGATTTGGTCGACGATCTTTCTGATCTGTGGCTCGAATCCCATGTCCAGCATTCTGTCGGCCTCGTCCAGCACGAGGTAAGTGCAACGGCGGAGGTTTGTCTTTCCGGACTCGAGGAAGTCGATGAACCTGCCAGGAGTGGCGATGCAAATCTCCACGCCTACAATGAGAAGAGTAACCATGAGAACGGCATTTTTTAAACATACATTTTTTTCTGGCTCAACAAAGGGCGTGGCTGAGGGACTTATATATACTGCCAAGCCACCATATAGGTTCCTTGGTTTGTCATTGTAGCAAGTCAGTTTGTTGAGGTAACACCTGTTAAGATGATGTCATGTGTATATGAAGTATTTTTCTTTTATATGTCTAGTTATTAGAGATTTTGCTTATAGTTTATGATATTTCGGTAAACTAAAAACGCAGTTTATTTAAACCACTCCTATTGCCTTACTGCTTGGTCCCTGACAATTGGAAACACATTTTTTATATTATTAGATTGAAAACTACACAATACCTCTTTCCAGGTCACGGATCTGGGGTCCTTTCGGGGCGCCTCCATAGATACATGTGGACTTCAGACGTGAAGCTCTGCCGTATTCTGCTGCCACCTGTTGCACCTGCTGAGCCAGCTCACGTGTCGGGGCTAGCACCAAGCACTGTGGAGAGGGAAAATAACTTTAAGCATGCTTCAAAAATAATAATTCAGAGATGCACCCTGAGGCTACTTGTTTAATTTGTCTCATCACTGATTGAGATTAGTCAGCCACTGTGTCGCTGCCATCTCACCCACAGCGATGGGTTAATATTCCCTTCTAACGACAACTCACCCTGTCACTGTTTAGACAAAGCAAGCGCTTTTTGGAAGGGTGATCCAAATGATTTATAGGTAATTAGCATGGGAAGTTCTGGGAATACTCACAATGGGTCCGTCTCCACGCTCCAGGAAAGGCTGGTGGTTGATGTGGACAATTGAAGGCAACAAATACTGTGGAGAAAAATACACGACAGTCACTACCATGAGCTAAACAGTGTTAACAGTCACTACTATGAGCTAAACAAGTGTTAACAGTCATAGAGATTTACTATCTGAATATTAAACTTACAGAAAGAGTCTTGCCAGAGCCAGTCTGTGCAATGCCGACCATATCCTTTCCACTGAGAGCCAGAGGCCAGCCCTGAGCCTGGATGGGTGTTGGTTCAGTCCAGCCCGCTTTGTTGATCACATCCATCACATAGGCTGGAGAAAAGGAAAATAAATAAAATTAATGTATGCAAACATTTCTGACATGCACCACAACTTTCTAAGCATCTCAAATGTATTTTTATTAATCCCAAAGTGGGAAATTGATTTATTGCGGCATCTCTAAGGCTTTGGACAAGATTTAAAAAATAAAATATTTATACTTAACAGAAAATATATATCTAGTGTATGTAGAATAAAGAGTGTACAACATAAAGATGATTGAAAACACTAATCGACCAACTCACTAAAGTACAAATTGTTTAGGTGGATTGAAATGGAAAACGTTTGTGTCCCATAAGAAAAAAAAAAAAAAATATGAAAATGGGTTTATTGTATACTTACATGGAAAGCTGGCTTCGTGAAAATTGGCAATAGGATTTGGGCAATCTCTCCCCTTAATGGTAATGATTTTGGTCCGTCTGTATGTTTCAACTTCAGCCTGCAAGAAAAAAAAACCCCGAAGGTTATTCAGTGATCATTGCATAACCTCAACACGTGCAGGAGGGAGTTATGTCACACTGCATTGCATGGCACACGCTGTCTGACTACATACCGGGTTCCTGCGGGTAACATCGGGATGCTGTTGGTAGAAGTTCTTCTCAAACTTAGGGAGCTCATCCATGTTCCATTGTTTCTTCCTCAGCCTTTCTCCGGGGTTTCCGAACTTCCCTCCACCGCCTCCACGTCCACCACCTCCGCCGAAGCGAGGGGGTCCTCCACCACCACCGTACCTGCAAACAAATCCGCCGTTTTAGTCACACATATAGTCCTTTTACAGCAAGTGAACAAAGACTGGTGTTAACTGCGTCATTCTGTGGGAAATGTAAAGCTGTCATATACTTTTCAACCAGTAGAGGAACAATGGAAAAAAACAGCCGGCATTTTGTGAACGCTTTCATTGCTGCCACATGGCGGAAAAAAGCCGACTATCTGCCTCAAACCGGTGTTTTAAAAAGAAATCTTTGTTAAATCATCTGGGGATTGTAGTGTCATGTAGTCCAATATATTATAACATTCTCTTCACATTGTACATTTTACATTAATATGTAATTTATATACCCCATTCCGTACGCATTTCATATAAATAAAATCTTACTTTAATAATGTGATAGCTGTAATTTGGCCTTTCGTTTAGTTCAGTTTTCCAGTTTGAGATGTTTAAATGTATATATGTGCTACTCATCATTTAGCAAATTATGTGTAATGCTTTAACACAATGCTGTTCATTTCCCCCATTTGGGATCAATAAAGTATATCTTATTAAAGAGTTAGCTTAGCCACCGTGATGCGAAAGGAAGCTAATGCCGGGACACGAGGCCAAAACTAGGCCTCTGGCCAAAGACAACAGGCGCGGGCCGCACGAGGAAATAAAACCCACCAACCAACGGTTTTTCAAATTAGAAAAAACGCCGGTTATAAGTAACACATCAAATATAAACAGTTTCCTTTCATATTGACTGGAAAATAAACCATATATTGTTTCATTTGATACCGTTTTCCCCGTTTTTTAAAAAGTGTTATGTCATCTATTTCCACCGACCACACGAGGCCGAAACTCGCCTAAAGCATCGGAAATAAAAAGGTACTTACCCTCTGTCTCTATCCCTGCCGCGGTCTCTGTCTGAATATCCAGGCATTTTGTAAACAAGTGTTATAAATAAAAAAGTTAAATACCCTTCAATGTGGATTTTTCCACCGACTAAAGAAAACCTGACCGGCAGTGGTGCTGTAATGCCGGTAATGTAAAAATAAGAGCCGGTACTTATAGCTAGAGGAAGTAGCCTCTTTCGATGTATTCATCCGCCTACCGGTTTTCATTTTTCAGCTTCTACCGACAGACAACATAGACCCCAAACTGAGTAGTGAAACTGTGTTTTAGATTAAATGTAAGCATAAAAAATCAAATGTTGATCCTTATCTCTTCAATTAATATATGTTATGAATTATACTACTGGTAGAATAATCTAAATGGCTTTTTTTCTTCAAAAATCACACACAACAGCGTTTATGTAACATCAGATAAAAACACGAACAGATCCAAAACGGTACATAGACGTTGAAACGTTGCATAAATGTGGAAACGTTACATTAATGTTGATAACGTTTATTCTTTATTTCTCTTAATTCTGTTTGTCGGTGTTCCTTTTTGATACATTGAGACATTATGGTTTCAACAATTGTCTGCGGATGGATATGTACGAGAGAGACATAAAGTGGTAGTCCGGCTCTGACTCGCTTCCGATGTATTTACAGTGAGTGACGTCATCAGGACCAACCCAAACATAAAGATACCCTTTCCCCATTCTTTCTTTAATAACACCAAATGTGCCTCATATAATGACTTTTTAATCTAATTTCAGGTCAAATGAGAGGACAACAAAGTGTCATTGTATTATTACAGATTTGTTTTGGTCCACTGATGTTTAAAATGTGAAAATTGAAAGCTTTTTTCTTTAAGATTAAGCTCAAAGGTGCACCAAAGAGACTACACTGTATGTGAAAGTGAGCTTTACTGAAATTGTAAAAATATTTTGTCTGACATTATGAGGGTATCATCCAGAAAAAAGAAGATGTGCATGAATTCTCTTAAAATTAATGAAAGACAAAATACCAAAATGTATGTTTGGTATCAACATTTTCTTAGCTTTGACCACTGGTTTAATGTAACTAGGTACATTTACTAAATTACTTTACTACAGTGGCTTTGGAGATTGGAATTTACCATTTAAATATCTAATAATTTATAACATATATAACACAGATTAGGCTACCTAGCAGTATTTTTGCTGGCATTCAACTTGTAAAAAACATGTTATTCTTTTATTTTTATCTTTTATTTGACATGTTGTATATCTTATATGAATATAATATCTTATTATAAATGATTTTACTTTTTTATTCCTATTATTATATCTTTCATTATTTTTCATCAACTGTCACCAAACTCAATTTACCCCGAAAAGTATTTCCAATGAGCTCCACTGTCACCAGCTCCAGCATAAACACATTAATGCATCAATAATAGTGCTTTAACTTTGGGTATTTTAATCATATATTGATGCTTATACTTTGTTTTAAGACGTTTTAAATGCAGGACTTTTACTTGAGGCAGAGTAAATTGAGATAGAGGTATTTCTATACAAAGGGAATATGTGAGTTTGTGCCGACGTAGACCTTTCTGTTAGTTGCAGTTGCATAATTAGACAAAACTAGAGAAAACAAAGAAATTGTACTTGACACCTATCTTCCAACAGCTTCATTATCTATTGTCCTTTCCCCCCCCCCCCCCCCCATTTTGACCCATCTGCCAGACGTTTTAATCCGGACTGGTATCAGTGGGAGATCAGAGACATTCAGATGTAAAGTCTCTGTGTCCCCGTACTCAAGTACTGTACTCCAGTATCATTTTGAGGTACTTTAACTGAGTATTCCCATTGTATACGGCTTTATACTTCTACTCCACTTCATATGGGAATACTCATTCCCTTTACTTCACTACATTTGATCGGTTAGTTTACAGAATCAGATTATGAATAAGAAATATAAATGAACGTATTCATTATAATGTATTTCTGTGATTTAAGATAACTGGATGTCAGCTCCAAATTTACTAGAAGCAGAATGTAAATGATAAACACATTAATCATCACTAATTATAATCCAATCTACTTTAAAGAGTCCTCTCCTGCTGATGTTCAGGTGTATATCAGTATGTAGTGTCTCTACTTTAAAGAGTCCTCTCCTGCTGATGTTCAGGTGTATATCAGTATGTAGTGTCTCTACTTTAAAGAGTCCTCTCCTGCTGATGTTCAGGTGTATATCAGTATGTAGTGTCTCTACTTTAAAGAGTCCTCTCCTGCTGATGTTCAGGTGTATATCAGGATGTAGTGTCTCTACTTTAAAGAGTCCTCTCCTGCTGATGTTCAGGTGTATATCAGTATGTAGTGTCTCTACTCTAAAGAGTCCTCTCCTGCTGATGTTCAGGTGTATATCAGTATGTAGTGTCTCTACTTTAAAGAGTCCTCTCCTGCTGATGTTCAGGTGTATATCAGTATGTAGTGTCTCTACTTTAAAGAGTCCTCTCCTGCTGATGTTCAGGTGTATATCAGTATATAGTGTCTCTACTTTAAAGAGTCCTCTCCTGCTGATGTTCAGGTGTATATCAGTATGTAGTGTCTCTACTTTAAAGAGTCCTCTCCTGCTGATGTTCAGGTGTGTATCAGTATGTAGTGTCTCTACTTTAAAGAGTCCTCTCTTGCTGATGTTCAGGTGTATATCAGTATGTAGTGTCTCTACTTTAAAGAGTTCCTCTCCAGCTGATGTTCAGGTGTATATCAGTATGTAGTGTCTCTACTTTAAAGAGTCCTCTCCTGCTGATGTTCAGGTGTATATCAGTATGTAGTGTCTCTACTTTAAAGAGTCCTCTCCTGCTGATGTTCAGGTGTATATCAGTATGTAGTGTCTCTACTTTAAAGAGTCCTCTCCTGCTGATGTTCAGGTGTATATCAGTATGTAGTGTCTCTACTTTAAAGAGTCCTCTCCTGCTGATGTTCAGGTGTATATCAGTATGTAGTGTCTCTACTTTAAAGAGTCCTCTCCTGCTGATGATCAGGTGTATATCAGTATGTAGTGTCTCTACTTTAAAGAGTCCTCTCCTGCTGATGTTCAGGTGTATATCAGTATGTAGTGTCTCTACTTTAAAGAGTCCTCTCCTGCTGATGTTCAGGTGTAATATCAGTATGTAGTGTCTCTACTTTAAAGAGTCCTCTCCTGCTGATGTTCAGGTGTATATCAGTATGTAGTGTCTCTACTTTAAAGAGTCCTCTCCTGCTGATGTTCAGGTGTATATCAGTATGTAGTGTCTCTACTTTAAAGAGTCCTCTCCTGCTGATGTTCAGGTGTATATCAGTATGTAGTGTCTCTACTTTAAAGAGTCCTCTCCTGCTGATGTTCAGGTGTATATCAGTATGTAGTGTCTCTACTTTAAAGAGTCCTCTCCTGCTGATGTTCAGGTGTATATCAGTATGTAGTGTCTCTACTTTAAAGAGTCCTCTCCTGCTGATGTTCAGGTGTATATCAGTATGTAGTGTCTCTACTTTAAAGAGTCCTCTCCTGCTGATGTTCAGGTGTATATCAGTGTGTAGTGTCTCTACTTTAAAGAGTCCTCTCCTGCTGATGTTCAGGTGTATATCAGTATGTAGTGTCTTTACTTTAAAGAGTCCTCTCCTGCTGATGTTCAGGTGTATATCAGTATGTAGTCTCTACTTTAAAGAGTCCTCTCCTGCTGATGTTCAGGTGTATATCAGTATGTAGTGTCTCTACTTTAAAGAGTCCTCTCCTGCTGATGTTCAGGTGTATATCAGTATGTAGTGTCTCTACTTTAAAGAGTCCTCTCCTGCTGATGTTCAGGTGTATATCAGTATGTAGTGTCTCTACTTTAAAGAGTCCTCTCCTGCTGATGTTCAGGTGTATATCAGTATGTAGTGTCTCTACTTTAAAGAGTCCTCTCCTGCTGATGTTCAGGTGTATATCAGTATGTAGTGTCTCTACTTTAAAGAGTCCTCTCCTGCTGATGTTCAGGTGTATATCAGTATGTAGTGTCTCTACTTTAAAGAGTCCTCTCCTGCTGATGTTCAGGTGTATATCAGTATGTAGTGTCTCTACTTTAAAGAGTCCTCTCCTGCTGATGTTCAGGTGTATATCAGTATGTAGTGTCTCTACTTTAAAGAGTCCTCTCCTGCTGATGTTCAGGTGTATATCAGTATGTAGTGTCTCTACTTTAAAGAGTCCTCTCCTGCTGATGTTCAGGTGTATATCAGTATGTAGTGTCTCTACTTTAATGAGTCCTCTCCTGCTGATGTTCAGGTGTATATCAGTGTGTAGTGTCTCTACTTTAAAGAGTCCTCTCCTGCTGATGTTCAGGTGTATATCAGTATGTAGTGTCTTTACTTTAAAGAGTCCTCTCCTGCTGATGTTCAGGTGTATATCAGTATGTATTGTCTCTACTTTAAAGAGTCCTCTCCTGCTGATGTTCAGGTGTATATCAGTATGTAGTGTCTCTACTTTAAAGAGTCCTCTCCTGCAGATGTTCAGGTGTATATCAGTATGTAGTGTCTCTACTTTAAAGAGTCCTCTCCTGCTGATGTTCAGGTGTATATCAGTATGTAGTGTCTCTACTTTAAAGAGTCCTCTCCTGCTGATGTTCAGGTGTATATCAGTATGTATTGTCTCTACTTTAAAGAGTCCTCTCCTGCTGATGTTCAGGTGTATATCAGTATGTAGTGTCTCTACTTTAAAGAGTCCTCTCCTGCAGATGTTCAGGTGTATATCAGTATGTAGTGTCTCTACTTTAAAGAGTCCTCTCCTGCTGATGTTCAGGTGTATATCAGTATGTAGTGTCTTTACTTTAAAGAGTCCTCTCCTGCTGATGTTCAGGTGTATATCAGTATGTAGTGTCTCTACTTTAAAGAGTCCTCTCCTGCTGATGTTCAGGTGTATATCAGTATGTAGTGTCTCTACTTTAATGAGTCCTCTCCTGCTGATGTTCAGGTGTATATCAGTGTGTAGTGTCTCTACTTTAAAGAGTCCTCTCCTGCTGATGTTCAGGTGTATATCAGTATGTAGTGTCTTTACTTTAAAGAGTCCTCTCCTGCTGATGTTCAGGTGTATATCAGTATGTAGTGTCTCTACTTTAAAGAGTCCTCTCCTGCTGATGTTCAGGTGTATATCAGTATGTAGTGTCTCTACTTTAAAGAGTCCTCTCCTGCAGATGTTCAGGTGTATATCAGTATGTAGTGTCTCTACTTTAAAGAGTCCTCTCCTGCTGATGTTCAGGTGTATATCAGTATGTAGTGTCTTTACTTTAAAGAGTCCTCTCCTGCTGATGTTCAGGTGTATATCAGTATGTAGTGTCTCTACTTTAAAGAGTCCTCTCCTGCTGATGTTCAGGTGTATATCAGTATGTAGTGTCTCTACTTTAAAGAGTCCTCTCCTGCTGATGTTCAGGTGTATATCAGTGTGTAGTGTCTCTACTTTAAAGAGTCCTCTCCTGCTGATGTTCAGGTGTATATCAGTATGTAGTGTCTTTACTTTAAAGAGTCCTCTCCTGCTGATGTTCAGGTGTATATCAGTATGTAGTGTCTCTACTTTAAAGAGTCCTCTCCTGCTGATGTTCAGGTGTATATCAGTGTGTAGTGTCTCTACTTTAAAGAGTCCTCTCCTGCTGATGTTCAGGTGTATATCAGTATGTAGTGTCTTTACTTTAAAGAGTCCTCTCCTGCTGATGTTCAGGTGTGTATGTAGTCTCTACTTTAAAGAGTCCTCTCCTGCTGATGTTCAGGTGTATATCAGTATGTAGTGTCTCTACTTTAAAGAGTCCTCTCCTGCTGATGTTCAGGTGTATATCAGTATGTAGTGTCTCTACTTTAAAGAGTCCTCTCCTGCTGATGTTCAGGTGTATATCAGTATGTAGTGTCTCTACTTTAAAGAGTCCTCTCCTGCTGATGTTCAGGTGTATATCAGTATGTAGTGTCTCTACTTTAAAGAGTCCTCTCCTGCTGATGTTCAGGTGTATATCAGTATGTAGTGTCTCTACTTTAAAGAGTCCTCTCCTGCTGATGTTCAGGTGTATATCAGTATGTAGTGTCTCTACTTTAAAGAGTCCTCTCCTGCTGATGTTCAGGTGTATATCAGTATGTAGTGTCTCTACTTTAAAGAGTCCTCTCATGCTGATGTTCAGGTGTATATCAGTATGTAGTGTCTCTACTTTAAAGAGTCCTCTCCTGCTGATGTTCAGGTGTATATCAGTATGTAGTGTCTCTACTTTAAAGAGTCCTCTCCTGCTGATGTTCAGGTGTATATCAGTATGTAGTGTCTCTACTTTAAAGAGTCCTCTCCTGCTGATGTTCAGGTGTATATCAGTATGTAGTGTCTCTACTTTAAAGAGTCCTCTCCTGCTGATGTTCAGGTGTATATCAGTATGTAATGTCTCTACTTTAAAGAGTCCTCTCCTGCTGATGTTCAGGTGTATATCAGTATGTAGTGTCTCTACTTTAATGAGTCCTCTCCTGCTGATGTTCAGGTGTATATCAGTATGTAGTGTCTCTACTTTAAAGAGTCCTCTCCTGCTGATGTTCAGGTGTATATCAGTATGTAGTGTCTCTACTTTAAAGAGTCCTCTCCTGCTGATGTTCAGGTGTATATCAGTATGTATTGTCTCTACTTTAAAGAGTCCTCTCCTGCTGATGTTCAGGTGTATATCAGTGTGTGTCTCTACTTTAAAGAGTCCTCTCCTGCTGATGTTCAGGTGTATATCAGTATGTAGTGTCTCTACTTTAAAGAGTCCTCTCCTGCTGATGTTCAGGTGTATATCTATGTATGTCTCTACTTTAAAGAGTCCTCTCCTGCTGATGTTCAGGTGTATATCAGTATGTATGTCTCTACTTTAAAGAGTCCTCTCCTGCTGATGTTCAGGTGTAGTATGTCTCTACTTTAAAGAGTCCTCTCCTGCTGATGTTCAGGTGTATATCAGTATGTAATGTCTCTACTTTAAAGAGTCCTCTCCTGCTGATGTTCAGGTGTATATCAGTATGTAGTGTCTCTACTTTAAAGAGTCCTCTCCTGCTGATGTTCAGGTGTATATCAGTATGTAATGTCTCTACTTTAAAGAGTCCTCTCCTGCTGATGTTCAGGTGTATATCAGTGTGTGTGTCTCTACTTTAAAGAGTCCTCTCCTGCTGATGTTCAGGTGTATATCAGTATGTAGTGTCTCTACTTTAAAGAGTCCTCTCCTGCTGATGTTCAGGTGTATATCAGTATGTAATGTCTCTACTTTAAAGAGTCCTCTCCTGCTGATGTTCAGGTGTATATCAGTATGTAGTGTCTCTACTTTAAAGAGTCCTCTCCTGCTGATGTTCAGGTGTATATCAGTATGTAGTGTCTCTACTTTAAAGAGTCCTCTCCTGCTGATGTTCAGGTGTATATCAGTATGTAGTGTCTCTACTTTAAAGAGTCCTCTCCTGCTGATGTTCAGGTGTATATCAGTGTGTAGTGTCTCTACTTTAAAGAGTCCTCTCCTGCTGATGTTCAGGTGTATATCAGTGTAGTGTCTCTACTTTAAAGAGTCCTCTCCTGCTGATGTTCAGGTGTATATCAGTATGTAGTGTCTCTACTTTAAAGAGTCCTCTCCTGCTGATGTTCAGGTGTATATCAGTATGTAATGTCTCTACTTAAAGAGTCCTCTCCTGCTGATGTTCAGGTGTATATCAGTGTGTAGTGTCTTACTTTAAAGAGTCCTCTCCTGCTGATGTTCAGGTGTATATAAGTATGTCGTGTCTCTACTTTAAAGAGTCCTCTCCTGCTGATGTTCAGGTGTATATCAGTATGTAGTGTCTCTACTTTAAAGAGTCCTCTCCTGCTGATGTTCAGGTGTATATCAGTATGTAGTGTCTCTACTTTAAAGAGTCCTCTCCTGCTGATGTTCAGGTGTATATCAGTAGTGTCTCTACTTTAAAGAGTCCTCTCCTGCTGATGTTCAGGTGTATATCAGTATGTAGTGTCTCTACTTTAAAGAGTCCTCTCCTGCTGATGTTCAGGTGTATATCAGCATGTAGTGTCTCTACTTTAAAGAGTCCTCTCCTGCTGATGTTCAGGTGTATATCAGTATGTAGTGTCTCTACTTTAAAGAGTCCTCTCCTGCTGATGTTCAGGTGTATATCAGTATGTAGTGTCTCTACTTTAAAGAGTCCTCTCCTGCTGATGTCCAGGTGTATATCAGTGTGTAGTGTCTCTACTTTAAAGAGTCCTCTCCTGCTGATGTTCAGGTGTATATCAGTATGTAGTGTCTCTACTTTAAAGAGTCCTCTCCTGCTGATGTTCAGGTGTATATCAGTATGTAGTGTCTCTACTTTAAAGAGTCCTCTCCTGCTGATGTTCAGGTGTATATCAGTATGTAGTGTCTCTACTTTAAAGAGTCCTCTCCTGCTGATGTTCAGGTGTATATCAGTATGTAGTGTCTCTACTTTAAAGAGTCCTCTCCTGCTGATGTTCAGGTGTTATCAGTATGTAGTGTCTCTACTTTAAAGAGTCCTCTCCTGCTGATGTTCAGGTGTATATCAGTATGTAGTGTCTCTACTTTAAAGAGTCCTCTCCTGCTGATGTTCAGGTGTATATCAGTATGTGTGTCTCTACTTTAAAGAGTCCTCTCCTGCTGATGTTCAGGTGTATATCAGTATGTAGTGTCTCTACTTTAAAGAGTCCTCTCCTGCTGATGTTCAGGTGTATATCTGTATGTAGTGTCTCTACTTTAAAGAGTCCTCTCCTGCTGATGTTCAGGTGTAGTGTCTCTACTTTAAAGAGTCCTCTCCTGCTGATGTTCAGGTGTATATCAGTATGTAATGTCTCTACTTTAAAGAGTCCTCTCCTGCTGATGTTCAGGTGTATATCAGTATGTAGTGTCTCTACTTTAAAGAGTCCTCTCCTGCTGATGTTCAGGTGTATATCAGTATGTAGTGTCTCTACTTTAAAGAGTCCTCTCCTGCTGATGTTCAGGTGTATATCAGTATGTAATGTCTCTACTTTAAAGAGTCCTCTCCTGCTGATGTTCAGGTGTATATCAGTATGTAGTGTCTCTACTTTAAAGAGTCCTCTCCTGCTGATGTTCAGGTGTATATCAGTATGTAGTGTCTCTACTTTAAAGAGTCCTCTCCTGCTGATGTTCAGGTGTATATCAGTATGTAGTGTCTCTACTTTAAAGAGTCCTCTCCTGCTGATGTTCAGGTGTATATCAGTATGTAGTGTCTCTACTTTAAAGAGTCCTCTCCTGCTGATGTTCAGGTGTATATCAGTATGTAGTGTCTCTACTTTAAAGAGTCCTCTCCTGCTGATGTTCAGGTGTATATCAGTATGTAGTGTCTCTTACTTTAAAGAGTCCTCTCCTGCTGATGTTCAGGTGTATATCAGTATGTAGTGTCTCCTTATCATCACTAATTATAATCTACTTTAAGAGTCCTCTCCTGCTGATGTTCAGGTGTATATCAGTATGTAGTGTCTCTACTTTAAAGAGTCCTCTCCTGCTGATGTTCAGGTGTATATCAGTATGTAGTGTCTCTACTTTAAAGAGTCCTCTCCTGCTGATGTTCAGGTGTATATCAGTATGTAGTGTCTCTACTTTAAAGAGTCCTCTCCTGCTGATGTTCAGGTGTATATCAGGATGTAGTGTCTCTACTTTAAAGAGTCCTCTCCTGCTGATGTTCAGGTGTATATCAGTATGTAGTGTCTCTTTAAAGAGTCCTCTCCTGCTGATGTTCAGGTGTATATCAGTATGTAGTGTCTCTACTTTAAAGAGTCCTCTCCTGCTGATGTTCAGGTGTATATCAGTATGTAGTGTCTCTACTTTAAAGAGTCCTCTCCTGCTGATGTTCAGGTGTATATCAGTATAGTGTCTCTACTTTAAAGAGTCCTCTCCTGCTGATGTTCAGGTGTATATCAGTATGTAGTGTCTTACTTTAAAGAGTCCTCTCCTGCTGATGTTCAGGTGTATCAGTATGTAGTGTCTCTACTTTAAAGAGTCCTCTCCTGCTGATGTTTCAGTGTATATCAGTATGTAGTGTCTCTACTTTAAAGAGTCCTCTCCTGCTGATGTTCAGGTGTATATCAGTATGTAGTGTCTCTACTTTAAAGAGTCCTCTCCTGCTGATGTTCAGGTGTATATCAGTATGTAGTGTCTCTACTTTAAAGAGTCCTCTCCTGCTGATGTTCAGGTGTATATCAGTATGTAGTGTCTCTACTTTAAAGATCCTCTCCTGCTGATGTTCAGGTGTATATCAGGATGTAGTGTCTCTACTTTAAAGAGTCCTCTCCTGCTGATGTTCAGGTGTATATCAGGATGTAGTGTCTCTACTTTAAAGAGTCCTCTCCTGCTGATGTTCAGCTGTATATCAGGATGTAGTGTCTCTACTCGTATAAGCGTAATAGGGCCTCTTTAAATAACTACTGTACCAAAGTGTTAAATAACAATAATTCAGATGAAAAAGTTTTTTATAACATAATAAAAACATGGAAAAAGGATCTTTGTACAAGGCCTTACATTTTTAGACAAAGGCAAGTTTAATTAGAACCAATGACACACAAAAATAAAATACTCTTACAAAATGATAGTGTTAACATAAATTGCATCAGTCAGCTATGAGAGTTATAGTCCTGCTCGTGGATCATGCTATTAAAAAAACAAAGCGCCTCTCTTGATAAAAACGGGTCGTGTTTTTGCGTGTCGTGTAGGAACAGAAAGCGTGTGCACTGGACTGTAAATGTGTTAGAAAAGTCTCGTTAAACACACATCGATCTGCTCGTGTGCAATTTCATTTTTTTCCTACTTAAGTTAAAAGATAAATTACAGGTCGTCGGATCCACACATATGAACAATATCTCGTTACTGTACAAAGCACCATCAGAGGACACTTCACTTTGCATACACATGTCCACATACATCGTTTTTTTTTTAAGTGTATGCAAATGTTAAGAACAGTCCACGGTCATTAGAGATTGCTAGACAGGCAGCATCTTTTTGAAAACATTCAAGACTTTCATTTTTAATACAAAACAATCCCTCTTTTTAGAAATAAAGACATCACTGGTTGTATCGTGTAGCGAACAGAGAGAACAGGACTCATGTCTCTCGGTTCCCTTTCAACCAAAAGCTCATAAGGACACATGCTGTGGGTGAATTTAAAAGACCTTTTTAACCCCGTAACATTCAGGAAATCAAGACCGATGGGTTTTCTTCTCGTATAATCAAATGACATCTCCTGAGAATGTGGCTAGCTAGAGCTCTTGATTGATGTGAAGTGGCCACAAAGCAGTCGTATGTCAAGGCGTGGCAATAGAGAGGTGCAGGAATGAGTCCTAAAACCTGGACATTAGTTAGCATTTTAGCACTCCCTGGTCTGGAAGTCAATGGTTTTCTGAATGTGTTTTTCGTTGTGAGCCTGAACAAAAAACACAGGCTGAAGAGATTTTAACGTTTTGTTCTACGACATAAAATACATCAGTAAATACCCCACTGTCTGGTACATTTTAAAACAGCGGTTGCTAACAAGTGTCTAAATGAGACGATTAAACGTCATCATGTCAAACATTAGCCGCCTTTAGCTTAGCGGTGGTGACGTGAAGTCATGTGACCGTGCTGTAGTTCCTTTATAGCCCAACATTAGCCTCCTTTAGCTTAGCGGTGGTGACGTGAAGTCATGTGACCGTGCTGTAGTTCCTTTATAGCCCAACATTAGCCGCCTTTAGCTTAGCGGTGGTGACGTGAAGTCATGTGACCGTGCTGTAGTTCCTTTATAGCCCAACATTAGCCGCCTTTAGCTTAGCGGTGGTGACGTGAAGTCATGTGACCGTGCTGTAGTTCCTCTATAGCCCAATATTAGCCACCTTTAGCTTAGCGGTGGTGACGTGAAGTCATATGACCGTGCTGTAGTTCCTTTATAGCCCAACATTAGCCGCCTTTAGCTTAGCGGTGGTGACGTGAAGTCATGTGACCGTGCTGTAGTTCCTTTATAGCCCAACATTAGCCTCCTTTAGCTTAGCGGTGGTGACATGAAGTCATGTGACCGTGCTGTAGTTCCTTATAGCCGAACGTTAGCTTTTTACTTCAGCGATCATAAAGTGGAGTTAATATGTGGAGATTATCCTGCTGAACTAAACGTGTAAGCATCATAAACACTGAGATTATTTCCTGCAACAATCCAAAATCACATGGAGAGAACCCATTGGACCAGGGAGATGCTGCCTTCAGGGTCTTTTAACAGAAATACGTCATCCCTGCACCTCTGTATTAACCCTAGCAAACACACTTTGTAGTTAATGTCATTTCAGGGAGGACTGACTTTGTGTTCTGCTTGGAAAGATGGAGCGTTGCTACATGGAGTACAGTTTGTAAAATATAAAAAAGGGAAGAGCCAGCAGCTTCTTGCAGGTTCCACGAGTTAGTAAAGAGTCTTGAGTTATTAGCAGCTGAAGAGATTCTTTTCAATGATAGAAAAAGACATAGTGAAGACGCAGCGGATCCTCGGTCGTCTCTGAGCTCCTGCAGAGAGGATCTGTTACTCCACAGCGAAGCCACACGTCTCCTCGATGGCAGTGAGCAGCTTGTCGTACAGTTTGTCGTAAAGCTCGTATGGAGGAATGTCAATCCGGTTAAAACTGGGGAAAAAAGAGGGAACGAAAATATATTAAAATCGATGATGCACCCAAGGAGACCTTACAATTCCTAAAATATTCTAAGGAAAGAAATAATGACATTAGTAGAAACACAGCAGGTCAGGGTGGATGTTTGCTCACCAGGTGTGGGCTTTGGGCAGGTTGTTGGGGCTGGCATCGATCTGATGGATGGTGAAGAGCCGCGGCCCGGCAGCACCTGAACACACCGTCAGTTAGATTAAACTAATGCACCTTCACACACTTCATCTCTATATCAATCAATCAATCAATCACATGTATTTATAAAGCACATTAAAAAACAACCCATGTGACCAAAGTGCAGTACAGAACAACACAAGCTTTCATAAAATAAGGCATAGACAGTATCAGCGAGATAAGGTGTCAAACGCTAGGGAATAAAAGTATGTTTTCTGCCTGGATTTAAAGCAGTCAATGGAAATAATAAATTGTAATTGATATTTAGGGTTTAGATATTAAAAACTCAAAAGTGAGTAGGTGTCCAACATTCCTGTTGTTGATCAGATGAATTGGATTCAGAAAAAAATGAATAATCTGAAACTAAATGGGTGAATATTCAAACTTGAGCCACACACACACACACACACACACACACACACACACACACACACACACACACACACACACACACACACACACACACACACACACACACACACACACACACACACACACACACACACACACACACACACACACACACACACACACACACACACACACCACTTCAGGGGACATTACATTGACTTACATGCATTTCTTGGAGACTTATCCTAACCTTAACCATAACCAACACATGCCTAACCCTAACCCTTACCCTAACCAAGTCTTCACCCTAAAATTAATGATCCCCTTATGGGGACCTCCAATTTGTCCCCATAAGGGAGGTGAGTCCCCACACGTGACTGTGTAAACAGATTTAGATCCCCACAAGTATAGTAATGCTAGGCCACACACACACACTTTTTAAAAATGCACACAACATCCTTAACCCTATGCATTCTGGATTCAGATCAAAGCACAGTACTGTGACTGCCAGTCTGAAAGTCTTAGACGATATTAAGGCTGCTTTGGATAAAGAATCGGTTAGTGTTGTATTGTTTATTGACCGAGCCAAAGCATTTGACACTGTAGATCACCACATTCTGTCTAATGCTATGTTGGTGTCTCATTTCGGTCATAACGCCATTTGCTGGTTTCAGAGTTATCTAACCGACCGTACTCAATGCGTCAGGTTGGGTAGTACTGTCTCTGACCCTGTCACCTTGGAGAAGGGAGTTCCACAGGGCTCTATTTTGGGGCCCTTGCTCTTTTTATTATATGTAAACAATATTTGTAATCAGATGCAATTTTCTACCTATCATATGTATGCTGATGACACTATTGTATATTCATGTGCTCCTTCTCTGGATATGGCCGTTTCCAATTAAAAATCTGACTTCATCACGCTGCAGCATGCGCTTCTTGATTCCAAACTGCTATTGAACAGTAAGAAAACCAAAGCAATGCTCTTTGCTCCCAAGTCAGCGTCCTCTTGCCTCTGACACCCTTGATGGCGTCTGTTACGTGCCAGGCAGGCTGTACTTGTGTGGTTTTCCTTCCCTCCTGTGTTTCTCTCTTCTCCCTGTCTTCTGCACAGCTAATCAGCAGCTGATTGGTATCTGCCTGTGCACCTGAGTCTGAAGGCTGATTGGATCCTCTCACCCTCAGCTGGCCTATCAGCAGCCAGGGCCGACCATAAAGGAGGCACCCAGGAAGTCTTCTCGCTCTCTCACTCTGGGCATGTTGCTGATTGAGGAGCCTGCAATTGACAGCCTTGTTTAGCAACTCATTATCTGAGTATTGTCTGACCTTTTGAAAGAGTGTGTTGAGAGGTGGGGGAGTTAGGTAAGTCTGGGGTACCCTGTACATTTCTCACCACGTAGCTAACTAATGTTTAGACACACTAGGTTAGCGGATTGTTGCCACCCCTGTATATTGTCTTGTCAAAGTCTTTGTAGTTTAGTTAGTGAGGGTTTTTTTGTTTGAGTTTTGGTTTCGAAGGGTAGATGTAGAGAGAGGCCTGGTTTTGTTATGCTTGTTTCTTTTGTTTGGCACAATCCTTTGACTCCTCCTCCTCCTCCTCACCAACAGAGTGTTTCAATTATATGTCCGTTCGGTTCGGGGTTTACACAAAATAAACCTTTTGTCCACCTTTACACTGACTCCCTCATTTTTATTGGTTGTATGTTATTGTCTCCAGGTCCCCTAGGCCTTAGTGGGGACGTAACAGCGTCTCTGTTGAGTTTGTCGATACCTACAAATATCTGGGCTTTTGGTTGGACAGTAATCTGAACTTTAAATACCATATTGAAGTTCTAACAAAGAAATTGAAATTCATTCTTGGCTTCCTTTACAGACTTAAATGTTGTTTTTCAACATCATCCCGTAAAAGGTTGGTCTCTGGCTCATTCCTGTCCCAGCTGGACTACGGTGATACCATCTATAGATTTGCCTGTCCCACTGTTTCAGCCAAACTTGACCCACTCTACCATGCTGCACTGCGATGTATATCAAATGCACCCTATAGGACTCATCATGCAAACTGTACAGCCTAACTGGATGGTCCTCACTTACTATGCGTAGGATGCAGCATTGGCTTTTATTAATGTATAAAGCCATTTTAGGAAAGCTTCCACTGTACATATGGGCCAGATTTGCTCCAGTTTGTGACTCTCACAACCTCAGACCCAGTGCCTGGATACGGGTCCAGGTTCCTGCTGTGCGGACTGAGGCTGGAAAAAGGAGTCTTTTTCATTATGGTCCTTGGTCTTGGAATGAACCTTCAATCACGCCTCAAACTGACGGCACTTGTCTCAATAGCATGTTGTAAATTGAAGTTGTCTGAAGTCCTTACCACCAGCTGCTCTTGCTTTCTTACTGTCCTAATGTGCTCAATGTAGTGACGGCTTTTTCGTCTTTTGTTTTCTTAGTTGTGTTCTCTGTATTGTTTGTGTTATGTGTAACGCTGCTGCCTTATTGGCCAGGTCAGCTTTGAAAATGATATTTTATCTCAATGCTTTTTATCTGGTTGAATAAAGGTTAAATAAAATAACACACACGATAAACAAACATATGCTGAGGTACCGTTAGGCTGCCTTGTATGGTGAATGAGAGTAAAGAACAATTATTATTTAGCTAATATATCATTGTGTATAGACTCTTCTTGCACTTATTTGTATTTACTTGCACATCTTAAAACATTCTCTGGCACTATTTGTTTTACAGGGTTCATACACTTTTTCACCAATGACTTCTCCATGACCTTCACCTCATTTTCCATGACCAAAGAAATGACTCTCTCAGCGGTACCACTGAAATGTTTTTATTTTAACATGGTGTGCCTATCTCAAACAAATCAAATATTAGGCTTACTAGCTCCTACAGACTAAAGCCACTGTAGACTCTCACCAGCAAAATGCCTCGTCAGTTAAATGCCATCTTACGTTTCATTACGATACAGTATGTATTATCATTATATTATCACTATTTCGGCGATTAGATCAAATATAAATTATATTTGATGCAACTTTGGTTACATTTCCTTGACTTTTTGAAAACTTTGGGAAAAATATTGTTTTCCATAACTTTTCCAGGGCCTGGAATTTGCATTTTGAATTTCCATGACTTTTCCAGGTTTTGAATGACCGTAGGAACCCTGGTTTTATGTCCTATATATATTCATGTCGCTCTGCTGGAGGACATGATGATAAAGCCTTGAATCTTGAATGGAAATACGGAGTGAGTTAAATGGACACCAGTAACAGGAAAATAAAGGGACTGTGTTCAACTGGAAACTTTGTATCTGACTTTTATTAACCTGGCAAGTTAAGTGTGCGTCGATTACGTCAAGATAGCGGATCCTCAGTGGCTTAAATCCGTGCCTCTACATTCAGTCAAAAACAGATTGCCCATTAGTTCTTATCTTTGCACTCACAGGGTTAATTGGCTCCTAGCAAACGCCATTAATCAGACCTCAGACATTAGAAAGAGTACACCCTGAGTTAGACTCATTTGACATCTCCAAAAAGTGAATCAAAACAACAAACTACATGGATTTAGACACATGGGCTGCGTTCCAATAGTCCATTTAGCTTAGGAACCTTCCTAACCGAGTGAAATGACCCGGAAGTCCCTCAGTGGCAGCCATGATAAGAGCCGTTCGAATTCTCTAGATGAAAGGAAAGGAGGTTTCAAACTTCCTTTATAACCTCCTTTAGCTTAGGAACCACTGGACCTCCCTAACCGAAAGGAGAAGAGAAAATGCTGCCCCACAATGCATTGCAGCCGCAGCATTTGCCGTCACACAACAGTCGGCCGTTCACGGAAACAACCGATTATGACGGAGAAATGATATCATGAAAGTTACGGTGCTTATTAAGCTTTTTAAAACGTATGTGGGAAGTTGCCAAAGTGCTTTGTTTTGAACGTTCATCAGTATTATAATCAAAAAGAGAAATATGAACGTTAGTTTTTACTGAAATGATCAAATAAAGTCAACATTTCACAGTCTTTACTGAGCTGTGTGGAGTTTGTTCAACTTTTAAAAGATGTTTGAATGGTGATGGACACAGTGATAGATGTTAAGGACTAACGTTTATAATAAATACATTTGTATTGATTTTAAGATATTTTCATCAATCATACGTATTGGGATCATTTGTATTAATGTGGACCGGAGGGAGAGGGTGACGAGCAGAAGTTTCACTTTCATTTTCTATTTCAATTCCAACTTTGGTCCTGAAGAATCTGTTTCTCTGTTGTCCACGTTCATAAAGCCTAAAGCAACAGCATCAGAGCACGGTGCAGAGTCTCTAGATGAGTTTACAGTAGTCCCTCCTTCTTATTGAGCATCCATGTTGTAGTCCGCTGTATAGAAAACTGTAGTTTCCATAGTTTCCCCACAGCAGCAGACGCACATTCAGGACGTCCGCTGGCGCATCATAAACACGTCGGATAGTGAAAGTGCAGTCGATTCTCTAAAGTACCGCAGTCTCTTCTCCTAAGTCCTTTTGAATTCTCCTATCCACTATCCCTTAACCCCGTGACCTTTCACTCAGAGGTCAAGGGATAGACGATAGGGTTAGAATTTAGGAGCTGATTTTTGGATTATCCGACCGCAACCATGGTTTTACAAAGTGGTGCCGTCAGGACGTGGCTGTTTTGAGCGGTGGAAAAGCAAACTGGTTCTGAAGTGGATTGCTAGCTGACCTGAACTCATTTCCATGGAGAAGGGGTGAAACGTACACCCTGGAGTGAGCCACAAAGGAAGCCCTACACCACCACACCTTTGTAGGTATCACATTAACACGTTGCACCTCTTTCAGCGGCAGAGTGCTCTAACTCTGAGTGAACGCTCACAAAGACGGCCGTTCACACCGAGACATTTCAGGAGGGTTTCACACGTTGCATAACAAAGCCTGCGTCTACATGCAGTTTTCAAGATTCAAAGGTTTTATTGTCATATGCTCATGAGCTACAGTGTAGAAATGGCACTGACATTCTTCTGACCTGAGCTCCTCCAACAATGAAACAAATATAAGAAGATACAAAATAAAAAGTAGTGCAAGAAGTCTACGAATAGAATATGGTAAATAGTTTCCTCCAGCCTCCAGGTGTTGTTACCCTGCAGAGAGTACACACATCCACTTCAAGTAGAAGTACAGATACTCGTGTTTAAAAATACTCTGGTGAAAGTAGAAGTACTGACTAAACTTCTTTACTCAAGTGAAAGTAAAGAGGCTTTGAAGTGTACTTCAGTAAAAAGTACCCATAACTAGCAGCTGCTTTAAAGAGTACCTGACCTCCCTTTATATTAATAGAACAATAATGTCATTGTTAGCTAATGAATGTTTCCATGCTGAACAACGGCAACATGACAACGTTTCCATTGGTCCCTCTTCTTTAGAGAAGACCAGGAAATGATGGATACACGGATCGTGTTCAAATCAATAGGCACGCAATGACTCTAAAGAATAATGATCACGCCACCAAACACACATTCAGACTAAAGGAACCAGCTGTTTGGAAAATGAGAGAAGTAGAAAGTTCAGGTATTTGGGTTCAACATGTGAGAAGTAGAAAGTACAGGTATTTGAGTTCAACATGTGAGAAGTAGAAAGTACAGGTATTTGAGTTCAACATGTAAGAAGTAGAAAGTACAGGTATTTGAGTTCAACATGTAAGAAGTAGAAAGTACAGGTATTTGAGTTCAACATGTAAGAAGTAGAAAGTACAGGTATTTGGGTTCAACATGTAAGAAGTAGAAAGTACAGGTATTTGAGTTCAACATGTAAGAAGTAGAAAGTACAGGTATTTGGGTTCAACATGTAAGAAGTAGAAAGTACAGGTATTTGTGTTCAACATGTAAGAAGTAGAAAGTTCAGGTATTTGAGTTCAACATGTAAGAAGTAGAAAGTACAGGTATTTGGGTTCAACATGTAAGAAGTAGAAAGTACAGGTATTTGGGTTCAACATGTAAGAAGTCAAAGTAAAAAGTCGTGGTACTGATACCAGAAACATGTAATTAAGTAAAGTAACAAAGTATTTGTACTCCACTACTTCCCACCTCTGGTTATGTATTATTTTCTTGCAGTTTAAAAATAGCTTAAAGTGTCTTGTCGTACACAGTGAGTGAGTGTAACCAATAGACATGAATCAGAGTCACCAGTGCTATAACTCTGTGAGGCTTCCATATCTCAGTGATCTGTGTTTGAGGACATGACGTGTCTTTGGCTCCATTTCCTCTCACGAAAGATGTGACATCAGCACAAACTGTACCGTATATTTAACTGTTTCTCAGTTTTCTTCTCTCTTAGTTTGATTAGTCCAAATCCTGACTCATAACTGCAGCTTTAAAAGTAAATGTGCAACTTCCTCACAACGGTGCCAAAGTGTGTGAATGGCTGTAAATTGTTAAATGCTGCTCTGATAGAAATGCACTCCATTTTCCATGTTTTTACAACGTGACATACAAGAATGTTCTAATCTAAAAATAAAATAAGTAGTGGAGTAAAGTACTGATGAATGTACTTAAGTACAGTAAGGAAGTATTTGTACTCTGTTACCTTGCAGGGCCTTGAACCCCTGCAGGGGGACTCTGGAGGACCCCGTGACGAACTGCAGCAGCCGGGCTCTCCGCTCTTCGTCAAACGTCTCCACGGCTTTCCAGAACCACTTCACGATGTTGCTGTCCAGCGTGCAGTGCTTCAGCCGCGTGTTGGTCCTCCAGTCAGCGATGTCGATCTTACCCAGACCGCAAACTATCAGCTGCAGGGAGAGGACAGAAGAGGAAGATTATTTTATTAGTATTATTATTATTTATTTATAATTTTTTTAATTACAGAAAATACATATTATTTATATTTATTAATATGAGTATTTATTAATAATTATTTGAATTACAGAAAAAACATATTATTTTTATTTATTAATATTTGTATTTATTAATAATTATTTGAATTACAGAAAATACATTATTTGTATTTATTTATAATTATTTGAATTACAGAAAATACATATTATTTGTATTTATTAATATTTGTATTTATTAATAATTATTTGAATTACAGAAAATACATATTATTTGTATTTATTAATAATTATTTGAATTACAGAAAATACATATTATTTATATTTATTAATATTTGTATTTATTAATAATTATTTGAATGACAGAAAAGACACATTTTGCATTAGATTTGTTGTCCTAATCAGAGTTTAGTCAGCGCCCTCTTACTCTCAGCGTGCGCCCTCAAACCAAAATGTAGATTTTCCACCAAAAATGTTAAAAAACGAATGACTCCAGAAATGTGAGAATCAAACCGAGCGTCAGACGGCAGAGACAGCTTTGTCTTCACGGAGCTCCGACGTCACGTTGTTGTTTTCGAGACATCTAGTTTACGAGCGTCACGAGAATTGATAAATCAGCTCCTCAGTATCACCTCATACTATATCTTTCTAGAATAAAACCTGATTACCATTATGTGTATGTATTTATATTAACTGTCTTTAAAGGTCCCATGTCATGCTGTTCCGGTTATCACCCGTCCCCTTGTGTTCTGAAGGTGTTTCTGCATGTGAACGGTCTGCAGAGTCTCAAACCCTCAAAGTGCACCCTGTAGCGAGTAAAACTCTAACACAGAGAAGACCTGTCTGCTGCCCCAGAACGCCTCGCTGGACATTTCTCTTTTTCCATTGTTTACTTCCTGGGTATAGTGACGTATTTCAGGTATAGTGACGTAACGTCCGCGGAGCCGTTACGTTTGGACCAATCCGCGGACTTCCTCACACACACTCACATACACTCGGCGGGACGTTGCTGCGAGGAGCGGACACTGTGAGCTGGCTCACTGGTGTGGGGTCGGCGAGACAGCGAGACACCGTGGAACTCAGCCTGGGCACACACACAAACTCCCAGCCAGGCTGCGGGTGTGTGTGTGTGTTCGGGCTGGGTTTCACTGTGTCTCGCTGTCTCGCAGACGGCCACTGGGCTCACAGGGAGGGGGGGGGGGCAGGAGCTCCAACAAGCCGTGTAGGACAGAGAGTGAATACACAGACTATACAGAGATGCTGTTTGAGAAACCAATGTGAGTTTGGAACATTGAACAATATACATTTATCTTAGTATGCTTTTTAATGACTGATTTTAAATGCCATTTTCTTAATGTCTTTCATTTGTTGTAAAGCACTTTGAATTGTCTTGTGTTGAAAGGTGCTATATAAATAAACTTGCCTTGCCTAGACATCAACAATGGAATTATGATCAGTAGAAATGGCCATGACATGGGAGCTTTAAAATAATTGAAGCAATGTCACGTCAGTGGATATCTTTTTTATTTACTTATTATTTCTAATTGTTGTCAAGTTATTTTTGTTGTTGTTTTATCTTAACCATTATGTGTGGAAAATCTAAAAAGCCAAAGGTGGAGGAGGAAGAGGAGGAAGCCTGTGACCTACGTTTTTCATTGACATATCTACACTGTAGCTAATGTACAAATGACAATAAAAGCCTTGAATCCTTGAAGGCTTCAATCCTTGAATCCTACCTCGAGCGAAAACTCCTAAATGTCTTTGAAGGTGAATGCAGATGTGTGAGACTTTATGAGGTGGATTGTAACCCCAGTACCTCGAGCTCCTTCTCGTCGAAGGCCTTCAGCAGGTGTTGGGGGATGACCTCGTTGAAGCCCTTCTGCAGCGCGAGGAACTGAGCCTCGATGCCTCGCAGGAAGCGCCAGCTGACGTACAGCCTCACGTACTCCTTCTTGGAGTCCTGCGTGACGGGGAGGCTCTTCCCGCTGGGCTTCAGCTCGTGCTGGATCATCTCTCCGTACGCATTGTGCTCCACGCAGAACGTGTGGTCCAGCACCCCCGTGATGTCGTTGTCCCTGAGGAGAGGAGAGCTTTTAGATCACTGTGGGACGACAATAGCAAGCTTTTATATCATTACTGTCGGTACAAAGAAAGAGGTTCCAATAAAACACTGGGGAGCTCCTTTTGTGGCCCGTGTGATCAGATAACATTTACTTCATTAATCCTACATTCAGATTGTAGTTTTCATATGCATGTTCAAAAGGCAATGCACATATTTTAAAGGTCACCTATCAGGCTATTTTCAGGCAATAGCACAGCTCTCAGATATATAAAGATATATTAAAAACATGTCTATGAATTGTTTTGCTCAAAATACCAAACAGATCACCCATTCTAGCCACGCCTCATATCCCTCTGTTTCACTTCCTGTTTCAAAAGTGCTGATTTGGGGTATAAAGATTTAAAAAAAAAAATTGACAAAATAAAGAGGAGGGGGCGGAGCTTATGCGGGACCCGGCAGCTACTGTCTAAACTAAATGCTGCCGTGATGAAATGCCATATCATGGATTATCAAGGATTCTCTCTGAAACAGTTTGGAGCTCAAAGGCTTTCTCTCTTGCCGGTTATACCACAAGGTGAGTTCCTTTTTACTTCCTGCTTCTTCACACACATGCTCTCCAGTACAGGTTAGCTCTGAGTGTTAGCGATGCTAATGTAAACACCGACCATATTACGTCCAAAACAGTCGGGCATTGTTTCTGATAGCAACGTTTCTGATTGGGCCGTGGGTCCACATTTCAGATATTACGTCATATCGGACGCAAATCTGGATCAGCTCAGTTGTTCCCCGTTTTTAGAGATTTGGGTACGGAGGAAAAGAGAGAGGGTTTTATTCTCTGACGCTGCGTGAGTTCCCCGACACACCGGGGACACATGTTGATGTAAGTATAATTATATTTTAATAATTATTAGTTGCATTCATTTAATGTTTTGAGCATGTTATAAAAAATATATATAAATTAAAATAAACATAAGAGTACATTTATACGTATCACAGTATAAAAATAGAGTATCGAAAGAACGTTATAATACACTATAATAGACCAAGCTACTAGTAAAGAAAATAAACAAAAGATATTATATACATTATATAAGAGTGTGTATTGGTCCATTGAAACAGCAGTTATTAAATACTTTTTAAAATTGCACCGATTTTTACTCTACATTTTGATATACTGCATATTTGATCAGTAATCCTTCACGTCCTCGTTGTTCCTTTTTGTTTGATTGACAACAAGGCACACCAAAAAGCAGAACTGTGAACATCAATCACCTTCAAATAAAAACGTTTAAATAGCCATCTGTCCTTCGCCTCAGGACGTTTCTCACTGAGGTTAAGGAGAAGTGGTTAGACGAGAAAAAGGATTTGAGTTGTCGACGCGTCCTCTGTTCCCCTCAAGCCTTATAAGAACTTATACTGATGTAGGATCACTGAAAGACTCTAGAGGGCGCTGTGCTCAAAGCAGGGGAGAGAGGAATCAACTCAGAACTCATCAGTTTGCAGGAGAGAAAATATCTATTTAACTTTATTTAAACATATTTTCTTTACAAGTACAGAAATGTACTTTACTGAGTTTGCAGAGTTGCTATTGGGGATTCAGAAATGTACTTTGAATGTACACCGAAGAGTTATTACTGTTCAGAGTCAGAAACAGGTTTATCACCAGGGAGGTTAACACAGACGAGGAATTTGACTTGGTGTTGTGTGTATACATAAACATAAAACACAGGTACAAAACTAATACTATAATAACATAAGAAAATATAGTAAAATATAGCAGTATTTACATTGAATATGGTTGAAATCGTAGAAATAGAATTGGCCAAATGAAAAACAAGATATTGTGTACATTGTGTTAATGTAATGCATAGTCTCTGATGTTGCTGAGGTAAAGTGTCAGTGGGGTATTGAGTTGTATGTTAATAGAGGTGGGAAGTAGTGGAGTACAACTACTTGTACTTAAGTACATGTTTCTGGAATCAGTACTTTACTCCACTTCTTATTTCTCTGACGACTTTTTACTTTCTACTTCTTACATGTTGAACCCAAATACCTGTACTTTCTACTTCTTACATGTTGAACCCAAATACCTGTACTTTCTACTTCTTACATGTTGAACACAAATACCTGTACTTTCTACTTCTTACATGTTGAACCCAAATACCTGTACTTTCTACTTCTTACATGTTGAACACAAATACCTGTACTTTCTACTTCTTACATGTTGAACACAAATACCTGTACTTTCTACTTCTTTCATGTTGAACACAAATACCTGTACTTTCTACTTCTTACATGTTGAACACAAATACCTGTACTTTCTACTTCTTACATGTTGAACACAAATACCTGTACTTTCTACTTCTTACATGTTGAACACAAATACCTGTACTTTCTACTTCTTACATGTTGAACACAAATACCTGTACTTTCTACTTCTTACATGTTGAACACAAATACCTGTACTTTCTACTTCTTACATGTTGAACTCTAATACCTGTACTTTCTACTTCTTACATGTTGAACACAAATACCTGTACTTTCTACTTCTTACATGTTGAACACAAATACCTGTACTTTCTACTTCTTACATGTTGAACACAAATACCTGTACTTTCTACTTCTTACATGTTGAACACAAATACCTGTACTTTCTACTTCTTACATGTTGAACACAAATACCTGTACTTTCTACTTCTTACATGTTGAACACAAATACCTGTACTTTCTACTTCTTACATGTTGAACCCAAATACCTGTACTTTCTACTTCTTACATGTTGAACACAAATACCTGTACTTTCTACTTCTTACATGTTGAACCCAATACCTGTACTTTCTACTTCTTACATGTTCAACACAAATACCTGTACTTTCTACTTCTTACATGTTGAACACAAATACCTGTACTTTCTACTTCTTACATGTTGAACTCAAATACCTGTACTTTCTACTTCTTACATGTTGAACCCAAATACCTGTACTTTCTACTTCTTACATGTTGAACACAAATACCTGTACTTTCTACTTCTTACATGTTGAACCCAAATACCTGTACTTTCTACTTCTTACATGTTGAACACAAATACCTGTACTTTCTACTTCTTACACTTTGAACACAAATACCTGTACTTTCTACTTCTTACATGTTGAACCCAAATACCTGTACTTTCTACTTCTTACATGTTGAACTCAAATACCTGTACTTTCTACTTCTTACACTTTGAACACAAATACCTGTACTTTCTACTTCTTACATGTTGAACTCAAATACCTGTACTTTCTACTTCTTACATGTTGAACACAAATACCTGTACTTTCTACTTCTTACATGTTGAACTCAAATACCTGTACTTTCTACTTCTTACATGTTGAACCCACTACCTGTACTTTCTACTTCTTACATGTTGAACCCAAATACCTGTACTTTCTACTTCTTACATGTTGAACTCAAATACCTGTACTTTCTACTTCTTACATGTTGAACACAAATACCTGTACTTTCTACTTCTTACATGTTGAACTCAAATACCTGTACTTTCTACTTCTTACATGTTGAACTCAAATACCTGTACTTTCTACTTCTTACATGTTGAACTCAAATACCTGTACTTTCTACTTCTTACATGTTGAACCCAAATACCTGTACTTTCTACTTCTTACATGTTGAACTCAAATACCTGTACTTTCTACTTCTTACATGTTGAACACAAATACCTGTACTTTCTACTTCTTACATGTTGAACTCAAATACCTGTACTTTCTACTTCTCACATGTTGAACCCAAATACCTGTACTTTCTACTTCTTACATGTTGAACACAAATACCTGAACTTTCTACTTCTTACATGTTGAACACAAATACCTGAACTTTCTACTTCTTACATGTTGAACACAAATACCTGAACTTTCTACTTCTTACATGTTGAACACAAATACCTGTACTTTCTACTTCTTACATGTTGAACACAAATACCTGTACTTTCTACTTCTTACATGTTGAACACAAATACCTGTACTTTCTACTTCTTACATGTTGAACTCAAATACCTGTACTTTCTACTTCTTACATGTTGAACCCAAATACCTGTACTTTCTACTTCTTACATGTTGAACCCAAATACCTGTACTTTCTACTTCTTACATGTTGAACCCAAATACCTGTACTTTCTACTTCTTACATGTTGAACTCAAATACCTGTACTTTCTACTTCTTACATGTTGAACTCAAATACCTGTACTTTCTACTTCTTACATGTTGAACCCAAATACCTGTACTTTCTACTTCTTACATGTTGAACACAAATACCTGTAACTTTCTACTTCTTACATGTTGAACTCAAATACCTGTACTTTCTACTTCTTACATGTTGAACTCAAATACCTGTACTTTCTACTTCTTACATGTTGAACTCAAATACCTGTACTTTCTACTTCTACATGTTGAACCCAAATACCTGTACTTTCTACTTCTTACATGTTGAACACAAATACCTGTACTTTCTACTTCTTACATGTTGAACACAAATACCTGAACTTTCTACTTCTTACATGTTGAACACAAATACCTGTACTTTCTACTTCTTACATGTTGAACACAAATACCTGTACTTTCTACTTCTTACATGTTGAACACAAATACCTGTACTTTCTACTTCTTACATGTTGAACACAAATACCTGTACTTTCTACTTCTTACATGTTGAACTCAAATACCTGTACTTTCTACTTCTTACATGTTGAACACAAATACCTGTACTTTCTACTTCTTACATGTTGAACACAAATACCTGTACTTTCTACTTCTTACATGTTGAACACAAATACCTGTACTTTCTACTTCTTACATGTTGAACCCAAATACCTGTACTTTCTACTTCTTACATGTTGAACACAAATACCTGTACTTTCTACTTCTTACATGTTGAACACAAATACCTGTACTTTCTACTTCTTACATGTTGAACCCAAATACCTGTACTTTCTACTTCTTACATGTTGAACCCAAATACCTGTACTTTCTACTTCTTACATGTTGAACACAAATACCTGTACTTTCTACTTCTTACATGTTGAACACAAATACCTGTACTTTCTACTTCTTACATGTTGAACACAAATACCTGTACTTTCTACTTCTTACATGTTGAACACAAATACCTGTACTTTCTACTTCTTACATGTTGAACACAAATACCTGTACTTTCTACTTCTTACATGTTGAACACAAATACCTGTACTTTCTACTTCTTACATGTTGAACACAAATACCTGTACTTTCTACTTCTTACATGTTGAACACAAATACCTGTACTTTCTACTTCTTACATGTTGAACACAAATACCTGTACTTTCTACTTCTTACATGTTGAACCCAAATACCTGTACTTTCTACTTCTTACATGTTGAACCCAAATACCTGTACTTTCTACTTCTTACATGTTGAACCCAAATACCTGTACTTTCTACTTCTTACATGTTGAACACAAATACCTGTACTTTCTACTTCTTACATGTTGAACACAAATACCTGTACTTTCTACTTCTTACATGTTGAACACAAATACCTGTACTTTCTACTTCTTACATGTTGAACCCAAATACCTGTACTTTCTACTTCTTACATGTTGAACACAAATACCTGTACTTTCTACTTCTTACATGTTGAACCCAAATACCTGTACTTTCTACTTCTTACATGTTGAACCCAAATACCTGTACTTTCTACTTCTTACATGTTGAACCCAAATACCTGTACTTTCTACTTCTTACATGTTGAACTCAAATACCTGTACTTTCTACTTCTTACATGTTGAACCCAAATACCTGTACTTTCTACTTCTCACATGTTGAACCCAAATACCTGTACTTTCTACTTCTCACATGTTGAACCCAAATACCTGTACTTTCTACTTCTCACATGTTGAACTCAAATACCTGTACTTTCTACTTCTTACATTTTGAACACAAATACCTGTACTTTCTACTTCTTACATGTTGAACACAAATACCTGTACTTTCTACTTCTTACATGTTGAACACAAATACCTGTACTTTCTACTTCTTACATGTTGAACACAAATACCTGTACTTTCTACTTCTTACATGTTGAACCCAAATACCTGTACTTTCTACTTCTTACATTTTGAACACAAATACCTGTACTTTCTACTTCTTACATGTTGAACATCAAATACCTGTACTTTCTACTTCTTACATGTTGAACCAAATACCTGTACTTTCTACTTCTTACATGTTGAACACAAATACCTGTACTTTCTACTTCTTACATGTTGAACACAAATACCTGTACTTTCTACTTCTTACATGTTGAACACAAATACCTGTACTTTCTACTTCTTACATGTTGAACCCAAATACCTGTACTTTCTACTTCTTACATGTTGAACCAAATACCTGTACTTTCTACTTCTTACATGTTGAACCCAAATACCTGTACTTTCTACTTCTCACATGTTGAACCCAAATACCTGTACTTTCTACTTCTCACATGTTGAACCCAAATACCTGTACTTTCTACTTCTTACATGTTGAACCCAAATACCTGTACTTTCTACTTCTTACATGTTGAACCCAAATACCTGAACTTTCTACTTCTCTCATTTCCAAACAGCTGGTTCCTTTAGTCTGAATGTGTGTTTGGTGGCGTGATCATTATTCTTTAGAGTCATTGCGTGCCTATTGATTTGAACACGATCCGTGTATCCATCATTTCCTGGTCTTCTCTAAAGAAGAGGGACCAATGGAAACGTTGTCATGTTGCCGTTGTTCAGCATGGAAACATTCATTAGCTAACAATGACATTATTGTTCTATTAATATAAAGGGAGGTCAGGTACTCTTTAAAACAGCTGCTAGTTATGGGTACTTTTTACTGAAGTACACTTCAAAGCCTCTTTACTTTGACTTGAGTAAAGAAGTTTAGTCAGTACTTCTACTTTCACCAGAGTATTTTTAAACACGAGTATCTGTACTTCTACTTGAGTAAAGGATGTGTGTACTTTTGCCCTCTCTGGTTATATGAATGTGCTTTTATTGAGTGTACAAAGTGTGTGTACGTACAGGATCCACACCAGGCTGTTGTGCAGGTCGGGGTCCACAGACTCCATGTCGTCCAGAGTGATGGGTTTCCCCAGCAGCTGTTTGTAGAACGGCAGCGTGAATCCCCCGTCGATGTAGTGACCGTGAAACACCGCCATGCCCATGATCCGCCCCACGAAGTGGAAGTACGACAGATGCTCCTGAAGGGGAGGAACGCGGTCCGTTAACGAGCAATACAGAGGAGAGTTAACAGCTGATGGTAAAGTGTAGGAGTCCATTTACTCCAGAGGCCTGTACTACGAAGCTGGTTCAACATAACCTGGATATGTTTGAGTTATCCGGTTGGCCTAATCCAAAACATACGCGCTCTCGCTAAGCGGTCCTACGATGCTGGTTATCAAGTGGATCACTCAAGCCAGCCGTGTCCTATCTAGTTAGGTGCACGTTCACATGAAAGGGGTGGTATCTGGAGCATTCGACCAATCACAAACATGGAGAAGCGTACTGACAGCGCAGCGTCATACTTCCTGAATGAAAAGTCAACTATAATATTAGACATATGAAGAAGTTAAACTTTAAACATCCATGACTTAAACACTTGATCCAGGATCAAAGCCACAGAGCTGCACCTGCAAGGTGAATACAGCTGGTAACAGAACAAGTGTTTGAATGCGTACATTAACAGGTTTATGATATCACTGCCCGTCTAAGACACCATCTGACTTTCATTACATTTGACTCGAGTGTTTCGTCAACTTAATGTGTTGCTTAAAATAATCCTTCTGCATACAGTATGTGACTACTGTGAGTGTTGCACGGCCAGATACGGCTCAGCTGACTCAGATCAGGAGATATAGTGATACATTATGAAGTGATATGCCGCGGACTGTACTTAATGTTACTCTGATCCGGTTACTTATGTTGTGGCAGATATTTAAGTAAGCTTTCTTAACGCTAATGTTATAATAGTCAGATTGCTCTGAAGATGGAGGTGATATTCTATTCATTTTCACGTTCACAGTCGGTGATTTGAACGGCAGTTTAAACTGTATTTCCTTTCTCCTGTAATAGGACTTGATCGCTTGAAACTCTGCACAATGTTGTTATCAGCTGTTCCACCATGGTTTCTACCTCAACCTGTAATAGATGTATCCTTATTAAAACGGTTACATTCAATGAAAAATCAAATCAATGTGCAGGCTTACGTGAACACTGTTCTACATGAACAATATGGGCAGTTTATACATTAAATAAATCAACAGTATAGTGGCGATATGCTCCAAGTGGAAGCGATTCGCCATTAAAGCAGAGAAGAAGAAGAACTCCGCACAGCTGATCTCTTATCCTGGAACCTATCCTGCTCCGGCCGCAGGCTAGCCGTTCAGAATAAGTTATCTAGCCCGCTAAAAAGTGAACCAGCTTCGTAGGACCGGAAATCCCAGAAGTTAGTTTGCTACACGAAAATCCTGCTTCGTAGTATAAGCCCCGGGGGAGATTAGGTTTACAGGCTGTCGCTCTATTGTCGAATTAAATAAATTATACGTAATAGAAAACAAAACAAAGTGACATTTACAACAACAACAACAGCATTAGCAACATAAACAGTCCCACATCTAGTGTTCGTGTAAAAGAAATGATGAATAAAAAGGACTCAATTACTGTCATGGAACCACTGAATAATGACACTTGAGACAATGAGCTTCTTAGCGGCTATAGAAGCAGTCTCAGTATTTGCTTCAGGTCTGATAGCGCTCACCAACAATTCTACAAAACGGGATCGAAGAAACCCTTCTGCATGTTTGTTTAAAGGAACATAACATCTGGCTATAATGTGAGTATTTTTTGGTTGTTGTGAACGACTGAGACTCACAGGGTTGACGGCGGAGTCGGGGTTGATCTGCAGAGTGTAGATGTCATCTCGTGAATACTGGAAGAGTCCGTAGTACGGGTTCAGCATCTCATGAGACAGCAGGTACAGCCACTCCCTGCGCACAGAGGAGATATGAAGTACAACACAGAGGATGCTACGGGTGCATCAGAGTCAGGAAGAAGACGTTACACAAAATAAACTCAAGTGAGAGAGGTGTGTTCTCTGGTTCCTCCACCAGGGGGCAGCAGAGTGACAGCTTTTACAGAGTGTGTGTTTCATGTTTAAATGCCTCTCTCTTTTGTTCTACTGCTGCTCACCTGGCCACTCCTCCGTAATCCAGCCCCTCCTCTGCTCTGAACTTCACCATTAGCCTTTTCCACAAGTCCTTCGGCCTCATCTTCATCACCTGGCGATACGACTCCTGCAGCACAGATGCAAAGAAACATCGTTTTACTTTACTGACCTCTTTGCTGCAGACAATTTTCAATTTGCAACAAACGATCCATTTTCATTGTCCAGATATCAATCGTTTTCTGTTATTGCTGTTGACTGATCTAAGATATGTCGATCTGTGTTTTCCAAAGTCTAAGATGCCTCTCTCCAATGTATTGTTTTGTAAACATCAAATTAGAGATTTGTTTTCCAATTAATTGTCAAGGAGGAGTAAAAAAAAACATTTTCACAAATCTGGAATCAGAGAATTACTTTCTTTATTTCTTTGCTTTTACAAAACAATGTAATCAGGTCACATTTACTCTACATTGTGATACTTAGATTAGCTTCCTGATTACATTTCTTACAGGTATTTAGTTATTGTAACCCTCCTAACTCTGATGAGGGTGAGTTCTAATAATAAACACACGTCTCCAGGTTTCACTTTGCCGTGCAGAAACACCCAGAGAGGAGCTGCGGGAGCAATGGGAACGTCTTATCTAAAAAAAAGTACACAGCTCGCTTCACTATAGTTCTGTTTAACTTAACCTCAAGACACACCCCCCCCCCCCCCCCCCCCCCCCCACTCTCACATTGAGATCAGCCAACAAAAATGTCTTGGTTCAGATTAACAGACGTGGCTGTTCCAGAACATTCCAGCGCATTTTTTAACGAGGCTCAGGCAGTCTGCAGGTGCTGCTGCTCTGAAGATGCAGAAAAAACCCTCCCCAGCTGAAGATGTGCCGGAAAGAGACCTCATCTCAAACAAGACGTCTGCTTTACATTTCTGACTTCACACATCATAGATAACTGTGAGAGAGGAAGACTTCTCACAGACAACCTGCACCATGACCTTCATGGCAGGAGACCAGGAGAAGAGCCAGGTGTTTAATACATTTTCCTAGTGGTCAAATGGTGGTACTACAACTGCCTAAAAGCACTTTCCCATTGACCTACATTGGAAAACAGCAATTTTACTTTGAATATCCATTAGCGTTCTAAAAGTTGAATAACTTGCTTAAAGGCCGAATCCAAGTTATTTTCCCTCTACATTCATTAGACTGAGCCGAAACCAGACGCAAGGTCGCGGGTGGGAGGCGGGGCTTAAGTATGTGGGTGGGGCTTACATTTGGAGGTGGGGTCAAAGGAAAAAGTGTGCATGCCCTATGGGTACAATGGAACAATAATACCCATACCTTCCCTAGATCTTCACTGGATCTTTCTAAGATGTTCCCTTGATGTTCCCTTGATGTTCCCTTGATGTTCCCTTGATGTTCCCTGGATGTTCCCTAGATCTTCCCTTGACAATCCCTAGATCTTCCCTTGATCTGACCTTGGTCTTCCCTAGACAATCCCTAGATGTTCCCTAGATGTTCCCTTGATCTGACCTTGGTCTTCCCTAGTCAATCCCTAGATGTTCCCTAGATGTTCCCTTGATGTTCTCTGGATCTTCCCTGATCTTACTTTGGTCTTCCCTAGATAATCAAGCCACCCTCCGCATTGGAAGATCCATACCAATTTAGGCATAGCTTATCAGGGTGTCCCATTTCACATATCTCCAATCTATCGTGTGATTGTACTTTGATTTTCAACTGTTTGAAAATAAATGAACACCATACTTCTATTGTTTAAAGCTGTCAGTGCTGAATGTAGATTTGTTGGCATTAGCTTCGGAGAAAATTAGATCCTGCAGGTGGTTGAACAATGGAGCAAATATTAAAGTCTTTCCATGTTTTCCTACCATTTCGTTATGCATTCTTAATTAATTTCATGCAAGCTCTGGCTGTGACGACTGAATTTTCCTTTGGATTAAATCATGTACCCGTTAAAAAACAACCCTCCCACTCAGATGATTTCCTGACACAACAAAACAGACTATAACACCACATATGTGCAATATGTATGCCGTTAATAACTGTGCAATAATAACCTGGCAGCTAAATCTTAAGAACTGTTACAGGATGTCTATTTGTATAAATTGTAATTTTTGTAATCTTTAAAGGTCTCCTATTATTCTGTTATCATCAATATATCACAGGTCTCAGATATATCCAGAGCCTGTCTCTGATTGGCTGAAACACCAAACAGATCATTGCAGCATTACCCATAATCCCCTCTGTTTCAGCCCTGTTTCCAAAGTGCTGATTCTCTGTCTGTTACTTTAGATGAAAATAAGGAGCCCCTCCCCACGCCCCTCTGAGAGAGATTTGGTTACAAAGAACTCAATGGTGCTCTAGGAGGAGATTTCCCCCCTCTGTGGGACGAATAAAGGTATTCTGATTGTTGTTCTCTCCGTCCTCACCTCAAAGATCTCCTCGCGGGACACCTCGATGCGGCAGTGTCCGGCCTGCGGCTGCTGCTGGGACAGCTCCTGCCGCAGGATCTTCAGCTTCTGGACCAGGTCTCTCTTGTACTTCGGCACCGTGAGGCACTCGTTCTCCTCGGGCAGCTGGGCGGGCGAAACCGGAACCTGCTGGACCTGGTCCTTCAGATGGTTCTGACGACTGGGAGGAGGGCGGGAGAAAGAGGGGCGAGAGAAATCAGAATGTTGTTATTTTTTTTACTTTGTTTATTGGGTTTTTTCAACAGCATACGGTTATTCTATCAGAGCATGGGTCAAAAGTAGGTAAACAAATCTTCACTTTATAGAAAAATAGGTAGAGTAACAATGTAAATACTGCTTAACACCAGGGCAACCAAAACCCCACACAGACAGAAGACAAACAGACAAACAAAAACAGACATATACAAATTAAATAAATTAATAGGACAAGAAAGAAAGAAAGATGGACTTTTATTAATCCCTCGTGTGGAAATTGTTCTCTGCATTTGACCCATCCTAGTGTTAGGAGCAGTGGGCTGCCATTTTGAACAGCGCCCGGGGAGCAGTGTAGGTGCCTTGCTCAGGGACACCTCGGTAGCACTTGGTCTTGCCTGGACTTGAACTGGTGACCTTCCAGTTGCCAAGCCAAGTCCCTATCGACTTCGCCACCACTCAGATAAAACAAAAATGTCAATAGTAAACAATAAATGTCATCAGAATGTTGTTAGAACTACTGGCTGCTATTTAGAGAGATGACCATGGCTCACAGGATTTAAAAAAGAACATTCATGTAATGCATCATGTTTGTGGGGTATATAACAGTCAGTGGGGGTCTCTGGATAGGCTAAGTGTTAGATGTATGAACGTTTGCTTCATTTTATTCTGCAAAAACAAGCCCAAAATGTGTGGGGAAAGGGGGATGAGAAAGAGAGGCGAGAGAAATGAGGATATTATTACAACTACTGGCTGCTATTTCGAGAGATGAACAAACGATACGATAATACTTTAATGGTCAGATCAAGTCGGAAATGTGACTTGCATCACAGCAGCTCCATGTGTAACATCAACAGACAGATATCAAGACACAATACATGAGAAACAAACAACAAACATTTAATATAACATCACGATCAGTGAGAGAAAAGCCTTCAGAGTGCATTTGATCTGGACTCAGCTCTGTGTTCACTGAGAGGACTGACTGGAGCACAAAGGATGCTTCAGTCTGACTTTATTAAAACGTGGGACCCTGTTTCTCCGATTACATGGTAGCTATCTACATGAACATCAATGTAATGCATAATGTCTGTGGGGTATATAACAGTCAGTGTCAGTGGGGGTCCTTGGATAGGCCAAGTGTTAGATGTATGAATGTTTGCTTCATTTTATTCTCAACAAATAAGACCAAAATGTGCCAAAAACTTAAAAAGAAAGCAGCGATTCATGATGAGATGTTTCAAACACAGCGGCTAACCACAGTGTCAGCAGTGTGGCTGAGAACATCATCTGTGGGTAAAGATGACAGGGGTCTCCACTTTGAACCAGCCACTGTGTTAGGAAGACAGAGGGTGGCATATAACACCCACCCACACCCACATCCCCCCCCCCACACACACACACACACACACACATACCAAATAAAAAGAGCCTTTATTGGGCTGGCACTAAAGGATAATGTGCACAGTGGCCTTTTGCACTCCGGTGGGGGGGTCGCATGGTAATAAACAGAACGAGCACAGAGGGTGCTGGAAAAAATACACATGCTTGAAATCAGGTCTGTGGTTAATACAAGCTGAAGAGATTTTTGTCCTACGACATCAAATACGTCAGTAAATACCCCACTGGTGAAAGCGGTTGCTAACAAGTGTCGAAATGAGACGACTAAACGCCATCACGCCCAACATTAGCCGCCATTAGCTTAGCGGTGGTGACGTGAAGTCATGTGACCGTGCTGTAGTTCCATTATAGCCCAACATTAGCCGCCTTTAGCTTAGCGGTGGTCGACGTGAAGTCATGTGACCGAGCTGTAGTTTCCATTTATAGCCCAACATTAGCCGCCTTTAGCTTAGCGGTGGTGACGTGAAGTCATGTGACCGTGCTGTAGTTCCTTTATAGCCCAACATTAGCCACCTTTAGCTTAGCGGTGGCGAAGTGAAGTCATGTGACCGTGCTGTAGTTCCTTTATAGCCCAACATTAGCCGCCTTTAGCTTAGCGGTGGCGACGTGAAGTCATGTGACCGTGCTGTAGTTCCTTTATAGCCCAACATTAGCCGCCTTTAGCTTAGCGATGATGACGTGAAGTCATGTGACCGTGCTGTAGTTCCTTTATAGCCCAACATTAGCCGCCTTTAGCTTAGCGGTGGTGACGTGAAGTCATGTGACCGTGCTGTAGTTCCTTTATAGCCCAACATTAGCCACCTTTAGCTTAGCGGTGGCGACGTGAAGTCATGTGACCGTGCTGTAGTTCCTTTATAGCCCAACATTAGCCATCTTTAGCTTAGCGGTGGCGACGTCATCATAAACGTTTGTTTGTCACAGAGATTATTCTCTGCAATAATCCAAAATCCCATGGAGAAATCCCATTGGATTTTTGTGGAGGGAACCAGGGAGATGCTAACTTTCAAGTTGTCCTACAAAAATACTTCATCCCTGCACCTCTAAGGTTCTTTCTGAAACTAAAGCTCAATCGCTAAAATACAGACTGATGTGTCAGACTGTATTCTGAAACGTCTCGACTGAAATCTGCTCCTCTCAACTATCCGCTCTATATCTTGCCTTCTCCTCGACCACAATGACAACGTCTCCTCCACAAAGTGACTGAGTCTGGTTTCTGCTGTCTGCCCAGCTCAATCCAGTTTCTGTTAAATCACTTCCTGCGATCCCAGAAAGCCACAGAGGGGCCTCAGAGGACACTCAGACGTCCTCATGAAGCCTCTTTATCGCCTGCACTAGACTCCAGAGGTGGTAAGTAGTGGAGTACAAATACTTCGTTACTGTACTTAAGTACATTTTTCTGGTATCAGTACTTTACTCCACTACTTTTTTTTCTGACCACTTTTTACTTTGACTTCTTACATTTCGAACACAAATACCTGTACTTTCTACTTCTTACATGTTGAACCCAAATACCTGTACTTTCTACTTCTTACATGTTGAACACAAATACCTGTATTTTCTACTTCTAACATGTTGAACCCAAATACCTGAACTTTCTACTTCTTACATGTTGAACTCAAATACCTGTACTTTCTACTTCTTACATGTTGAACACAAATACCTGTACTTTCTACTTCTTACATGTTGAACCCAAATACCTGTACTTTCTACTTCTTACATGTTGAACCCAAATACCTGTACTTTCTACTTCTCACATGTTGAACACAAATACCTGTACTTTCTACTTCTTACATGTTGAACTCAAATACCTGTACTTTCTACTTCTTACATGTTGAACCCAAATACCTGAACTTTCTACTTCTTACATGTTGAACTCAAATACCTGTACTTTCTACTTCTTACATGTTGAACCCAAATACCTGTACTTTCTACTTCTTACATGTTGAACACAAATACCTGTACTTTCTACTTCTTACATGTTGAACCCAAATACCTGTACTTTCTACTTCTTACATGTTGAACCCAAATACCTGTACTTTCTACTTCTCACATGTTGAACACAAATACCTGTACTTTCTACTTCTTACATGTTGAACTCAAATACCTGTACTTTCTACTTCTTACATGTTGAACCCAAATACCTGTACTTTCTACTTCTTACATGTTGAACCCAAATACCTGTACTTTCTACTTCTTACATGTTGAACACAAATACCTGTACTTTCTACTTCTTACATGTTGAACCCAAATACCTGTACTTTCTACTTCTCACATGTTGAACTCAAATACCTGTACTTTCTACTTCTTACATGTTGAACTCAAATACCTGTACTTTCTACTTCTCACATGTTGATCTCAAATACTTGTACTTTCTACTTCTCTCATTTCCCAAACAGCTGGTTCCTTTAGTCTGAATGTGTGTTTGGTGGCGTGATCATTATTCTTTAGAGTCATTGCGTGCCTATTGATTTGAACACGATCCGTGTATCCATCATTTCCTGGTCTTCTCTAAAGAAGAGGGACCAATGGAAACGTTGTCATGTTGCCGTTGTTCAGCATGGAAACATTCATTAGCTAACAATGACATTATTGTTCTATTAATATAAAGGGAGGTCAGGTACTCTTTAAAGCAGCTGCTAGTTATGGGTACTTTTTACTTAAGTACATTTCAAAGCTCTTTACTTTGACTTGAGTAAAGAAGTTTAGTCAGTACTTCTACTTTTACCAGAGTATTTTTAAACACGAGTATCTGTACTTCTACTTGAGGAAAGGATGTGTGTACTTTTGCCATCTCTGATAGACTCACGGATGGGAGGGGAGGTGAGGGAGAGCATCTCCTCCTGCACGTTCACCATAAATCAAACATTCCTGCTCCTCTCTCGTTTCAGAGCTCTCTCTTCTCTCTCCAACATCTCTACCCATGAGCTGGTGCATGTTGACTAAAGTTGGCGCAGTAAAAGCAATGTTTTCACTGTGCAACTAATCACAAATGTCTGGGAGATGACACGGATATTCCTGTACGGAGGGCGATCCTGCAGCCAAGGATTCAGTTACCGTTCTAACCTTGAATTTGGGGAAGATGGCAACATCATAGAACCAGAAGACCCTCAGTGTGGATGCTCAGGCAGTGTCGTTAGCAAATAAAAAAAGGCCATAAACTGTAACTTTGACATATATATATATATCGAACATTCTTGTGGGATGACGGCACACGAGGGGTGAACATTTCTAACATCCCGGACTTGATAAAAGGCAGATGTCTTGATGGAAATCCATGACGACTGATATCTTTTCCAGTCACGAGCGAGAAAGTCCCTCCGAAGTCTTTTCTATGAGCGGTAATGGAGCAGCTTTAGTTGGGACAGAAACTGCAAATAAATAGGTTCTTTTAGAGTGTTAATGTGATGAGAACGCACTGTTTGTATACAAGTCATTCCACTAATCTCAGGCCCACGTGTCCTTGAATAACCAGGAGATGTACGGCATTTCAATCTTAAGGCCCGGACACACCAAGCTGACACAGACGGACCCCCGACTGTTGTGTCGCCTCGCGTCTCTGCGTTTTGGCCATGTGTCGCACTGGAACCAAGCGGCAAACTCTGGGGCAGAGCCGGGAGGCCAATAAGGAAGTGCCTCAAACTGCAGTTCATCTAGTGGCCAGTAGGAGCAGTCTGCAGAAGGGAGCAATTTCCATAGACCCCCATGTTAAAATGACCAACTTTACAGCAGAAATAAACATGTTTACATCGTGGTTAAAAAAAAACATATTCTCTGTATAGTTAGATTCCCCCTTCATGACTATTGTGTGGGCGGTGAATTGTTTTAGAACGCAATCCTTTTAGTTATATTAGGTCTTAACGTTTTAGCATAAATTAGGGCGTGGTCCACTTGAGTGGCAGGTCTCTGCAGTGAGTGCTACTTCTAGCTTTCTGTCTCTCTGCCAGTAGTTCCGTTAGCTCAGTAAGCTCCAGGATGCTACAGGGGCTCAACTGCTGGGCTGATCCCGGGAACACAACTTGAACCCGGACGTGTTTGTTGTGTTGGTGCCTGGTGGAGTATTCTTCATTTAAATATCGGACTTATCTTATGGCTTTTGGAGGTTCCGCCTCTTTGCCCTTATTTGGATCAGGCTGGAGCAGGCAGGAGTTAGACTCTGATACTGTCGAGCCGTTAGTGGCCGACTCCGCCTACTTTAGGCTTCTCGGCAACTCTGCAGAATCCTATGGGTGACGTCACGGACACTACGTCCATTTATATATACAGTCTATGACTGGAACACACCGCAAAGACTTCAGCCGACGGCCAAGAAGCACGTACGAACTGCGCATGCATGAGTGGCAATAACTCTCCTCACCAGCAGGCGGCAGTAGTATTCCAAAAGAGGCAACAACAGGAAGACAGACTGCGTGATAACTGAGAGAAGAAGAACAGACTGCGTGATATAAACAAACAACAAAAAGTGTGCGCGCTCCATTTTCCCTCTACAGTGAGAAGCTCGTGGGGCTTTCCCGAACCTGTGTCGAGAGCTGGAGATAAGTGAGATCTCAGATTTGCCTTCTTAATGGTTTGTTTGGGTCCCTCACTTCCGTTTCGCTTCTCATGCACTGATTCGCTAGCTGAACAGCCAATCAGAGTGATTTATTTTGCCGACAGCCTTTGGCCGACTGCCCGCCGATTCGACATGTTGACATGTTGAACCAAAAAGGTGTCGGCACGGCTGAAAAGACACGACGGTGCGGGACACACCAATCTGAGTAGGGCGTGTCGACGCTCATCGTCGGCCTGACGCCCATCGACAGGCCAACATCGACTTGGTGTGTCCGGGCCTTAAGACTTTATGTGAGTTTTAGATGATTTTAACAAATGAATTGAATGACATTTGACAGCTGCAGAGAAAGCCATTGCCTGTGTATAAAATAATTCCCGCGCAGGCTTTGGGAGTAATGGGTTACATCGAATGGGATAATCAGGATACAAAAAAAACGGTATTCCCTCACATTTACATAAAAAAACACCCAAAAACATTTCTAAGATTTGGGGATAACTAGCAAGATGAGAGTGTTAGTAGAAACCTAAAAGGAGCATTTAGTGTTTGTTGTAAAGGATCAGATGTTATCTCTTCTCTGTCAGCTCTAAGCTAATACTTTAAGTGTGAATCTATACGCCTACTATCTGAATCTGCTTTATGGTTTTCACTTTCTTTGGTTTCTCATTTCCTGTCAGTGCTCATGTGTTACGCTACTGCCTGAATATCAGGGTATATGCAGGAGTCCTGAAGTCAAAGGTAATGCCTTTTAAGACCTTTTTTAAAACCCTTTCCATACATTTTAAGACCTCATCGCCACTTGGAGTTTTAACCAGTTACCTTGGCGACACACTTTACCTCACATTGACTATACAGTATTGATTGTCCTTCCTCCTTATCTTCCAACCATTTGGACGCAGACTTGCATTTCCCCATAACGATGTTGTTTAACAACCGGCGTAAACGGACCTCCGCGCGCTATCAAGCAGTGAGCGTGCGATGTCCTGTTCAGATGACGTCAAACCCAACGGGATGCCATCAATAAACTACACAGAATCACACTACACACCTACGCAATGATTACATTCAGGCAGACTGTAGAATACAACCTCTTTGGACCATTTATACACTGATTGAAAACAAGCTACAAAATGTAACATCTTGCAAAATGCCATTTAATACTTTTTAATAGCCTTAATTTTGACTAAATTGATTTATCAACCTTTAATACTTTTTAAGACCCCGCGGAGACCCTGGAATATGCTGAAGGAAAATGAAAGGCAACTTTTCCTATCAATAAAATCACTTTTGATCCTAAATATCTTCTTCCTTTCCAAGGTCACATGGTTCTGATGTCTTACATAATAAGTAGAAACATCTTATTGATATTTATTTTCTCGTGTTCTTATCTGCATTGCATTTGATATCGTCGTAATCCAAAAGTAATCAGGTTACTTTTATATTGTGATACTCAGATTACGTTACTGATAACCCTCCCAAAAACACGCCCACTTCCTGTCTTTGATGTGCACTAATAATCCCCCTAGAATAAATATACGGTAGAAATTCAATGCATGATAATTTCTCACATCTGGGCATTAACTTCACAAATTAAAAACAAATGTGGGCTCCATTTCTATAAGACTTTTTCACAGGATGAAGTAAAAGCAAATGCAAAAACCCAAACACGTTCTTTGATCCGTCAGAAAAAAGGAAACCTGATCTGGAGGAATGAGGTCAGGCGTACACTGCTCCACCTTTGTGCTGCAAGGAACTCTGGGTAAATCTATCGATGCACAGTGTGTGTTTGAACAGCTGCACACGGGGAAGAGATTCTGAACACGAGGCATGTAGCGAGTGCACAGATGCACACACACACACAGCTCATTCATGGACTTGGCATCCAGTTAACGCTCCGTTTCCTGGATGTAAGACGCTCCGCAGCCTCGCTCGCCACATCTGAAGTCTGGCCAGCGCTTTGTGACGGATTGTGTGGTAAAACGCCTTTATGATCAAAAACCTCGGCGGGGCTGAGGAGAGTACTTTTCTTTTTGTGTGGGGAAAAGAAAGACTATGTTTGTCTGTGATCAGCAGTACTTTGAAGCAGAGGTGTAAATGAACTAAGTAGATTTACTCAAGGACTGTCCTTAAGTAAAATGTTGAGGTACTTTGTACTTCTACTCCACTACATGTATTTAATCCCTTTAGTTACTTCACAGATCTGGATGAATGATGTGAAATATAATCAAGTGTTGAATCAGACTTTAGTTCCACCTGGAGTAAATTCACAAGCTACCCTGCAGTCTACAAAGTCATTCAAACTAGCTGCACCTTCACCAGCTACCCTGCAGTCTACAAAGCCATTCAGACTAGCTGCACCTTCACCAGCTTTGAGAACACTTTCATGATCAATCATTATAAAACATATCATATATATTATTCTGAAATGGACCAATCTGCACAACGACTACTTTTACTGTCTTTCACTATATTTTGATGAGAATACTTTTCTACTTTCACTTGAGGAACATTTTGAATGCAGGACTTTTACTGTAACAGAGTATTCCTACACTCTGGTACTTCTACTTTTACTCAAGTACAAGATCTGAGTACTTCTACTTTTACTCAAGTACAAGATCTGAGTACTTCTACTTTTACTCAAGTACAAGATCTGAGTACTTCTACTTTTACTCAAGTACAAGATCTGAGTACTTCTACTTTTACTCCAGTACAAGATCTGAGTACTTCTACTTTTACTCAAGAACAAGATCTGAGTACTTGTACTTTTACTCAAGTACAAGATCTGAGTACTTCTTGCTACTCTGCTCTGAAGCTCTACAGGTGGCGAACACACCTTGGCACAGGATCCGGCTGTAAAACATCCACTGAGGGGGAGGCAGCGTGTCTGAGAGTGTGTGTATGTGTGTGTGTGTGTGTGTCTGTGTGTGTGTTCCAGTCTGCTGGCGTGAAGCCCGAAATCCTTACCTGACATTCTGACTCTCGATGGCCCCTCGAGAACCGTTGGGGCTCAGGCTTGGACTGCAAAACAAAGAGAAAACGGAGACGGGAAATAAATCTCTCTTGCTTTTATACCCAGTTTTATTTTATGTTCCGTCTAATTTATTTGACCGGAACCTCTTTCCTGTACTGTAGCACTCACTTTAGGACTAGGTGCAGGTTGGCGGAGAGGCGCGGGTCAGTGAACTGCGTGGTTCGGTTGTTGTGGTCGACAAAGTAGACCCTCCCCGTGGCTGTGTTTCGTATCTCCCATCCAGGAGGGAGAGGACCCAGCTCCTCACAGTTCACATTACTCAGGTCTCTGTGGAACAACACACAATAAAACAGGAATGTATCAAAAATAAAACTGAAACTGACTCAAATAATGTCTGTAACACAAGAGATTTTAACATTTTGTTCTACGACATAAATGCGTCAGTACAAGTGTCTAAATGAGACGATTTAATGTCATCACGCCCAACATTAGCCGCCTTTAGCTTAGCGGTGGTGATGTGAAGTCATGTGACCGTGCTGTAGTTCCTTTATAGCCCAACATTAGCCTCCTTTAGCTTAGCGGTGGTGATGTGAAGTCATGTGACCGTGCTGTAGTTCCTTTATAGCCCAACATTAGCTTCCTTTAGCTTAGCGGTGGTGATGTGAAGTCATGTGACTGTGCTGTAGTTCCTTTATAGCCCAACATTAGCCGCCTTTAGCTTAGCGGTGGTGATGTGAAGTCATGTGACTGTGCTGTAGTTCCTTTATAGCCCAACATTAGCTTCCTTTAGCTTAGCGGTGGAGACGTGAAGTCATGTGACCGTGCTGTAGTTCCTTTATAGCCCAACATTAGCCACCTTTAGCTTAGCGGTGGTGACGTGAAGTCATGTGACCGTGCTGTAGTTCCTTTATTGCCCAACAATAGCCGCCTTTAGCTTAGCGGTGGTGACGTGAAGTCATGTGACCGTGCTGTAGTTCCTTTATAGCCCAACATTAGCCGCCTTTAGCTTAGCGGTGGTGACGTGAAGTCATGTGACCGAGCTGTAGTTCCTTTATAGCCCAACAATAGCTTTTTACTTCTTGAGATTGGATTCATGTTTCAGTTATAATAAAAGTGGTGTTAATATGTGGAGATTATCAAACATGTTTGTTTGAGACAGAGATTATTTCCGTCAATAATCCATAATCCAATGGAAAAACCCCATTGGATTTTTGTCGAGGAAACAAGGAAAATGTTTATTTATAAAAAAAGTTCCTCTTTGCAGGAGTGAATGTTTCAGTTGTTCTGATTCAGTTCACATTACTCAGATCTCTGCAGAAGTGCACACAATATAGCAGGAATGTATGAAAAATATCACAGGGTGGGACGGGGGGTCAAACAGAGACGAAGCCCACACATCATATTGGTTTTAAAACATACCAGAGCACTGACTAACTGCGAGATTCCGAGATGTCTGAGAAATTACTTTTTTTATTCAATTTTTCTTCTTCCTCCTCCCATCTAAATTATTTACTGCTGCCCTGCAACCCATTTCATCTGGACTCCATGGAGACAGAAAGACTCAGAAATTACAGCAGGCTCGCTCTTTGCTTCGCTATGCGCTGACTCTTCTGTATTTCGGGGGTTTTAAAGCCAAAAGGGGGACTCTGGAGCCTCACGAGCGATGAGAGCTTGGCAGCGAATCGTTGGAGCGCCGGGCGAGGTGTGGCGTGACCAATACTCTCCCATCAAGAGCAATAAAAAGATCATCCATCACTCAAACGCTGAGAGAATGCAAGCAGCAGGCCAGGTTTCATAATATCTCTCCTCTATTATTGATAGCATCTGGCCCGAGGACTGTAGCACTAGTCGTCCTTGTTTTTGAGGGACTTAGCATGGACAAAAACTTGCGAACATTTGCACAGACGTCAGGACAAGTGAACACTGGCTTGTTTGGAAAATTAGGTAAATAGGCTTGTTGTGGGGTTCGATATTTTGCCTTTAAAGACTAGCAAGATGAGTAAAAAGACATGGCCGTCATTAAACAAAACGTACTTGTAGAAGAACCAGCATGCTCTTGACTAGTCCCTATAAGCAAGCATCACATTTACTTGAAATTTCGCACACATATTAAGCTAAATGAGCTCTACAAAAAAGCCTGATGGACCACTAAGCTCCGCCTACTTAGAAGTGTTGCTAATTAGCATAACGCATATATGTGGGCGGGGCTTATTTCGAGGAATATTTCTGGAAGTATCTTTAGATACGAAACATGGTATTCTTGTTAAAACCAAGCCCCCAGGAAGTGCGCCGGACTCTGAGGAAAATATTCGTTGTAGCCAAACGGCGGTACTACACTTCCGTATCAGTCGCTGGGCCCGGAAATACTTTTTCCCATTGACTAACATCGGGAAAGAGACGTCTGTAAATCGTTGGATCGTTTTTTTTAAACTAAATAAACTACCCAGTATGAACGTTTGTATAGCCCTTATTAAAAACATTCGGTCCTCAAGTTGTAAAATGTGCAAATAACGTTATTCTGAGAGTTAATTTTCCTCGGCATTATGAACGCAGATCCAACCCACGGGACCGAGCCGCCCAGCACGTTCATGTGACGTGTTCAGTACTACATGAGTTTTACCTTTACCCATGGACGCACAATTAGAACGGATTTTATGATTATATGAATACTTTCGTGACGTTTCGCTCTCAAAAGTTGAGCTATTTGGTCTTCATGTTTCTATAGGTAAATACACATCTGAGTTGACAAATATGACATGTGGGGTACCTCAAGGCTCCATCTTGGGGCCTCTTCTCTTTAACGTCTACATGCTACCACTGGCTCAGATAATGAAGAACAACAAAATAAGTTACCATAGCTATGCGGATGACACTCAAATTTATGTAACAATTTCACCAGGAGACTATGCTCCAATTCAAACACTGAGTAAGTGCATTGAACAAATCAATGACTGGATGTGTCAGAACTTTCTCCAATTAAACAAAGATAAAACTGAGGTAATGGTTTTTGGAGCCAAGGCAGAACGTATAAAAGTTAGCGCTGAGCTTCAGTCTGCAATGTTCAAAACAACAGATAAAGCCAGAAATCTAGGTGTAGTCATGGACTCTGACCTGAGTTTCAACAGTCACATTAAAACAGTTACTAAATCAGCCTACTATCACCTAAAGAATATATCTAGGATTAAAAGACTAATGTCACAGCAGGATTTGGAAAAACTTGTCCATGCTTTTATCTTCAGTAGACTCGACTACTGCAATGGTGTCTTCACAGGTCTCACTAAAAAATATATTAGAAAGCTGCAGCTGATTCAGAACGCCGCTGCTCGAGTCCTCACTAACACTAAGAAAGTGGATCACATCACTCCTGTTCTGAAGTCTTTACACTGGCTTCCTGTGTGTCAAAGAATAGATTTCAAAATACTGCTGCTGGTTTATAAAGCACTGAATGGTTTAGGCCCAAAATACATTTCTGACCTCCTGCTAAATGATGAACCATCCAGATCTCTCAGGTCTTCAGGGACTGGTCAGCTTTCTGTCCCCAGAGTCAGAACTAAACATGGAGAAGCAGCGTTTAGTTATTATGCTCCAAATATCTGGAACAAACTCCCAGAAACCTGCAGGTCCGCTGCAACTCTGACTACTTTTAAATCCAGGCTGAAGACTTTTCTTTTTGTCGCTGCTTTTAATTGAACTATTCATATCTTAAACTGCACTGTAACTTTTATTCATGTATTTTTTTTCTTTTAATGTTTATTTTATTCGCTTTTCTTTTTAATGACTGATTTTAAATGCCATTTTCTTAATGTCTTTCATTTTTTGTAAAGCACTTTGAATTGCCTTGTGTTGAAAAGTGCTATATAAATAAACTTGCCTTGCCTTGCCTTGCCTTCATGCGCCAATGAGCAACTCTCATAGGAATGAAAAAAGTATCTCAGTAGCACCCCCTACGGTGTGATCGTAGCATATAGTTGCTCACTCACTGATAGAATGAAAGCAATAGGCCACGTATTTTAATATTAGACATATTTTATTGATATTATCTGGCCTGAGCTAAGCGCGTTAAGGTACTTGAGAAAACGTATTAAAAAGTGTTATAACGATTGTTAAATGTGTGTTTGACTTATCTAGCATTAAATCTGAACGGCAGAGAACCAAATCGTTCAGAGCTCCGTGACTCGGGGCTCCTCTCGGCACGTCAGCTCGTAATCAGCTGCAGGTTTACGGTGAATTACAAGAGACTGTGACACGATCTGTGTGTGATGTCCGGTATGTCAGTACATTCAGGAGATGTGAGCATCTGTGGACAAACCGATTTCTCGAGAAAGCATTTTATTATTCCTGTGTTTTATATGTGTCACTTTATAAGGTGGATAGAAAAAGGAGAAAAACCATACAAAAGTGGCAACGGAAAAGTATGTTGAAATGTTCCTGTCAGTTTTTATATCGTGAAAGACAACTGTGACTAAATGTGATCATAACTCTTTGTATGACGTAAGACAAACTGGGATCCATATCGTTGAAGAAAAAAGAGAGCCGACTAAAAGGTAGTAAAATATCTGCCGAATTCTCTCATTTATTATTATTATTATTATTACATTTCTTTTTTGACCTACTTTGCAACTTATTGTTTTAGATTGTTTATGTCCGCACCACCAGATACCAAAGTAAATTCCTTGTATGTGTAAACGTACCTGGCAATAAACTTTCTGAAGCTCAGCGCAAGTTCAACCAGGAAGACCTTCTTTACTCATTCATTTACTATTTCCATGTTACTACTCTCTCTCCTCTCGATAAGTGATCGGGGGCGTCACTCCCCAGCTTAACCAATCACTTCGCTCTATTCTCACAAGCCTATCATAGCGCTCTGCTAACCTTTTTAAATCTGCTCTCCCCCCTCTGACAGCTGTCATTTCAGGTGACTCAACGCAACCCTCCTCCACCCCTTTCCCCCTCCTGTCCCTCTGAATCCAGGGTCAAGCTAAGCCCCTCCCCTTCAGACCGACCCCAACTATCCATTCACCACCACCAGGGTCAAGCTAAGCCCCTCCCCTTCAGACCGACCCCAACTATCCATTCACCACCACCAGGGTCAAGCTAAGCCACTCCCCTTCAGACCGACCCCAACTATCCATTCACCACCACCAGGGTCAAGCTAAGCCACTCCCCTTCAGACCGACCCCAACCATCCATTCACCACCACCAGGGTCAAGCTAAGCCACTCCCCTTCAGACCGACCCCAACTATCCATTCACCACCACCAGGGTCAAGCTAAGCCACTCCCCTTCAGACCGACCCCAACTATCCATTCACCACCACCAGGGTCAAGCTAAGCCACACCCCTTCAGACCGACCCCAACTATCCATTCACCACCACCAGGGTCAAGCTAAGCCACTCCCCTTCAGACCGACCCCAACCATCCATTCACCACCACCAGGGTCAAGCTAAGCCACTCCCCTTCAGACCGATCCCAACTATCCATTCACCACCACCAGGGTCAAGCTAAGCCACTCCCCTTCAGACCGACCCCAACCATCCATTCACCACCACCAGGGTCAAGCTAAGCCACTCCCCTTCAGACCGAACCCAACTATCCATTCACCACCACCAGGGTCAAGCTAAGCCACTCCCCTTCAGACCGACCCCAACCATCCATTCACCACCACCAGGGTCAAGCTAAGCCCCTCCCCTCCAGACCGACCCCAACTATCCATTCACCACCACCAGGGTCAAGCTAAGCCCCTCCCCTTCAGACCGAACCCAACTATCCATTCACCACCACCAGGGTCAAGCTAAGCCCCTCCCCTTCAGACCGACCCCAACTATCCATTCACCACCACCAGTGTCAAGCTAAGCCACTCCCCTTCAGACCGACCCCAAACATCCATTCACCACCACCAGGGTCAAGCTAAGCCACTCCCCTTCAGACCGATCCCAACTATCCATTCACCACCACCAGGGTCAAGCTAAGCCCCTCCTCTTCAGACCGACCCCAACTATCCATTCACCACCACCAGGGTCAAGCTAAGCCACTCCCCTTCAGACCGACCCCAACCATCCATTCACCACCACCAGGGTCAAGCTAAGCCCCTCCCCTTCAGACCGAACCCAACTATCCATTCACCACCACCAGGGTCAAGCTAAGCCCCTCCTCTTCAGACCGACCCCAACTATCCATTCACCACCACCAGGGTCAAGCTAAGCCACTCCCCTTCAGACCGACCCCAACCATCCATTCACCACCACCAGGGTCAAGCTAAGCCACTCCCCTTCAGACCGACCCCAACTATCCATTCACCACCACCAGGGTCAAGCTAAGCCACTCCCCTTCAGAACGACCCCAACTATCCATTCACCACCACCAGGGTCAAGCTAAGCCCCTCCCCTTCAGACCGAACCCAACCACCCATTCACCACCACCAGGGTCAAGCTAAGCCCCTCCCCTTCAGACCGAACCCAACTATCCATTCACCACCACCAGGGTCAAGCTAAGCCCCTCCCCTTCAGACCGAACCCAACCATCCATTCACCACCACCAGGGTCAAGCTAAGCCCCTCTCCCTCAGACCGAACCCAACCATCCATTCACCACCACCAGGGTCTAGACCCCGGGGGGTTTCATCGGATCGGTTCTCCCCTCCCGAATGATACTCCTGCAAAACGGGGCCTAATCGCCAAAACTCCATTACATTCATTTGTGTATCCCTGGCAATAAATATGTGTTCTTACATCAACACCGTCTCTCCTGATTGAAGTCTTATTCTGAATGGCTGACTAAATTAAAAGAGAAAACATTGACTTTAGTAGTCAGACTGACTCTACCACGGCTGCCTTACAGACTCTGACAACAGGAAGTACGTACCGTGGGACTCGGGGGTCGTGCCACGTGCTGACGCCCGTCTGCGTGTGCAGGAAGTACACCTGACCCTGCTGCGTGGTCCTCTGCTCTGTAGGGACACACAAACATCACAATATTAGATATAAGAATCTGATCGTACAGTGAATACAAAAGAAACCGGAGCAACCCTGATGTCAAGCAGGAGTAGTGGAATATAGGAAGTGGAAGTACTGGACCTCCTACCACTCTGCAAGTTAAGTATGCACTGTTATGTTGTATATATTGATTGTTGTGCTTTTATTTAGGTCTTAATGTGTGTATATGTATAAATAACTTTACAGATACACATTACACATACAGATCATACATGTAATGGTGGACAATACCAACAGGAGCAAATTCGGGTGAAGTGTCTTGCCCAAGGACACAACGGCCTGACGCAGTGGCGGTGGGAGCGGGTTTCGAACTGGAGTTCCCCAACGCCCCCTTGATCAAACGCACAGCCCGCTGCGCCACTCCGCGCCATTTGTTTTTATATTCGGGATTGTGGGAAACTGTATTTCGATCTCTGTCTGTACACACAAACTGAAAGATTGACAATAACGTTGACTTTAATCCCGTTACAATATCTAGGGTCCCTGATGTCTGCCAGGAAGATTGTCGATGCTTGATTGAGTTTTGAAGGCGCCGCTGCAGTGGAAACATGCAACTGTTCGGCAGTCAGGCTCCAGCTCTGAACTCAAAGCGCTGTAAGTGCAAAGACGTTACGATCCTCTGTGTCTCTGGCTCCTTAAATCCTGCACACATCTCACTGTGAGCTTGTTTGCTCTCACATGAAAGCTTGTGATTGTCTGACTGTGTGCAGAGAGCAGCACAGAGGCCGTTAACAGCCAGATCAATTCAATTAGATTGTCTCCAATGGAGCCAGTATTTCAGGCTCCTATGTGTGGCGCTGAACGAGCACACAGATTAGAGTTAGCATCGCAATAACCACAGCGCTCAGGGGGAAGTGGAGATGGCTTTCATGGAGGATGAAACCCTGGCTAGAGCAATCAGAATATTAAATATTGATCCGTCTTAAGATAGGAGAGGCTGGACATACAGTATTCATAGCAGAGTGTCTCCAAACTTATTTCAGATGCTCCCTCACTGAACTCAATGACCTCTTCATCATCTCCACCATTACGACACAACATATTACAACTGGAAGTAAAGAAAATGTTTCTAAAATGTGTATAAAGCAGACTGTCAGGAGGAGACTGTCATTATTCGTTAGCCGAGCGCTAATGAACCCAAAAACCAGTCAGTAAACAAGCATTTTAAAGGTTGTTTGCTCGCATTCTTGCGCACAGACCTGAAAAAGCATGAATTCAGATGCTTGTTTTTTCTAATGGCATTACTGCAGGTCTCTCTTGAAAAAGAGATCATTGATCTCAATGGGATTTTACCTGGATAAATAAAGGTTTTGAATTGAATTGAATTATTATGTAGTTATATTGGCATACTTTTAAACAATTTATTTTAATTAAATCACAGCAAATGTGTTTTTTTGGGTCCATACAGCTGTAGTTTACTCCGTTTATTCAGCAGATGTTTGACTGTAGCAGAAATAGTTGTTATTTTACGCCTTGATTGTTAAAATGTTGTTTTTCTTGTAGTTAGTTAGTTAAGGCTTGTTTTGACCTCATGTCCATGGACCAAGCAATAATGTTTAATTAAGTCTTAAGAATAATCTCTGCAGCTCCAAATATCAGAGATGTTCACATATTTTATTTCAGTAGCCCATTATTACCACGTCTCTCTGATCCTCACTCACCGTATCCCTCGGGGAGGTCGGGGGGGGTGTGCAGGTGGGTTCTGCTCATGTAGTTGCGGTGCCTCTGAGATCGGACCCGCCTCTCCTGGGCTCGCTGCTCCCCGTTGATTGGCTGCGGGATCGTGGTGGGTGTCGCCCCGTTGGTGGTGACCGGCGTGTTTTCATCCACGATGCAGCTGAGAGGCCGGCCGGGGCTCGAGTACTCTGACGCCGGCCTGAGGGGAGAGGGGGAATAATGTCACGTTATCGATATTGTGATGATATTATAGAGTGGTGCCAGGATCACGTATTTTTGTAGGACGACCAGAAGTTAGCATCTACGTGGTTCCCTCCACAAAACATGACTTCTGAGGTAAAAAGCTATAAAGGAACTACAGCACGGTCACATGACTTCACGTCACCACCGCTAAGCTAAAGGTGGCTAATGTTGGGCTATAAAGGAACTACAGCACGGTCACATGACTTCACGTCACCACCGCTAAGCTAAAGGTGGCTAATGTTGGGCTATAAAGGAACTACAGCACGGTCACATGACTTCACGTCACCACCGCTAAGCTAAAGGAGGCTAATGTTGGGCTATAAAGGAACTACAGCACGGTCACATGACTTCACGTCACCACCGCTAAGCTAAAGGTGGCTAATGTTGGGCTATAAAGGAACTACAGCACGGTCACATGACTTCACGTAACCACCGCTAAGCTAAAGGTGGCTAATGTTGGGCTATAAAGGAACTACAGCACGGTCACATGACTTCACGTCACCACCGCTAAGCTAAAGGTGGCTAATGTTGGGCTATAAAGGAACTACAGCACGGTCACATGACTTCACATCACCACCGCTAAGCTAAAGGTGGCTAATGTTGGGCTATAAAGGAACTACAGCACGGTCACATGACTTCACGTCACCACCGCTAAGCTAAAGGTGGCTAATGTTGGGCGTGATGATGTTTAGTCGTCTCATTAAGACACTTGTTAGCTTGTTTTTAAATTCACCAGTGGGGTATTCACTGACATATTTTATGTTGTAGAACAAAACGCTAAAATCTCTTCAGCTTGTGTTAACCACAGACCTTATATCAGGATAACAACCAAAACATTTTAACTCAAAAACCTTAGATCTGAGGGAAAAGCAAGTGCTCAAATGCCGTCTAACTTCCAAGATTTAGGACTCCAGCCACTCCGGAAGACCTTTAAGCATCGATAATGACACGTTGCTGACTAACTAGATGAAGACAAACAGTAGAAAAGCTACCAGTGTTAAAAAGAAAGCGTATAAGAAGGTGTTAAATGAGAGATCTCTTCAAACAGCAGCTAATCAATAGGCTGCATTTAGGAAGTCTTCAGGTGCTAAATGGGAAATCCATACTCCTGCAACCGCCTGAGGTATGAGCCGATAAAAATAAAACATGGATAAAGAGACGGAGACGGAGCGGGGGAAGATCTCCCTCCTCTTCGTCTCCTCTCCTCTTCCTCTCCTGTCAGATCCGTGACCTGCTGGCTCTTCCGCATCATTAAACACCGTCTGGAGCGCTCTGTCTGACACCTCCGCTTTCTTTTTATGTTCTTTGGAGAAATCTACTCTAGTCTGAGAGCACTGAGGTCAGGGATCGTCTATCCGCCTGTTCCTGCAGAGTGTCTCTCACCTGGTGGGCCTCTCCCACTGCGTGGTGCGTGTGATGTGGTTCAGATACTGGATCCTCCCTGACGCCGTCCTCCTCTCCTCCCAGCTGCAGCACAAACATACAGGCAGTGAGAAGATGGATCACAAGATCACAAATACTAGTCTGTACTTAGATTTTGGGGGAGATGAAAGCAATACAGAAATGCATGAACAACTGGTAAGAGAAATCAGATAACATGATTTCAGAATGGACGGCAAGAAGTCCGACAATTTCCTTTCATTTGCTTCTTAACAATAAGTGCCGTTGCTATTTGTGATGAGGTCTGATCTTTGTGGACTCTGTAGCGTGTGCAAAGCTTCTGTTACTATTGTTTTTTTCTGTGGCAATTGTTGTTAAACCTCTTAATTGTCAAAAAGTTAAATGGAAAACAGGTTTAATTGTGTTTCCTTTCGCTGTAAACGCTGCCTTTAATGCCCACAGAAACATTAGAAACCCTGTACCTGAACATTTAGGATCTGCAACAGCCTCTAGATAAACTCCTTGTGAGACGATAAGAGATTTCTCCAGAGTCACTCACCCGTCTGGGAGATCGTTGTCGAACAGCTGGCTGCAGTCCACCACCGGGCCGCCGGAGCTGATCCGGTCTCTGGACTGCAGGCTGACTGCAGAACACACGGCACACAGATGCACACACACATTACTACACACACCATTACCACACACACACACACACACACACACACACACACACACACACTTATGGTACTACACACACACACACACACCATTACTACACACACCATTACTACACACACACACATTACTACACACACGTTACTACACACACACATTACTACACACACGTTACTACACACACACACACACATTACTACACACACCATTACTACACACACACACATACACATTACTACACACACGTTACTACACGCACACACACACATTACTACACACACCATTACTACACACACACACACATTACTACACACACGTTACTACACACACACACACCATTACTACACACACACACACATTACTACACACACGTTACTACACACACACACACACACCTTACTACAGACACCATTACTACACACACCATTACTACACACACACACACACACACGGTACTACACACATGTTACTACACACACACACACACATTACTACACACACACACATTACTACACACACCATTACTACACACACACACACACACGTTACTACACACACATTACTACACACACGTTACTACACACCATTACTACACACACACGTTACTACACACACACACACACGTTACTACACACACACACATTACTACACACACCATTACTACACACGTTACTACACACATACACACGTTACTACACACACGTTACCACACACACACGTTACTACACACACACACGTTACTACACACACACACATTACTACACACACCATTACTACACACGTTACTACACACACACACATTACTACACACACCATTACTACACACGTTACTACACACACACACATTACTACACACACCATTACTACACACGTTACTACACACACTCGTTACTACACACACTATTACTATCAAATAATTGATTTCAAAATACAGTTGCTGGTCTAAATCCATAGATAGATGGATAAGTACTTTACATACATTTTTTCGACATACGATAAAAGGACATTTTGGGATATTTTTGACAGGATACATTTGTCTTTTTTTTTTACTATACTGTGATTTTTACATATTTAAATGTACTAAACTATTCATTTCTAAATTAAGTGTTAATTTTGTCAGAGTTTTTGTTGTTGTCTTTACTAGTTATTTCTTGCTGAAAGAAAGAGTGGCTATTTAAATTAATTCAAAACTGTAAAACTTTTAGACGTTTTTGGTCAGATATTTTAATCAGATCATATTGAGCTTTTTCTAGTTTAGCTAAAATATCACCTTGTTTGTTTCCCCCCGTCCCCAATGTTGTTATTGTTAACATTAACCCAAGCAAGCATCACCAAAAACTGACCTTCTGCATTTAAAATACGATGTCATCCCCTTTTATTTCCCGAAAATTAAGAGATTCTACTTTAAACCAACATTTGTGTTTTTTTCAATCCTAATTTGTGTTTGATGTCCTTTGTGCCGCCTCGTCATCCTCTCGTCTCAACGATGTGTAAAGAAAGGTTAATTTACGATCATATTTCATCATAGATTTTCATTTTTTATATGGGAAATGTGGCGCAGTGGTTTGTGCGTTGGTGTTCGGATCAGGGTTCAGGTTCAAACCCCACTGCAGTCAGCATGTTGTTGTGTCCCTGAGACTCTTCACCCCAATTTGCTCCTGTGGGGATTGTCCACAGTATTGAGTATGTAAGTCGCTTTGGATAAAAGCGTCTAACAAGTAACATGTAATGTAATATAATATATATATATATGTGCCTCGTGGCAGAAACTAAACAGAGCATGGAAAACCATTAGAAGTTGCATGAGAGGAATGTCAAAGCTACGAATAAAAGATGACAAGATAATTTTAAGGAAAACACTGTAATGACTTTAAAATAATTAACCTTGGCTTTCACTTTGTTTGCTTTTGCTGTAAACGCTGCCCATTAGCGGTCAGTATACAACCTCTCTGAATATTTAATACAAAGTGACAACATGCTGCTCATCTGACCTCATGCTGCAAGGTTTTTGTGCAACTTTTATTAGAATTTCTCTTAAAGTGGACCTATCATGCTATATTGGAAACATATATTGTAGGGCAGGGTGCCCAACCCTTTTTGAACCGAGAGCTACTTTTAAAGTTGCCAGTCTGCCGAGATCTACCAGTCCAAATAGAGAGGCGTAGTTACTGACAGCCTACTACCAGGTAAATACACACTTCTACTTGAATAAAACTGAGCTTTGTACGATTAATACTTCATAAAATACTGCAGATCCTTTATCTCACCTCTTTCTAATCTACACACATACAAGTATTTAACTGAAGTTACACAACAGTGTTGTTGATACAGAGTTGGAGTTTATTCACACGTCACTACAGTGGGTAATGTTTTGAAGAAACATTGAACAGAGCTGCCACATATGACAGGAAAAAAGAAAAGACTCTGAACCCTTTCTTTGCCATTATATAAAAATAGTGTTGCTACAAAAGTATAAATTAGACTTACTAATAAGACAACTCAGATCTGAAGCTACACAGGAATCTGCTGCTAACGTGCAATAAAAAAGACTCAATTAATAGAATCAAACCCTTTTTTGTTGCATTTTAGTAGATTATAAAAAGAAATGCCTTTAAAATAGGATGCAAGCAACACTAGTTTCTTAACCTGAATTGATGATAGACTATAATCAATTTAAGTTTGCATTCTTATACCATTTTGTACAATAATTATAATGAATAAGTTCAAACAAACTAAAACTTACAGCTGATTAATAACGGTATCCAACTTGAGTTTTTATTATATCAAAAACCTGTTGAAATGCTACTGTTATTTTTACTGTCCCCCAAAAGCGCGTCGGCAGCCTCCAGGAACGCTTCTTTCACAACTTCGCCGTCTCTGAAAGACTTCATGTGTTTCTCAAGAACGTGACTGACACGATAAGATGCTCTGGAGCAGCCTTGCTCTTGTTGTTGGGCCTGGTGAAAATGGACTGCTGTGCATTTAGCTGTCCTCTCAGGCCCCTCCCCTTTTGGAGCGTAGGGCAGAATTAGGAGGGAATTCCGTCTGGTAGCGTTTGTGCACTGTTTTGAAATGCCGCTCCTAAATGACCCTTCTTCGATAAAGCCACGCTCGCATTGCAGATGAGAGACAGATGAGAGACAGATGAGAGACAGATGAGAGACAGATGAGAGACAGATGGACTTTGAATTGGAATAGATACAAAAATAATCATCCTCCCACTCGGAGTGAAAATTATATATTTTGGGCTTTTTTGCTTCTGCCATAATTGCGGTCTTGTGTGTGCGGACTGTCACTCCTGTTGCCACGGACAACGTTAGCGAAATAGTGCCCACTGCCCACCAGCCACGCCCCTACACATGGGGTCACGCTGGCCAATCACAAAGCTTTGATGCGTTCAAGTGCATTATTCTGGCACAGGAAGATTATGTTATAGGACATTAACGAGAAAACAGAATATTGTTGTTCTATTTTTAGACACATCTCCCGATCGACTGGGAATCTCCCCGTGATGAGGCGCGATCGATCGACTGGTTGGGCACCCCTGTTGTAGGACCATACCTATAAAAAACATGTCTGTGAAGTTTTTTTCTTAAAATCCCAAACAGATCCCCCGTTGTAGCCACGCCTCATACTGCTCAAACCCCTCTGTTGCAGCCCTGTTAGAGAAACGCGGATTTTGGGTCCTTAGCTTAAAAAAAAAAAAAAAAGAGGAGGCGGAGCTAATGCCTGATCAGAATTCTACCGGAGATAAAGTTAAATTCTGCTGTGATAAAACGCCAACCTGTTCTAAACCACATCAAGGATTATTTCTGAAACAGTATGGAGCTCAAATGCTTTTTCTCTTGCGGGTTTATCACAAGGTGAGTTCCTTTTTTTATTTCCTGCTTTTTAAACACACGTGCTCTCCAGCACAGGTTAGCTCTGAGTGTTAGCGAGGCTTGCTAACGTAAACAAAGACGAGATTACGTCCAAAACACGTCAGGCATTGTTTCTGATAGCAACTTTCTGTGGGTCCGCCATCCGAAATTACGTCATATCGGCAGCAAATCTGTATCCGCTCGTTGTTCCCCCGTTTTTAGAGATTTGGGTACGGAGGAAAAGAGAGAGGGTTTTATTTTCTGACGCTGCGTGAGTTCCACGACGCACCGGGGACACATAGCTATGTATAAAAGACAAGTGCATTTTGCATGATAGGTCCCCTTTAAAGTGGCTGTTTTTCCTCAATCTGTTTGTGACACTAAATGCATTCTTGTTTTGAATGTAATAATCCATTTCTTACACAATTAATGTATATATAATATCCTGTTTTATATTTTGTTACTCTAAATGTATGTATATGTTATACTTTTTTAATGCTATTTTATTTCTATTTGAGATGTTTCAATTGTGGATTGTTTATTTCTAGTCTTTTAATTTCTTTAATGTACTATGCCTGTCTTTTTATGCTGCTGCAACGCAAACATCTCCCAAATTGGGATCAATAAAGTACTTCTTATATTATCTGATCTTATCTTATGTCCTTCTGCACTCACCCACTATCTGCCCTCTGACCGTGTCGCTGTCGCTGGGACTCAGCTTGTTCAGATCTAGTCTCTGATCTGTGGAGAGAGGACAGAAAGAAGAAGTGAAAAACAAAGAGAGACAAACAGGAAATTAGAAGAAAAGAGGAGAGAGGTTTCATTAGATTTACATTTAAACTAGTATGTCCTGAAAAGGGAATTTCAATGTCAGTGTATCCATCTAATCGGAGATGTAATAAAGTTAGACTAAATGTACACATATACAATATGCAAGACAAAATGTACAATAAGCAATAAACAGTCTCAATAGGCGCTTTCACACCGGAGTACTTTTCCCAGTATACTTTTTACATTACATTACATTGCATTTAGCTGACGCTTTTATCCAAAGCGACTTACAAGAAGTGCGTTCGACCAACAAAATAGAAACTTGAAGAAAACAGAATCATATAAGTACATCAGGTTTCATAGAGCAAAAACATTTCAAGTGCTACTCAACTGGCTTTAGGTAAGCCAGCCCTTTATTAGTATATAAGTGCTTTGTTAATAGTTCTATCGCTCGAAGTGGAGTCGAAAGAGATGAGTTTTCAGTCTGGAAGGTGTGTAAGCTATCTGCTGTCCTGATGTCAATGGGGAGCTCATTCCACCATTTTGGAGCCAGGATAGCAAACCCACGTGTTTTTGCTGATGGGAACTTGGGTCCCCCTCGCAGCGAGGGTGCAGCGAGCCGTTTGGTTGATGCAGAGCGGAGTGCACGTGCTGGGGTGTACGGTTTAACCATGTCCTGGATGTAGGAAGGGCCAGATCCATTCGCAGCATGGTACGCAAGTACCATTGTCTTGAAGTGGATTCTTGCACTTCCGATAGTTCCTGGGATTTTGCGTTCACACTACTTTCCTGGGGAGGAAAAGGTTCCTATTTCTGATTGGCTGGGCGAATTGCAAACCACGCCCCGTAAAACTCTGAAAAGTTTTTGTGAAGCCGCCATTTTATTTCCTCGCATTAGCATTATTAGCATTAGCCCAGCGCACCAACGGAGAGAGACTAACTTATGGCAACACAAAAGAAAACATGGGAGCGGTGGAGTGATGAGGAGGTGTCGGCGTTCTGGCGATTTACTCGGAAGGCTTCAAGACAAAAACTGGAAGTACTGAAATGCTAAATCTTTTCCAGGTTTTAGGACTCATTCCTGCACCACTGTATGGGATGATGCTTTTACAAAATGTTAAGAAAAGTAGTAGTTTGATAAATAATCATCAGTAATGTTTAACCACAGACTCTAGTTCAGGCTTACAACAAAAACAGATTCAGAAAACCATTGACTTCCAGACAAGGGAAGCAGAAGTGGTAAAATGCTGACTAACTTCCGTGTTTTAGGACTCATTCCTGCACCACTGTATGGGATGAAGCTTTTACAAAATATTTACACAAGGAGTATTTTGATAAATAATCATCATTAAAATCTCTAAAGCTTTAGTTAACCACAGACCTTAAAACACACTCAGAAAACCATTGACTTCCAGACAAAAACCCGGAAGTACTGAAATGCTAACTCTTTTCCGGGTTTAAAGACTCATTCCTGTACCACTCTATGGGATGATGCTTCTACAAAATCACTAAAATCTCATAACCACAGGCCTTATCTCGGGCTAAAAAACAAAAACACACTCAGAAAACCATTGACTTCCAGGCGAGGGAAGCAGAAGTGGTAAAATGCTGACTAACTTCACGGTTTTTGAACATAGATTAAACAGCCAGCCAAACTCTTTTGAGAGCCAGGGAATGAGCATCCATGCTCCTTTATTGACTTATTTGCAGTCCACTGACATTCAAACAGAGTGAAACTATAAAAAAAGTTACAAGGCACTTCATGATCTCATACATGCAAGTGTAACATACACAGATTAACACATAGGACCGCTAAGTGTAACGGCCCGTCCACACAGCGGCGTGCGTTGAAGCTTCCAACGCTTCTGCCCATTCACTTTGAATGGGGTGACGTCACTTTTAGCCGAACTGCATTTTGGGAAGCGACGTGGAGCGTTGCTGGCGTTGCTCGCTTCAAAAGTTGAGCAATGTTCAACTTTTGACGCCTCGGCAGAAGCGTCAGCCAATCGAATCATATGCCAGTACAAGCTCTAGCCAATCAAACCGCTGCTTGTGTGTCAGGGGCGGCAGATTCATGTGATTGGTTGTTGGTCGAGTGTCAGACACGCCCGCGGGCAAGCGTCAACGCACGCCGCTGTGTGGACGGGCCCTAATGCTAGCTGTACAATAAGCATGTATACAGGCTAGTATGGCTAACGCTAGCATGTATGCTAACGCTACCGTGTATGCTAACGCTAGCGCGAATGCTAATGTGTTTAAACATTTCCACATGTCATCACATAAACACAATACATGTTACTAATCCTTACAGTGTAAGTGTAAGGCTCACACTTACACTTACAGTCATTGCTTTCTGACGGACTTGACCCTTTTACTCTTCAGGCTGCATAGGCAAAATTAGTAGCAATCTACTCATCGATGTCTACTGCCATGCTATTCAGTTCACTTTCTCCTACTTCCTGTACCCGGTTTCCTGTCTAACCTTCAGTACACATTTTACAAAAAATTATAAATGTGCAAATATGAAACATACAGGTCAAAATCACCTCGCTATTGGTAGCTGAACTGTCAATACCCCAAAACATATTCTTAGATATAAATACCTACTTTTGAATTATTTAGACACAATTAACACAGTTTCATGTCTTGTTGTTACATAAGAATAGATCATATTTGTTAAGTGTTATTATGGGAGAATTACTTTTCTTGTGCTACTACTGCCTTATTAGGCCCATATTGAGCAGCGCATATTAAGACCAAAACTCATGTACAACAACGTCCGTACATGCAATAATTAAGCACTAATTAGAGGGTTATTGAGAAAAAACTCTCAACTAATGGCTTATTACTTGTAGAATATGGTCATGTAGAATAAGGCATTAATAAGTGTTTTATAATGACTAATAAAGAGTCAATATACTGCTAATATGCATGTTAATTAACAACTAGTTGATGGTTAATTTGTGTACCTTAATAAAAAGTGTTACCAATCTCTTAACCACAGACCTTATCTCAGGCTAAAAACCAAAAACACGTTCAGAAAACCATTGACTTCCAGACAAAAAACGGATGTACTGAAAACCTTTTCCTGGTTTTAGGACTCATTCCCGCACAACTCTATGGCATGATGCTTTTACAAAATATTTACATAAGGAGTATTTTGATAAATAATCATCAGTAAAATCTCTTAACCACATTTCAGGCTAACAACCAACAATTGACTTCCAGACAAGAGAAGCAGAAGTGGTAAAACGCTGACTAACTTGCATGTTTTAGGACTCATTCCTGCACCACAGTATCATTTACATCCCCCCCCCCTGTCTGCAGACCACAGCTTGGCTCTGCCCGGGAACAGATGGCTGGTTTTTGTGGAACAGCCATGGGTTGTAAAAATCTCACTGAGCGTCGGTACAGAGCCGGCTTCAGTTCAAATGCAGAGGTCAAACATTTGACACATTTCCGTACAAAGCCTGCACTATTCCACTCAGTCTTAGCATGGACATGAACTTCTGCCAAAGTCTGGAAACTCTTTGTCTGAACTTCTTAAAGTCTGCGGAATTTGAGAGTGAGGGAGAAAGAGAGATCAAGCGGAGAGGGAAAAAAAGAAGAAATAGAGCTAAAAAAAACTTCCAAGCTGCCTGCAGACATGAGAAATGGCACTATCTGCGCTCTGTTGTCTGGGTGTCATGCAGATCAGCTCAGGATGTCTGTCTAGACTAAACAAAGACCGAACAAGGCAGCGGTCAAACTGAGGGTCAGCCGCCGCAGAGAAAACACACAGAAACATGTCTCTGAGTACAAGAGGAATAACTCTGAGATGCATCGAAGTACAGATGTTTCAATGCACACAAATAATAAAGCACTAGAGTGGTGCAGCGATGAGTCCTAAAACACAGAAATGAGTCAGCGTTTTAGCATTTTTGGGTTGCCTGGTCTGGAAGTCAATGGATTTATGAGTGTGTTTTTGGTTGTTATCCTGAAATAAGGTCTGTGGTTAACACAAGCTTAAGAGATTTTAATGTTTTGTTCTGCGACACAAAATATGTCAGTAAATTACCCACTGGTGGACTTAAAAACATCGGTAGCTAACAAGTGTCTAAATGAGACGACTAAACATCATCACGCCAAACATTAGCCACCTTTAGCTTAGCGGTGGTGACGTGAAGTCATGTGACCGTGCTGTAGTTCCTTTATAGCCCAACATTAGCCACCTTTAGCTTAGCGGTGGTGACGTGAAGTCATGTGACCGTGCTGTAGTTCCTTTATAGCCTAACATTAGCACCTTTAGCTTAGCGGTGGTGATGTGAAGTCATGTGACCGTGCTGTAGTTCCTTTAAGGCCCACCATTAGCCTCCTTTAGCTTAGCGGTGGTGACGTGAAGTCATGTGACCGTGCTGTAGTTCCTTTATAGCCTAACATTAGCACCTTTAGCTTAGCGGTGGTGATGTGAAGTCATGTGACCGTGCTGTAGTTCCTTTAAGGCCCACCATTAGCCTCCTTTAGCTTAGTGGTGGTGACGTGAAGTCATGTGACCGTGCTGTAGTTCCTTTATAGCCCAACATTAGCCGCCTTTAGCTTAGCGGTGGTGACGTGAAGTCATGTGACCGGGCTGTAGTTCCTTTATAGCCCAACATTAGCCGCCTTTAGCTTAGCGGTGGTGACGTGAAGTCATGTGACCGTGCTGTAGTTCCTTTATAGTCTTTTCCTAGAAGCCCCCTGACAATTATGTTTTCCTGGAGCGACACAGGAAACCTGAACCTTGTGCCACAGCTGTGAGTGGTTTGCCTCTGCATTTCCTCTCTCTGCTGGCCTCCTCCTCACCCCGCTAGTTTCTCCGTTAGTTTTCCTCTCAGTTTCCTCCGCAGACTGGCAGCATGTGTTCAAACACACACAACATGCCCTTGTGACTAACCTCCCTCTATCTCCGTCTGCCGATCTAGACAACCGGTCATTTCAAGCAGACATGCATAATTGTAGAGCCATTAAAGTGTAAGCGTAGATTTGTTGTGTTCTCTCTGGTGTGGTGAGTGTTTGTCTTTCTTTTGTTTTGTGCGTTTTCTAGCGGTTGCAGTTATGCCCCCCTAAAAGTCTGTTGAGAGGTCATTGGGTTGATTCAGACCTTTTTGTTTAATTGTAAAGCTTCTTGGGTTGACTGTAACATTTGTGCACAAAGAAGGGTGCAGGGATGATGTATTTGTGTAAGCTGACCTTGAAGGTAGCATCTCCCTGGTTCCCTCCACCAAAAGCCAATGGGATTTCTCCATTGGATTTTTGCAGAAAACAAGTGTTACATTTTTGATACTTACACGTTTTGTTCAGCAGGATAATCTCCACATATTAATGGCACTATTATACTTGAAGTGTAAATGCATCTCGAGAAGTAAAAAGCTAACGTTATGCTATAAACAAACTACACGACGGTCACATGACAACACCGCTTAGCTATGTTTGGCTTGATTGTGTTTATTAATCCTTTTTAGCCAGTTGTTAGCAACCGCAGTTTTTTTCTTGACGCTTATTATTAACCACAGACCTTATCAGGCTAAGAACCAAAAACACATTCAGAAAACAATTGACTTCCAGACAAGGGAAGCAGAAGTGGCAAAATGCTGACTCATTTCAGGGTTTTAGGACTCATTCCTGCATATGTCACATGGTTCCTTCCACTGGCGACCATCTCGAGTTTAATTTAGCTTTAATAAGAAAGCAGTAATACTGTCTTTAAAGCGGTGGGAGTATACGATGTCTACAAACCCTCCAGCTCCAGAAGCTACTGCTTTAACTAGGAGCCATTTACCAAAGCCTCTGCCTCATTTATCCAGTTAGCTTCTGACATTTGTACTGTAATTGCAGGGTGATGCTGATTGGCTCTTCCTGTTCTGGCAGAGTGTTGACCGCCCTCTACAGGCCTGGCCGTTGTCAGGATTCTAAAAAGGAGCGACTCTATGTTCTGTCACTTAGGCCTAACCCCTGCTTCTTATCACACTACAGGAATAAAGCTGGCTGGATGGATGCTGCCTCATTTACCATAGAGAGGTGGAGGGGTGAAGTATTTTTTGTAGGCTGACCCTGAAGATAGCATCTCCCTGGTTCCCTCCACAAAAAATCAATTGGATGATTGCAGAAAATAATCTCTGTGTCAAACAAACGTTCATGATACTTACACGTTTAGTTCAGCAGGATAATCTCCACATATTAACACCATTTTATGATTTCTGATGTTGGGCAATAAAGGAACTACAGCACGGTCACATGACTTCACGTCACCACCGCTAAGCTAAAGGTGGCTAAGGTTGGGCTATAAAGGAACTACAGCACGGTCACAAGACTTCACGTCACCACCGCTAAGCTAAAGGTGGCTAAGGTTGGGCTATAAAGGAACTACAGCACGGTCACATGACTTCACGTCACCACCGCTAAGCTAAAGGTGGCTAATGTTGGGCTATAAAGGAACTACAGCACGGTCACATGACTTCACGTCACCACGCTAAGCTAAAGGTGGCTAATGTTGGGCTATAAAGGAACTACAGCACGGTCACATGACTTCACGTCAGAGTCCTGCACGGGTCTGATTTTCAAGACCCGCTCCCGCCCCGCACCCGCGACGTGCAATACCGAACCCGCCCCGCTACCCGCACATATTGCCAATTAGTTCCGCAACCCGACCCGACCCGTCGGCACAAGATCCGCAACCCGACCCGAACCCGCCTATATATGAGCAGTGAAAACGTGCAATTGTTAACACACGCAGTTGCATATTTGTCTCAAAGCGTGGGATGTTGGTTATTTTCTCATCTAGGAACCAAAAGCCTCCAGACGTTGGGTTTCGCTCTCGAGGAAGTGTTATTGAAAATGCTGTATTCTCCGCTGAGAGCTTCAGCTCAGCCATTTCCAATGCAGCAGCAGATTGATGCGCTGCAGAGGTTATGATTATGCACGGTCCCGCGGGGGAGAGTTCTGAGGATTTAAACATTAAATTATTATTATTTTAATATGGATATTATGCAACACCCGCGACCCGACCCACATCTTCTTTGTTTTACCCAGACCCGAACCCGGAATAAAGCGTTTGAAAAAATACCACCCGCGAATCACCTTTTTTGCGGGTCACCCGTCGGGTACCCGCGGGTCACCCGTCGGGTACCCGCGGGTACCCGACCCGATGCAGGACTCTGCTTCACGTCACCACCGCTAAGCTAAAGGTGGCTAATGTTGGGCTATAAAGGAACTACAGCACGGTCACATGACTTCACGTCACCACGCTAAGCTAAAGGAGGCCAATGTTTGGCGTGATGACATTTAGTCGTCTCATTTATACACTTGTTAGCAACTGCTGTTTTGTATTCACCAGTGGGATATTTACTGACGTATTTAATGTCGTAGCACAAACCGTTAAAAAATCTTCAGTTTCACAGACCTTATTTAGGGCTTCTAACCAAACAACACATTCAAAAAACATCGATTTTCCAGAAGAGGCAACAAAGAAGTGATAAAAGGCCAACTCATTTCCTGGTTTTGGACTCATTCCTGTACCACTCTATATAAGACATGGTTCCTTCCATACATAGACTCATATAGCTAAAGACATTTGTGGTAGTAATAATAATAAAAGGAGTAATACTGACACTTACAGCCCGTGTCTTTGAGGCGGTTGATGGCGTTGGAAAGCAGGCGGACGCAGCCCAGGAACCCGGCTCCTTGCTTCTTGTGGATCTTCTTGTGGTTCCACACGCTGATGGTGATGGAATCTGATTTTCCGATGTATCTGAAAGGAAGGACAGAAGAAGGAGACATTAAATGGCTCTCATAGACACCATGATAATCACTGTTTGACCCCTTATCCAGCTAAAGATACCATGACAGAGTGTGCAGTTCTTGAATCACTCCAGCTTGGCTAATCACTCAATCAATCAACAATCAGGGTTCATACACTTTTTCACCAATGATTTTCAATGACTTTTCAATGACCTTTACCTCATTTTCCATGACCAAAAAAAATACTCTTTCTCAGCGGTCCCACTGAAAATGGTTTATTTTAACATGGAACAGGAAAATAAGGTCTGCATCTGAAACATGTTGTGCCTCTAAAACAAATCCAATAGGCTTACTAGCCTCAACGCGCTAAAGCAACTCAAATCTCTCACCAGCAAAACACCTCGACAGTTAAATGTCATTTTACGTTTCATTACTAAACGATACAGTATTTATTATCATTATAGTATTACTATTTCGGCGATTAGATAAAATATATATTATATTTGATGCAACTTTAGTTACATTTCCATGACTTTGGGAAAAATATAACTTTTCCAGGGCCTGGAATTTGCATTTTGAATTTCCATGACTTTTCCAGGTTTTTAATGACCGCAAGAACCCTGAACAATTTATTACAACAAACTGATGCAAACATGATTGTTTAACTTCCACTAAGAGAAAATCGTCCGTTCCACTGCGTACCAACAACGATAGCAACCATTTGAAATGACCACAGCACTGATCGAGGTTTTCTGTAACTCTCTGTTAACGTTTTCTTGACCATTAACCCGTCTTAATAACGAAATAACAGACCACTGAATGTCCAAATTGACCAATCAGAATCAACTAAGCTATGGTAGCAGTTGTAAGACATTAGGTCATGACCAGTCTCACTCAGGATGTCTCACAACTCCCCAGAGGATACCACTGAGACCCCTTTTCATGGACACATTACAAGACACAGTTTGGACATGGAGGAGGAAGAGGAAGAGGAAGGTGGGGAAGTTGAGGGATTTTCCAGACGGTGGATGTGAACTTGTGATCCTGAGCGTCTGAACACCACAGACTGTGATCCTGTGAATCATTTATTCACAGAACATATCAGGAGGAGGGAGACAGGATGGAGAAACTGTGACGAGCAAAAAATAAAGAAACTGGAGCCATGAAAATATCGGTCAGACTGTGGATGAAGTGGCGAGAACATGGCATTTTAAATTAGGCTCGCATCAAGTTCTCGAGACACTTTTGGTTTCACTTTAGTGACTAAGAAGGAAGCTTTTTCCCCATATATATGAGAATGATAAATGACCAGTTAATTTAGGTTTAAACGCTCATCAATCATGCTGTCAAAAACCGTTGTTTGAGTCAACTATTTTGAAGCAGTTCAGGAGATCATATCAGACCTACTGCATTCTGGGGGAAATCACAGCATTTGCAACATGACTAAATATTTAAAATATAAATAAAACAAAAATAAGGAACAAGCCAGAACATATATCTCAAATCCAAATACAGTCTTAAAAAAAAGGCTGATTTTAAACGGGTATAATGTTGATTCCAATTTTAATGTAGCGTGTTAGCATGCTGCACTTGATTTTAAGATGGAAGCAGCATGCCTTCATTTAAATGTTAAGATGGGGCGGCTGTGGCTCAGTGGATAGGGTGCTGGACCTCAAATCAGGGGGTAGCAAGTTCAAGTCCCACTGCAGTCAGCTTGTCGTTGTGTCCCTGAGACACTTCACCCCAAATTGCTCCTGTGGGGATTGCCCACAGTACTGAGTATGTAAGTCGCTTTGGATAATAGCGTCTAACAAGTAACATGTGATGTAATGTAATTAAGAGATAAACAGGCTTACAAATTATTGTTTATCTGTTATATTTTATATGAGAACATGTAGGCCTTACATTGAGGGAAATTCTTTATGTTTTCGGCGTATAGGCTTGCATATTTGTTGGCATAATATTGTATTTAATTAGTCTATGGAAAGGACTTGAAGTGATCGACATGCCTTGATGAAGCTACTCTTTATACAGCCATCCTATCAAGCTTTTAAACAGATCTTATTTGACTGGAATTTCTCCCTTTCTGTCTGGGACACGTTGACCAACTTTCAACGGAATCGCTGATTGCTAATATGGCTAAAAGCAACTTTATGCAAGTATGGAACATGTTCAGGTAACTGTATTGTATTCAGAAAAGGAATAAGATGACTTTGTGTCTCCTCCATTCTCCTTCCTCTCCTCCTCCTCATGTGTCCGGTGTATCGAGAGTGTGATCAAATCTCCCGTGAACCTGTTGTTGCACATCTGCTCTGGTTGGCTTCCTCTTTCAGTCGCAAACTAATCATCTGTACGCTTCGCAGAACTGCATCCCACTGTAATTATCATGCTGCTTACCAAATGGGATATGAAACAATGGGGCTGTGAGTAAGACGTCTGGACATTTTGAGTCCGAGCCAAATGCCTGTCTGGGGTGCGATGTGAAAGAATGTCAGACAAACGTGACGGGAGGGAGCATTTCAACCAAACCCCCGTCATCTGGATCACCCTCCACGTAATAAAATTCATTAGTCTGGCTAAGGTTTTTAATACCAGTCGAAGGCAATAACACACATGCACGAGAGACAATGGGAAAATCGCAATAAAAAGCAGACTTTTCCCTGAAAGTCCCTGCCAAGAACAAATGGTGAAAGTGAAAGAACAACGAGTCATTACAGCAACAATCTGAGGTACAAACAGAACAAAAAGGGAAATCCCGACACTAAAACTCACTGCTAACGACTGGAAATCTGCTCATGTTCTTAAATTGATTGACAGATTTGCTTCCTCTGCACTGTGGCCCTTCTAATTCTACGACATATTAACACCACGGACCTAATAAAAGACATTAATGGGGCTGGGTGCAACTCGGCCGGGCTGGGGAGTGGAAAATGGATGGATGAGTGGGCCGTAAATAATTTCCAGTCTAGACTGAGTGCTTAACATTGCATATGTATAATTTAATAACAAGGTATTTGAAGGACTGTTAATTAACCAAATGTGACTGAGTGCTCGCTGGAGGGGGAATCCAAAAAGGGCAGGAAACACTACAACATGATGAAGAGCTGTTATCATTATAATACTAATTCATCACTGTGTCCTTGTCCTCGAAAAACTGTCTTTTGTCTTTTATTCGCTCTGATTTTACTGTAAGTTAAAGGTCACCTATCATGCTATTTTTAGGCAATAGCATAGGTCTCATATGTCTATGAAGTGTTTTGCTCAAAAGATCACCCATTCTAGCCATGCCTCATATCCCTCTATTTCACTTCCTGTTTCTAAAGTGCTGATTTGGGGATGAAGCTTTAAAAAAAAGAAGAAATTGAACAAAATAAAAAGGAGGGGGCGGAGCTTATGCAGGACCCGGCAGCTACTGTCTAAACTAAATACTGCCGTGATGAAACGCCATATCATGGATTATCAAGGATTCTCTCTGAAACAGTTTGGAGCTCAAAGGCTTTCTCTCTTGCCGGTTATACCACAAGGTGAGTTCCTTTTTACTTCCTGCTTCTTCACACACATGCTCTCGTACAGGTTAGCTCTGAGTGTTAGCGATGCTAATGTAAACACCGACCATATTACGTCCAAAACAGTCGGGCATTGTTTCTGATAGCAACGTTTCTGATTGGGCCGTGGGTCCACATTTCAGATATTACGTCATATCGGACGCAAATCTGGATCAGCTCCGTTGTTCCCCCGTTTTTAGAGATTTGGGTACGGAGGAAAAGAGAGGGTTTTATTTTCTGACGCTGCGTGAGTTCCCCGACACACCGGGGACACATGTTGATGTGGAAAAGACATCACAAAGTGCATTTTGCACGATAGGTCCCCTTTAAGGAAAGATAAGATGGAGATTTGATAAAGGGCTGAGGGAAAGACAATCCCAACTCCTATTGATGTTACTTTATCCATAATGTACAATCAAAGACCAACCGCGAATGCAATAGAGTGGTGCAGGAATGAGTCCAAAATCCTGAGATAAGTCCGCATTTTAGCACTGGTGTCCATGGTCTGAGTCAGTGGTTTTCTGAATGGTTTTTTGGTTGTTATTTTTTCCCTTTCCTGTAGATTTCTGTGCATGTAAATGGCTGCAAAGTCTAAAATGTGTTCTTTCCAGAGGGGGTTTCTCTGAAGAATGGAAACATGTCACAGCAGAGACATTAAATACTAATATGAACCTGAACAGGAGCATATGTCCTCTTTAAGATATTTCAACCAGCTCTTATATCGTAAATACTTTAGGGTCATTTCACTCAGGGACATTTTAAGCAAAACAATAAATAACTTTTCCACCACAGAGTGTGAGAGGCAGCCACAAAGACTGTCTGCTATCTTTGGCATGCCGGCCAATTCCTGCAACAATACAGAAGGGTCACAGTTCACTCACTAGTCTGCTGTACTTTGAACACACACACACACACACACACACACACACGGAACTCTCTCTCATGCCAGCAGCCTTAAAGCCGTCAGAGCACCAGGTGTTTCAGGCTCTGTTTTGATGAGAGTGAGCCAGACAGACGGCTCAATTAAAACCTCTCTCTCCTCCAACAACACACCACCTGAGAGGCCTGCTGCTGGACACGAGGATACACACTACACACAGGATACACACTACACAGTTAGGGGGGGGGGTTACACTCATGGTCATGATAAACCTCATAGGACATTGTATATCCATCAAGTTTGAATAAAGTTGGTTTATCACTGATTAGCGAGGTAAAATCTCTCTTTGTGTCATTGGAGTCTGGTGGTTTTGTGTAGCACATATTCGATTAATTCACCAAATAAAAGCACAAAACCTTGTTGATAATATATCACACAAGACTATGTTCTCCTCTCCATCGACCCATCTTAACGAAGCTGCACACACACACGTCTTGTGGTTTTTTGCAGCCCATATCCAGTCGATAATTAGAGTAATTCACCAAATAAAAGCACAAAACCTTGTTGATAATATCTTTAACGTAAACACGGTCTATAGCATCACGTCTGAGAGCCTTTGAATCCACTGAGCCAGGACCCTGTGTTCTCCTCTCCATCGATCCATCTTTTAAAAGTTGAACACACACACACACACACTCGGTGACTTTTCCCCTCTGTTGTCAAAAGTGACACGAGCAGCTGATTTAACATCCATGTCGAGACAGGGTCCTGTTTCCCCGGCAACCAAACAAACGGAGACGTGCTTCCTCTCGCTGCTGGATAAACACCGGAGGAACAGTGGAAACTCTCACTCTCACACTCTCACACTCTCACTCACGTCTCTTTTCCAGGTTACCTTCACAGGGTCTCTGGGAAACGAAGGTTACAGCAAGACATGAAAATACTGCCGAGACTCCTTTGTGTGTCTTTAAACACTTCTCCCAGGGACTCTGAAGGGTTGTGTCATCACGGAGTATTAAGATAAGTGAGAGAACAGATGTAGGATCTGCGAGTGTGTGAGTCCTGTTAATGACAGCCGGACACTTCGCAGGGCACTCGCTGGTTGAGGTTAAATACAGAGAGCTGTGAGGTATTGTAACGGCTGCTGTTCGGAATCACAGTAAGGCTCTGGAGAGGTGGGAGGTGTGCAAATAAACAGAGAGGTAGAACACACACACACACACACACACACACACACACACACACACACACACACACACACACACACACACACACACACACACACACACACACACACACACACACACACACACACACACACACACACACACACACACACACACACACACACACACACACACACTGATGTGCAATATATACTTTTTTTACATTTATTATTATTACTGGCTGCTACTTCGCTACCTAAGACTGTCTGTCACGAAATACCATAATGCATTGTGTATATATTCTACCTTTAAAGTGTATTTAGTAGCAGTAGGTTAGTCTAGTATAGTGTGTTCTAACTTGTATTGTATACTCTATAGATATTTATATTTCTATCATTCCATTTGACAGTTTTTAGGTTGATTTCTTTTATTTTTAATAAATGTGCGATGCATTTTTACTTATTTACTAATATTTTTTTTACTTGGATTAAAGGTGGGGTAGGTAATTCACTTCAGATACACCTTTTGTTATATCCCACGGAATGCTCTTAAATACATGAAATGCTTTGACAATAAATACATACAAATATTTCATCTGTGGAAGCCGTGGCGCTGTAAAAAGCACGACCAATCATCTGAGCCGGCTAAAGTAACTGGATGGCCTACCTGCCTGTCAGCCTTCCATCTGTGCACAAACTCATCTCGTGCCCTCATTGGTCATGTGTGCGTTCGTGTGTGTTGGAGGAGGGGCTCTGTGAGGAAGTGGCAGATTTCTTCCGGTTGTGTATTTTCAGTAGCGCACTCGAGCTGGTTTCTCCATTCTTAACCATACCTTTAACTTTCAATTGCCTTTTTGTTGAATATGTTAGTCTACTCTCATATTTTGCCTTTTTATCTGTACTGTCCCTTTGCTGTACAAACGATAGATTCACACGCTGTAGCAAACGTAAGGAATATGTAATTTTACATTCAGATTAAAGTGTGTGGGACTCACAGGTCGTAGTGCTGGTTCCACTTGGGGTCGAGTGTGTTCCTCACTGTGTCCGTGGAGTGGCATTGCCCCGAGCCGTCCACAACCACCTTAGCAAAGGGATCAGGGAGGCCTGCAGCAGGAGGAGAGACACAACCACACAGAGCTGAGACACAATCACCAAGAAGACACAACAGAAGACATGCAACAGGACACTGAATGACAAGATGGCAGACGCTGAGGTTTCTCCGCTGTGGGATCAGATTACTCACTGGTTACTTACACAATTTGTCTTGTACTTTGATTCCAAAATGAGATCCTTCGGAGACAAGAGTACAGTGGAGGGTGACTAAAAAATGCATTGGATTTGTTGCTGTCAATTCAAGAAAGGGATAGTTCAGATTTTGAAGTTCTTATCCAATGTCAGTGTGTTTGTGTTTTGGAGAAAATGGAAAGGAGCACAAGCACAGAAGCTAAGTACTTGAGGAGGGTGGTAGCACAGAAGCTAAGTACTTGAGGAGGGTGGTAGCACAGAAGCTAAGTACTTGAGGAGGGTGGTAGCAAAAAAACATCAGTTTGAATGAATGAATGCTATATTGAGGATATTTTCACCACTTTACTATGCATTTTTACAATATGTAATATGCTCTCTGCTCTCAGTAACGCAGGTCTACCTCTGCCTCAATCAGTTAGTTTGTTCAGGTTGTTATTGTGTGAATTTGGTGAGTCTGAATTAACCGTTTAATACACAAAAGTCAACGTTAAACCAGCTATTCCTGTTTTTGTCAATGGAGTCTGGCACACATTTCAAGGGCATAGTGGGATATAATGTCTTCAGTTCCCGTCAGAAAGGGGTGTCTGATAGCAAGAGGTGAATATATTCTAAATATAGCCTACATTCAAACCAATATGGATATTTTTTATGGCTAAACTAAATGTGGTTGCCCCCCCCCCCTTTCACAGCAGTACATTGCCTAGCTTCTAGGTTTGTACTCCAATCATCATCTACTGTATTTAATAAACCAACATGGATAAGCACCTCAATCAAGCCCACTTTGAAACGTACAGAATACCCCTTTGAAATGGTCTGATTGGGAAAAAACACCACATGATTATTCACAACACACAAAACAATCAGTTTCAAATGAGGTGAGGCGATATAGAGCGGTGCAGAGATGGCAACCTGGAAGTTAGCATCTCTCTTATTACAAAAATAATCTTTGTGGCAAACAAACAAACGTTGATCTAATCCAGGGGGGTCCAAGGGCCACATACAGAAAAATATACGAAGGGCTGGGCCGCTCACTAGAAGTATATCGCCTCATAAGTTCAGTTATAAGTTAGCAGAATAAATGAAATGTAGGTACATGGTGCTTCTGAGTGTTGGCAGCTCATCCCTTAAAACAGAAGATTGATTACAATAAGGAGAAATATGAAGGGTTTATTTAAAGCTTGTTATGTAAATAAGTTATTGGGCTTTTTTCTTATCAACTAAGATATGTTAGAAAATGTTTCCAACTCTAATTGACTGAATTTATTTGAAAAGTGGGCTTACATGAATACTACTGTGTGATATACATAGTTAAGAAGTACAATATAAGACAAGCACAAGTTTCATTTTCGGGCCTTATTCCATTATACTTTTTGAATTTGATGAGGGCCGCATTTGGCCCCCGGGCCGTAGTTTGGACACCCCTGGTCTAATCTCTTGTGTTAGCCACAGACTTTATTTCAGGATAATAACCAAAGACACATTCAGACATCTTCCAGATGAGGGAACAGGTGGTAACCGTGGTAACATGCTGACTCATTTCAGGGCTGAAGACTCATTCTTGCACCGCTCTATTTAAATCAGTAATGTGGTTAGTTGTAACAGAATGACCACACGCGCACACACACACACACACACACACACACACACACACACACACACACACACACACACACACACACACACACACACACACACACACACACACACACACACACACACACACACACACACGCACACACAGGTTTCAGTGTGTCTGGGTGTTTGCTCAGCTCAGGAGGAGGAATGGCAGGAATGGGCACCACAGAAACCACCTGAGTGAGCAGAAGACCTTCAGATGCTCACTCACCATGACAGCCCGCCCAAACACACCAAAACACTCGCTGCAGCACCCTCACTTATTAAGGCTGTAGTGGAGAACATTAACTGGGTGTTTGATGCAAAGCGGTTAGCAGAAACACTGTCCAAAATGGAAATATATCCCCTGTACGTTGAGCCTGTTTTCCCACCGAAATTAGCGCGTATATGCAGGGGGGAAACACGCTAAACACAGGCCATGCTGTTAGCAGTGCCAGTAGACCGTGGATAAGAGGGAGACCGTTACTTATTCACTCTCTCCTTTAAACATATGGTGACGTTGGAAAGACGAAAAAAGGATGTTTATTTTTTTTTATTTCAAGTTTCAATTAAGTATGTTTGATTATAGTCCTTAAGTTAGACTATTGTCAATGGAGTTTGGCGGCTTTGAATGTACGTTTTTACAATTCTAATTATCGTCCATCGTCGTTGTTGATTATGTTTGAAAATATATTTCCTTCAATGTGTGTCATAGCGTAAAAAAAGTGTGGAATATTTCAGTTACTGTTAATCTGAGCTAAAGGACATAAATAACTGTGACTAATGTAGTATATTAAAGTAAGTAAAGTATACTTACTGGGAAATGAATGCAGATTGTAACCTTCCCCAGTACAGGAAAGGCGTTAGGTGTTAGTGGGATTTTGACCAGTGGGAAGAGGTGCTTTAGTGACTTTTTACAAAACTTTATTTAGGAATTGCACTCGAGTCACGGTTTTGAGTTTATTTAAAGTAACAGGGCACTTTGTAGACGACTCCTACTTCCAAGGACATATGTAGCTGAGATGGAGTACTCGAGTGCCGATTTTCAGGACTTGTGACTCGACTCGGACTCGCGCACTGATTGACACGACTCGGACTTGGACTCGTGAATTCTCGCGCACGATGACTTGGACTCGGAATCGACTCGAACACAGGTAACGATGACTTGGACTCGACTCGGACACTCCTTGGATGACTCGGACTTGGACTCGGACTCGAACACAGGTAACGATGACTTGGACTCGAACTCGACTCGGACTCTCCTTGGGTGACTCGGACTTGGACTCGGACTCGAACACAGGTAACGATGACTTGGACTCGGACTCTCCTTGGATGACTCGGACTTGGACTCGGACTTGAACACAGGTAACGATGATGTGGACTCAGACTCGACTCGGACTCTCCTTGGGTGACTCGGACTTGGACTCGGACTCGAACACAGGTAACGATGACGTGGACTCGGACTCGACTCGGACTCTCCTTGGGTGACTCGGACTTGGACTCGGACTCGAACACAGGTAACGATGACTCGGACTTGACTCGTACTCTCCTTGGATGACTCGGACTTGGACTCGGACTCGAACACAGGTAACGATGACTTGGACTCGGACTCGACTCGGACTCTCCTTGGGTGACTCGGACTTGGACTCGGACTCGAACACAGGTAACGATGACTTGGACTCGGACTCGACTCGGACTCTCCTTGGGTGACTCGGACTCGAACACAGGTAACGATTACTTGGACTTGGACTCGACTCGGACTCTCCTTGGGTGACTCGGACTTGGACTCGAACACAGGTAACGATGACTTGGACTCGGACTCGACTTGGACTCTCCTTGGATGACTCGGACTTGGACTCGGACTCGAACACAGGTAACGATGACTTGGACTCGGACTCGACTTGGACTCTCCTTGGGTGACTCGGACTTGGACTCGGACTCGAACACAGGTAACGATGACTTGGACTCGGACTCGACTTGGACTCTCCTTGGGTGACTCGGACTTGGACTCGGACTCGAACACAGGTAACGATGACTTGGACTCGGAGTCGACTCGAACACTCCTTGGGTGACTCGGACTTGGACTCGACTACGACTCTCCCTAGGTGACTTGGACTCAGACTCGAAGAGTGCTGACTCGAGAGGGACTTGGACTCGTGAATTGGTGACTTGACTACAACACTGATATGTAGTAAGTAAATCTTCCCTATCTGTTTAATTGGCTAAATGAGAATATCCTAGTTGTTGTCTTAGAAAGCTTCGAAGCAGCTAAACTTCATCGACCCAAAGTCCATGTTCTCTCAAGAGGTTTTTAGTTTGCATGCATCAAACACCCACAGCCTCGACCGGCTTCAGTACGAGGAGCCGATGATGGCAGATACTTACGGAAGAAGTCCTTCTTCACCAGGTTTTTGGCGCAGAGGACTGAAAAAAGAAGAAAGACATAATTAAAGATCAATAACAATTAAAATCGAAGCAGGATATATCAGAGTCTTACGGTTGGTTTGTAGAGTTTGAACTAAAATGCAAGAAAAGACGTGGGGATGTATACTGTATGTGTAGACAGCAGGAAACGTCTAGTTCAAAAACATCAGACCCATTAGATAGTTAACTGTACAATCTTTGTATCCAGACACTCCAACACCTGCAGAAGCTTCAGGGTCGAAATGGAAGCTTTTCGACATCTAACACCAGCTGTATCGTGAGAGAACATGTCACTCATTTAAACCCAGCCTTTGAGCTGGAGGAGGACATGTTTTGTCTCCGTCTCTCTTCCCAGAGCAGCAGACAGGTCGACCCTAATGATCTACTCATGAGCGTGTGTGTGTGTGTGTGTGTGTGTGTGAGTCAGGCTCATGAAACACACTTTTGGTTTAGCTTCTCTCTGATAACCTTTTTCTGAGGAACAGAACTGATGTGGTTTCTGTCGACTCTGATTCACTGGTTTTAATAGATGTTAGACAGTAACAGACGGTGTGTAATAGTTACTGTTTAGTTTTCCATTTATCACTGATACTTATATTCAAGATTTGTCCTGTCCTTTTGTACTCTTTGTGTTTGTAAATTAACCAGAAACGCATTTTTGTTTGTATGTTCTAGAGTCGAATGAAGGAAGTTAACGGGCCCTATCATCCTTTTTGGGGGTTTCCATTTCCTGTAGTGTGATATATAGGTTTGTATGCATGCAAATGGTCTCCTACGCAGCAAATCTGTATACTTAAATAGAATAAATAAAAAAAAATCATGCAAAAGCACCACTTTGAATCTAATCTTTCACCACAGATGTGCACATTAGTTTCTTGCAAAGCAGTCATTTAGCCCGAAAACAGCAACAAGTCGACTAAGAACAAAAAGAAGCCTTTAGTCAATTAATCCACCAATCAGAGGGGCAGACATATTATTTTTGTGGCTTTACCTCTCGCTTTCCCACTTCCTCCATGTGCAGGTGAGCGTGCTCAGACTTCACTTTGCTAACACAAATAGACAAAGACACACCCATAGTGGTAGACTGCAGCTTAAACCATTCAACCTGCCTCTCTCACACACACACACACACACACACACACACACACACACACACACACACACACACACACACACACACACACACACACACACACACACACACACACACACACACACACACACACACACACACACACACACACACACACACACACACACACACACACACACACACACACACACACACACACACACACACACACGCACCATGTCCAATTCCACCCTGAATCCCTTTACGTCTGATTCTGCCCCACCAGGAAACAGAGGACGTACTTTCTGAGTGCCGTCTCGAAGAAATTAAACACACTAATCTTAGCGTGGGACACAACAAACTATACATGCACCGTGTTTACATATGCACAAGACACACACACACACACACACACACACACACACACACACACACACACACACACACACACACACACACACACATACCATGTATACATCACTTCAGGGGACATTACATTGACTTACATGCATTTCCTGGAGACTTATCCTAACCTTAACCATAACCAACACATGCCTAACCCTAACCCTAACCCTAACCCTAACCAAGTCTTCACCCTAAAATGAATGATTCCCCTCATGGGGACCTCCAATTTGTCCCCATAAGGGAGGCGAGTCCCCACACGTGACTGTGTAAACAGATTTAGGTCCCCACAAGTATAGTAATGCTAGGCCACACATACACACACACACACACACACACACACACACTTCGTGGTTTTAATGACAAAAACCCCATTATCAAAGACAGCAAAAAATGCTGGATGCAATCCCTCCTCGGGGGGGTGGGGGGGGGGGGGGGGTGCAGAACATGCTCCACAGATGAGGAAGAATTTCTTTCCGCAAACATCCCTGGGAATGTTTTACGTTCCAGTGAAACCCACCTCATTTCTAAAACATCTGGTATGCATCGCTGTTGAGCACACAGACGACACACACACACACACACACACACACACACACACACACACACACACACACACACACACACACACACACACACACACACACACACACACACACACACACACACACACACACACACACACACACACACACACACACACACACACACACACACACACACACACACTTCCCCTGAGACAACTGGTTCTCCACTGATCTGATTAATTACTAAGAGGCTCAGAGGAAAGTGTGCACGCTTTGAGGCTTTAAGAGAGGTAAAAAAACTTGCCGGTAACAGATGAATATAATATGTTTTCAAATGCTTCTGTCCGCAAACCGTAGACAATATAAGAATATTGTGAATAGCACTATAAAGTGGTGCAGTGATGACGTATTTTTGAAGACCGACACTGACACTGACTTCACTTCACCACTGCTAAGCTAAAGGAGGCTAATGTTGGGCTATAAAGGAACTACAGCAGGATCACATGACTTCACGTCACTACCGCTAAGCTAAAGGCGGCTAATGTTGGGCTATAAAGGAACTACAGTACGGTCACATGACTTCACGTCACCACCGCTAAGCTAAAGGTGGCTAACGTTGGGCTATAAAGGAACTACAGCACGGTCACATGACTTCACGTCACCACCGCTAAGCTAAAGGCGGCTAATGTTGGGCTATAAAGGAACTACAGCAGGATCACATGACTTCACGTCACTACCGCTAAGCTAAAGGCGGCTAATGTTGGGCTATAAAGGAACTACAGTACGGTCACATGACTTCACGTCACCACCGCTAAGCTAAAGGTGGCTAACGTTGGGCTATAAAGGAACTACAGCACGGTCACATGACTTCACGTCACCACCGCTAAGCTAAATGCGGCTAATGTTGGGCTATAAAGGAACTACAGTACGGTCACATGACTTCACGTCACCACCGCTAAGCTAAAGGCGGCTAATGTTGGGCTATAAAGGAACTACAGCACGGTCACATGACTTCACGTCACCACCGCTAAGCTAAAGGTGGCTAACGTTGGGCTATAAAGGAACTACAGCACGGTCACATGACTTCACGTCACCACCGCTAAGCTAAAGGAGGCTAATGTTGGCCGTGATGATGTTTAGTCGTCTCATTTAGACACTTGTTAGCAACCGTAGTTTTAAATCCACCAGTAGGTTATTTACTGACGTATTTTATGTCGTAGAATTTAAATCTCTTCAGCTTGTGTTAACCACAGACCTTATATCAGGCTAACAACCAAAAACACATAAAAAGAACCCTCTGAAACAAAGGAATCATTTTTACATAAATCCACAGGAGGTCAAAAGAAAGAAAAGCAAACCACTGGGTAAAGAGACTCTAAACAATGCATGACAATAAATACACAACGCAACCAGCATGACATGGCCCACATAATGGCAGAATGAGCTTAGCTAAAAACCTGCAGCCCTCCTGTGAGTACATAAGCCAGCCACACAGCAGGAATGCAACACTGCAATTATACCTATATATGATCCTTGTGAAAACATACAAGTGGCCCGGATTACATCTGAAACCAGAGGGGAAACCACTGGAACGGGAGGAGACAGACGATGGAGGCAGGGAAGCCAATTAGGAGTCTGAGGCAACATGAGGAGAGGAATCAGGACGCAGAGGAATCCAACCGGCAACATGTCAGGACGATATACATAAACTCTATGTCATTTGAAGGCAGCGAGGTGAGGTCAACTCTCCCGTCTCTGCAGGGAAAGCTTTCCAAAGGACAAACATGGAGATGTGTGTGATTATATAAAACACACAAAGCAGGTTGCCAAAAAGAAAGGTCTAGTCTGGCCGCAGCTATGTGAGAGACAGAGGGATGTAGGAAAGAGCAAGTCACCTGTCAAAAATAGAAGTGTGCTTAGGGAGAACACAACGTCTGCTACCTCTAAGACACGGCCATGTTTCAGGGGTACAAGACTACATTAAAATGCATTTTGGAAACGTTTTGAAATCTCTAAAGTAGGAAGTGTTAGCTCAAATGTAACTGAGTTTGATAGTAGAGTGGGAGATATGTTATGACTAAGTAAAGTAAAAGTTAGTTACAACATATATACACGTTGGAAGATGCAACTAAAAAAGTCCATGAATGTAATGCTGGGTCTCAATGCGGATACTTCCCTTAGCCCACTGCCATGTCGTACACTGTGAACACTTCAAATGTGTGATTGCCGATGTTAGCTATAGCTAGTAGCTAACGTCTATACCGATGTAAGACACAACCATGTTTCAGGGATACAAGAACACTTTAAAATGTGTTTTGGAAATGTTTTAAACCTCAACAGCAGGCTAGTGCACCAGCTAAGTGTTAGCTTAAATGTAACTGAGTTTGATAATAGAGCGGGAGATATGTTATGACTAAATAAAGTTAAACACTTGTGCAGTGCATCAGACCCGGCGTCATGGGCGGGCCCCATGTGGCCGGGCCCGCCCATCCAGGATTTGGGCCCACAACATTTGTATTGTTTTATTATTATGTTTATTGTTGTTATTTGTAGGGCTTTGTCCTAATATTTATTTTTGTATTAGTTTAATATCATTTTTTTATTTTGCTAGGAAATTCTGAATGAAAGGCTGCGCGCAAGACTGGTTTTTCGCTGGGTTGAGTCGTGTGGGTTTTTGAGTGAGATGCGGCACAGCAGCCTGTCAGTTAGTTTACTCTTGCTAGTGGTTCACAAAAGGAATATGGCAACTCAGCGCCAGATGCAGGCACATTAGAAGAAACCAGTTAGGCCTACGTTACCAACGAGCAAGCAAGTCAGCTGGCAATCAATTATATTTTGAAGAGAAATGTACTCTCAAGCCGGCTCTCTCACAAACTCCTGCTCTGTGCGCAAGCAGACCGCTGCACATGCTCTCTGCCTCGCTCAATCTCTCTCTCTCTCCCTTTCTCTCTCTCTCTCTCCATCGCTCAACCGCACTCCACCTCTCCACCCTGTGTGCGCTCAAGTTTGCCTGCGTGCTTGCCCAAGTTGGCACAGCGTTACAAATGTGCCACAAACCAACCAATGGATACATAAGACCGTCAACAGCCTTATGGCAACCTAAAACCCCTCTCTTTCCGTAACAACAATTCACGAGCACCTCCCCCCCCGTTGACAATTCAGATTTCCCGGGAAATGTAAGTGTCGTGGTGGGCCCGCCCTGGTAAATCAAATGCCCGCCCAGAGACGTATGTCTGCCGCCGGGTCTGCATCTCAGCTCCTTTTACTTCCTTGTTTCCTATTTGTGAAAACCAGGAAAAGTGGACCAACCATTGCTGACATCAAACCAATCATAAACTTGGCTTTAGCATACTCAAATAAAAGCAAAAAGGTGTCTGTTTTCCTGAGGAACACGGACTGATGCTTCAATTATTAAGGACTCAAATTGTCCAGACATGCACGGCTGCTGGATTTGTAGGACCCTTCGTCTATCACCCTCCTTTGGCCTCATTTATATTTGATGGAGCTTTCTTGGGGGGTTTCTGCTTCCTGTGTGCATACATCTGAATTTCCAACACACCTCCAGCTTGTAAAACTGTCTCTAATGATTCCTTTCAGAATCACAATCACAATTCCTTCATTAGTCCCACACCGATACAGCAAAAGGTGCCATCGCAGGTACAAAAAAGGGATGCAACAATAAAGGTTTGCAACGAGATGAGTAGAGCTAGGGGGCCATCAAAAATACCAAAAAACAAACGTACAACATTCAGGAGAAGACAACATACAATCAACAACCATTCATACTTCAATATGCAGGTAAAGTTAAAGTGCAGGAATATATCGGTTTAAGCAAATTAAATATGTTATGTGTATAAAATGGTGTCAGTGCAAGCTGGAGGAGGGGGGTGAGGGGCCGCTACACCAGAGCTTTACACAATGACATTATTAGATATTAAAAGGTTGCTTTACCGCAGCCAGTGCACACAAAACCCCCAAATGAATGCTGTTATGGGAAATGGCTTCTTGATGACAGAGGCCTTCCCAAGAAAAGGAAGTGGGCGAGCTTGCACCTACAGGGCAGCGTCGTAAATCTGTTGTTTTAATGGTCACCCAGGACTGGCCTTTCTCATGCTCACACACACACCGACAAATATAATTACGTACGTTTAAATGGACACATACGTCAGCACACACACAGAGTCAGCCCCACGCATACACATAGATTAAACAAGCGATGGGGAAAGTAGGGAAAGCTGATTCCAGACGCCAGCGACAATCACATCATGTCTTAGTTGCGTGGCTACACCGTACACAGCGCTGCTCTCAGGGAGGGGCGATTAAACAGTGACGCCAGAGTTAATACGAGGTGAGGGGTTACACGGGACACATTCAAACGCTTGACTCCACTTCAGAGCTAAACTTTACGAGTGGCAAAATTCATTATTACTCCATGAAAGTGTGGTGGCGGTGGAGGGGATATTATCCTGTCCTCCACATGAAAACCACTGGAGCACAAACTCACTTTCCGAACGGTTTCACACTTCATATAAACGGCACAATGTTTCACAGAAAAGTGACGGAATGTATTAGAAACTTAAAAAATTGACTGTATAATAATTAGAGGATATTGGAAAGATGTTTTGGGCGTATTGTCAGAAAAGGTTTCCAGCCAAACTATGTCCTTTTCTCTGATACTCCAAGGTTTAATAACACAAAGAAAAACACATTATTATTTCTCTTTTCAAGCCAAACATGCATTAAATACCTTTTGGATAAACCCAGAGAAACCCTGAATCATTCAGTGTTTAACTTAACCTCTCTTAATATGTTGACATTGAGAAATCAAAGTGCATGTAAATGGTCTGCAAATGCTAAAATCCTTGATGGAGTTAAGATATGTGTCCAAAAAAGCTGCTAAAAGAACCTGATTTTAAGGATTTTTGAGTTATGATTTTCTCCTACAGGCTGTAATAAATAGTGATATTAATTATCCATCACTAACTATCAGATGAACTGTATACTCTAGTATCATTAGAGTCCTTTTAAGGCTTCAAACTTTCTCCTTTTCTTTCACAAAAACACTCAGACATACAGTCCGGAAAAAAGCTTCAGATAACCCATCTCAAATCCTCTGTCGTCATAGCGACGGGCAGTTAGGAGGCAGGAGTTGAAAGAAAGGTTTCTCTGTGTCACCGAGTTTCTCATTCAGGTCGCATCACTCAGAGAGCAGAGCAAAGACGGGGGTAGACGTTTAAAAAACTACAATTAACAAGCATTAGAGACCTTTTCAAATGCTGTTAAAAAAGGCAGATGCTAACAAGTGTCTAAATGAGACGACTAAACGTCATCACGCCCAACATTAGCCACCTTTATCTTAGCGGTGGTGACGTGAAGTCATGTGACCGTGCTGTAGTTCCTTTATAGCCCAACATTAGCCGCCTTTAGCTTAGCGGTGGTGACGTGAAGTCATGTGACCGTGCTGTAGTTCCTTTATAGCCCAACATTAGCCGCCTTTAGCTTAGCGGTGGTGACGTGAAGTCATGTGACCGTGCTGTAGTTCCTTTATAGCCCAACATTAGCCTCCTTTAGCTTAGCGGTGGTGACGTGAAGTCATGTGACCGTGCTGTAGTTCCTTTATAGCCCAACATTAGCCCCCTGTAGCTTAGCGGTGGTGACGTGAAGTCATGTGACCGTGCTGTAGTTCCTTTATAGCCCAACGTTAGCCACCTTTAGCTTAGCGGTGGTGACGTGAAGTCATGTGACCGTGCTGTAGTTCCTTTATAGCCCAACATTAGCCTCCTTTAGCTTAGCGGTGGTGACGTGAAGTCATGTGACCGTGCTGTAGTTCCTTTATAGCCCAACGTTAGCCACCTTTAGCTTAGCGGTGGTGACGTGAAGTCATGTGACCGTGCTGTAGTTCCTTTATAGCCCAACATTAGCCTCCTTTAGCTTAGCGGTGGTGACGTGAAGTCATGTGACCATGCTGTAGTTCCTTTATAGCCCAACATTAGCCACCTTTAGCTTAGCGGTGGTGACGTGAAGTCATGTGACCGTGCTGTAGTTCCTTTATAGCCCAACATTAGCCACCTTTAGCTTAGCGGTGGCGACGTGAAGTCATGTGACCGTGCTGTAGTTCCTTTATAGCCCAACGTTAGCCACCTTTAGCTTAGCGGTGGTGACGTGAAGTCATGTGACCGTGCTGTAGTTCCTTTATAGCCTAACGTTAGCTTTTTTACTTCAGAAATCATAAAGTGGTGTTAATATGTGGAGATTATCCTGCTGAACTAAATGTGTAAATATCATAAACGTTTGATACAGAGATTATTTTCTGCAATAATCCAATGGAAAAATCCCATTTGGCTTTTTGTCCAAGGAGCCTTTGCTATGCTTACTTCCGAGTCGGACTACAAATAATCTCCATTACAGACAAAGTTTGGACCAAAATGTACAACTGAAAAAAAATACACAGGTACCTAAAACAAATATTGGCTCTTCCTATCAGGAACATGGACAACATAGCTCTCCCTCCATCTGATAAATTACCCAAAGCTTTTAGGCTGAAGGCCCACTTCTCTCTTACTCAGCGATGTTAGTTTAATCCGACCACAGAAGAAGGGTATGTGAGGATGTGATGGCAGGCAGACACGCTCGCCCACACAAAAGGTTAAAACACATCAAAACATTGTTAAAAATCATCTAACAACCACCTACAGCCTCTCTCTCACACACACACACACACACACACACACACACACACACACACACACACACACACACACACACACACTGAGGGGAATGTGTCATGACTAAGTGGAAATATAACCTGGTGGCTCAAATAAATAGCGGGCGGTGTGGTGTGTTCGCTCTCGGTGGCTTCAGCTTATTACTCACATAATGGCTTTCCACATTACTGCCCATACAGGGCTTCTTCCCAAAGGACAGCATGGAGGGATTAACACACACACACACACACACACACACACACACACACACACACACACACACACACACACACACACACACACACACACACACACACACACACACACACACACACACACACACACACACACACACACACACACACACACACACACACACACACACACACACACACACACACACACACACACACACACACACACACACACACACACACACACACACACACACACACACACACACACACACACACACAGCTCCTTCCTTTCCTTTCCCTGCTCTATGTGTCTCTCATTATTAATTGTATTGTATTTCATTGTCATTTCTTTACCTCCTTTTGTCCCTTGAATTTTTATATTATGCTTTTCTGCTGCAAAAAAGAATTTGACCTTAAGAGAATTTTCCAGTTTTTAAAGTTGTGATCTGTGCCACCTTGTTGACCACCACGTTGAGCTGCACCTGGTGTATGGAAAGTGATGTACAAATAAAGCTTTATTAATATTATTATTATTATTATATTAAAAATCCGTCCCTCAGCAGCAGCTCAGAGCAGTTGGAGACGGAGACCTTAAAGTTGCCGCTCCACCTGTGATGGAGACGTCGGCTCAGTTTCTCACAGGCACACAAAGAGCCCTACTATGCAGCGAATCAATGAAGGCCACCAGACGCAAGCCAAACACCTGGAGAGGGGGAGGTCATGTGACTTCTGAGAGGGGGGGGGGGGTGTCACCATGGTAGCAATCACTGGGAGAGACAAGATGAAACTGGGAGTCGAGCAGAGCTGGCAAAAGTACACATCCTTTTCTCAAGTAGAAGTACAGATACTCGTGTTTAGAAATACTCTGGTGAAAGTAGAAGTACTGACTAAACTTCTTAAGTAAAAGTAAAGAGGCTTTGAAATGTACTTCAGTAAAAAGTACCCATAACTAGCAGCTGCTTTAAAGAGTACCTGACCTCCCTTTATATTAATAGAACAATAATGTCATTGTTAGCTAATGAATGTTTCCATGCTGAACAACGGCAACATGACAACGTTTCCATTGGTCCCTCTTCTTTAGAGAAGACCAGGAAATGATGGATACACGGATCGTGTTCAAATCAATAGGCACGCAATGACTCTAAAGAATAATGATCACGCCACCAAACACACATTCAGACTAAAGGAACCAGCTGTTTGGGAAATGAGAGAAGTAGAAAGTACAGGTATTTGGGTTCAACATGTAAGAAGTAGAAAGTACAGGTATTTGGGTTCAACATGTAAGAAGTAGAAAGTACAGGTATTTGGGTTCAACATGTAAGAAGTAGAAAGTACAGGTATTTGGGTTCAACATGGAAGAAGTAGAAAGTACAGGTATTTGAGTTCAACATGTAAGAAGTAGAAAGTACAGGTATTTGGGTTCAACATGTAAGAAGTAGAAAGTACAGGTATTTGGGTTCAACATGGAAGAAGTAGAAAGTACAGGTATTTGAGTTCAACATGTAAGAAGTAGAAAGTACAGGTATTTGGGTTCAACATGTAAGAAGTAGAAAGTACAGGTATTTGGGTTCAACATGTAAGAAGTAGAAAGTACAGGTATTTGAGTTCAACATGTAAGAAGTAGAAAGTACAGGTATTTGGGTTCAACATGGAAGAAGTAGAAAGTACAGGTATTTGGGTTCAACATGTAAGAAGTAGAAAGTACAGGTATTTGAGTTCAACATGTAAGAAGTAGAAAGTACAGGTATTTGGGTTCAACATGTAAGAAGTAGAAAGTACAGGTATTTGGGTTCAACATGTAAGAAGTAGAAAGTACAGGTATTTGAGTTCAACATGTAAGAAGTAGAAAGTACAGGTATTTGAGTTCAACATGTAAGAAGTAGAAAGTACAGGTATTTGGGTTCAACATGTAAGAAGTAGAAAGTACAGGTATTTGTGTTCAACATGTAAGAAGTAGAAAGTACAGGTATTTGAGTTCAACATGTAAGAAGTAGAAAGTACAGGTATTTGAGTTCAACATGTAAGAAGTAGAAAGTACAGGTATTTGGGTTCAACATGTAAGAAGTAGAAAGTACAGGTATTTGAGTTCAACATGTAAGAAGTAGAAAGTACAGGTATTTGTGTTCAACATGTGAGAAGTAGAAAGTTCAGGTATTTGGGTTCAACATGTAAGAAGTAGAAAGTACAGGTATTTGAGTTCAACATGTAAGAAGTAGAAAGTACAGGTATTTGTGTTTGTAGTTCATTTATAGCCCAACATTAGCCACCTTTAGCTTAGCGTTGGTGACGTGGAGTCATGTGACCGTGCTGTAGTTCCTTTATAGCCTAACGTTAGCTTTTTTACTTCAGAAATCATAAAGTGGTGTTAATATGTGGAGATTATCCTGCTGAACTAAATGTGTAAATATCATAAACGTTTGACACAGAGATTATTTTCTGCAATAATCCAATGGAAAAATCCCATTTGGCTTTTTGTCCAAGGAGCCTTTGCTATGCTTACTTCCGAGTCGGACTACAAATAATCTCCATTACAGACAAAGTTTGGACCAAAATTTACAACTGAAAAAAAATAGGTATTTGTGTTCAACATGTAAGAAGTAGAAAGTACAGGTATTTGTGTTCAACATGTAAGAAGTAGAAAGTACAGGTATTTGAGTTCAACATGTAAGAAGTAGAAAGTACAGGTATTTGAGTTCAACATGTAAGAAGTAGAAAGTACAGGTATTTGAGTTCAACATGTAAGAAGTAGAAAGTACAGGTATTTGAGTTCAACATGTAAGAAGTAGAAAGTACAGGTATTTGAGTTCAACATGTAAGAAGTAGAAAGTACAGGTATTTGTGTTCAACATGTAAGAAGTAGAAAGTACAGGTATTTGTGTTCAACATGTAAGAAGTAGAAAGTTCAGGTATTTGTGTTCAACATGTAAGAAGTAGAAAGTACAGGTATTTGAGTTCAACATGTAAGAAGTAGAAAGTACAGGTATTTGGGTTCAACATGTAAGAAGTAGAAAGTACAGGTATTTGAGTTCAACATGTAAGAAGTAGAAAGTACAGGTATTTGGGTTCAACATGTAAGAAGTAGAAAGTACAGGTATTTGGGTTCAACATGTAAGAAGTAGAAAGTACAGGTATTTGAGTTCAACATGTAAGAAGTAGAAAGTACAGGTATTTGAGTTCAACATGTAAGAAGTAGAAAGTACAGGTATTTGAGTTCAACATGTAAGAAGTAGAAAGTACAGGTATTTGTGTTCAACATGTAAGAAGTAGAAAGTTCAGGTATTTGTGTTCAACATGTAAGAAGTAGAAAGTACAGGTATTTGAGTTCAACATGTAAGAAGTAGAAAGTACAGGTATTTGAGTTCAACATGTAAGAAGTAGAAAGTACAGGTATTTGTGTTCAACATGTAAGAAGTAGAAAGTACAGGTATTTGTGTTCAACATGTAAGGAGTAGAAAGTACAGGTATTTGGGTTCAACATGTAAGAAGTAGAAAGTACAGGTATTTGGGTTCAACATGTAAGAAGTAGAAAGTACAGGTATTTGGGTTCAACATGTAAGAAGTAGAAAGTACAGGTATTTGGGTTCAACATGTAAGAAGTAGAAAGTACAGGTATTTGGGTTCAACATGTAAGAAGTCAAAGTAAAAAGTAATCAGAAAAATAAGTAGTGGAGTAAAGTACTGATACCAGAAAGATGTACTTAAGTACAGTAACAAAGTATTTGTACTCCACTACTTCCCACCTCTGTAGAAAGCATATTGTCAAATCTCTACGGAGACGTCTTCAAGCGCTTCACCCACAGAAATGGGTGAATGGCTGACAGAAAAGATGCAGTGGTAGCGCTTTGTCTCAAGGTGGTTGAATGCAACGACACGCACTCTCTCCTTATTGGAAACAAATGGAAGAAGATCCTGGTGCTACGTTGGAGCCACGATGTTCTGTTCAACTGAAAGGTCCTGGGAAAAGGAAAGAGCACCGAGGGGAAAAGAGAGTTCATGTTGCTCTGTGGTTAACCACCACCCTGGAGTCTATGAGGTGGAGGAAACGGGGGTGTGGGAAAAGAGACGGTGATACCCACCATTACCATCACTACGCAAAACTCTCTAATAAGAGTGAGGGGTTTCTAACCAGCTGATGAAATCAACAAATCTCTTCACACCCTCGAGTGACGTTCAGGATTCCTTTATTAGTCCTGCAGCGGCAAAAATGGCAGGTAAAAAAGGTATGCAATAATAAAGAGTACACACACTTATTAAATATAGAGAAAAAAGAAGAAATACACAAATTAGTAGCACACACACGTACACACACACACGTACACACACGTACACACACACACGTACACACGTACTTCTACTTTTACTCAAGTACAAGATCTCAGTACTTCTACTTTTACTCAAGTACAAGATCTCAGTACTTCTACTTTTACTCAAGTACAAGACCTGAGTACTTCTACTTTTACTCAAGTACAAGATCTGAGAACTTCTACTTTTACTCAAGTACAAGATCTGAGTACTTCTACTTTTACTCAAGTACAAGACCTGAGTACTTCTACTTTTACTCAAGTACAGACACATCTTCAGGGAACAGAACCCCCTCCCTCAAATTCTTCCAGACCCCAACCATTCCTCTGTTGAGCCCTGTTTTGACTGCAGAGCATTTCATTGTTCTTCTCTAAACAAAAGGATTCCCCCCCCCCCCCCCACTGCTCTTTCTGGGACTTCAAACCTAAGCGGAGATTGCGACTGACAAGTGCTGATGGTTGTTTTAGTGAACCTGTTCGTGCTGCTAATCTCTGAGGCGTCTTCTAATCGATCTCTGACAGCATGCTGGGTAATGTTTAGTCTTCAACGCTGCCTCCTGCAGGCTCATGTCACTCAGCAGGTGGAGCTTGCATGCAGGGCAACCTCCAAAAAAAGCAAAGTCTGGAAGGAAATCATACACAGTTTCCAAGTTGAGTTTGGACTGAACCAACCGTGGAGCGTGGGGACGAACCAAGGAACAAATAGTGTCTTTGGCACATTCCTGTTTGCATGTTCACCGCATCTGAAGAAGCATGAAGATAAGAGCGATGACAGATTGTCCTAACAGCCGTAGAACAGCACTTCCCTGCTTGTGAAGGACATGTTGCACAAAAGTACAATTTTGAGGTACTTGTACTTTACTTGAGTATTTTCATTCATGCTACTGTGTACTTCTACTCCACTACAGTTCAGAGGTAAATGGTGTACTTTGACTCCACTACATGTATTTAATACCTTCAGTTACTTCACAGATGAATGATGTGAAATATAATCAAGTATTGAATCAGACTTTAGTTCCACCTGGAGTAAATCCACCAGCTACCCTGCAGTCTACAAAGTACTTCAGACTAGCTGCACCTTTACCAGCTTTGAGAACACTTTCATGATCAATCATTATAAAACATATCATATATATTATTCTGAAATGGACCAATCTGCACAACGAATACTTTTACTGTCTTTCACTATATTTTGATGAGAATACTTTTCTACTTTCACTTGAGGAACATTTTGAATGCAGGACTTTTACTGTAACAGAGTATTCCTACACTCTGGTACTTCTACTTTTACTAAAGTACAAGATCTGAGTACTTCTACTTTTACTCAAGAACAAGATCTGAGTACTTCTACTTTTACTCAAGTACAAGATCTGAGTACTTCTACTTTTACTCAAGTACATGATCTGAGTACTTCTACTTTTACTCAAGCGCAAGATCTGAGTACTTCTACTTTTACTCAAGTACAAGATCTGAATACTTCTACTTTGACTCAAGTACAAGATCTGAGTACTTCTACTTTTACTCAAGTACAAGATCTGAGTACTTCTACTTTTACTCAAGTACAAGATCTGAGTACTTCTACTTTTACTCAAGTACAAGATCTGAGTACTTCTACTTTTACTCAAGTACAAGATCTGAGTACTTCTACTTTTACTCAAGCGCAAGATCTGAATACTTCTACTTTTACTCAAGCGCAAGATCTGAGTACTTCTACTTTTACTCAAGTACAAGATCTGAATACTTCTACTTTGACTCAAGTACAAGATCTGAGTACTTCTACTTTGACTCAAGTACAAAGGAGGAGGGACTCAAATTAAATTACCTCAACAAGGCCCTGGTTTCTTTAAAAAACACACTACAAGTCACAAACCAAGTG